>VDFB02271358.1:1266947787-1267177001 GCA_007258455.2 Sequoia sempervirens
TGGCTACATGCTCAACGAATGGTATTGATGGTGACATGTTTTGTGATGACAAGTGTACAAATGATAGTGGTATGGGTAGGTGGATACATGTTGAAGTATGATTGAGGATGCATGTAGTGGTTGCATTTACCATGTGTATATACAATTGGTATAATTGCTACAAGTCTTGTGTACATTGGTCAAGTGGTGCAAGTGGATAGAGGTCTCGTATTTATTAGTTTCATGTGTTATTGAAAGAAGATGATGAACAATGCCCAAAGGTTTTTGTTGAAGGTGATTTTTTTAGATAAAATATTAGAGACAATACTTGTTGGGAATCAAGGTTAGAGCAAGGAATATCCACCCCAAATTTTGTGTGTGATTGAATTATAGATGTTGTGAGACTAGGTACAACAAAATATTGAAATTGATGTAAGAAAGTCTACTTATCTAATGGAATTTTATATAGCTTTAGGTAGTTTCCATTAGCCATTAGAGAAAATATTATTGGATCAATGGTGAACTAATTATATAAAACCACTCTTGTAGACTTATGCAATCTGATAAGGGCCCAGCCATCTAGTTTGTAATTTCCCTTTATGGTTCTTATACCTTGAGTCATATAGGCATGCCCAATCACCTTTTTGGAAAATTTTAAATTTGATAGATTGGTCATGCCAATTTATTCTTTGATTTTGTATTATTTTAGTTTGGTGAATGGCCTCTCTCCTTAGTTTATCAAGAGCATTAAGCTACATGATCCTTTATTGTTGTGTTGTGGATAATTACATACCCAACTGAAGTGTTGTGTGTAAGGTCTTATATTCAAGTTATATTAGAAGTAAAAATTTCATTCCATAAACCATTTCATAGGGTGTAAACCCGTTTTGGTCTTCTAGGTTATTTTATAAACCCAAATTGCCTCAAGAAGGTGAGCCACCCAACATTTTATGTGCAATGCAACTGTTTTAGTAAATATTTCTTTTATTTCTCTATTTTTGAACTAAACCTACTGATTAGATTGTGGATGGTATGGGGTGGAATTCAAATTATTGATATTGTATTCATCAACTAGTTCTTTGATCAAGCCTAAAGTGAACTGGGGTCCTTGATCTGCAACAATTTCTCTAGGTACTCCATATTGAGTAAAGATTTCTTTATATAAAAATTTGACCACCTTGGCATCTCTGTCATGTTTAATAGTTTATTTTTCCACCCACTTTGTTAAATAACCAGTGCAAACCAATATATATTCCTTCTTATTAGAAGGAGGTTCAATTGGGCCTATAAATTCAATTCTCCATTTATCAAAAGGTGTTATAACCAACTGTGGTTGTAGGGGCATCTCATCACTGTGGGTGGGACAACCCATCCTCTGAAATCTATTAGATCTTCTTATATATTTGATTGCATCCTTGTGTAGTGTGGGTCAATAGAAATTGATGGTTAATATCTTCAAGGTTTTTCTTTTAGCAACAAAATGTCCACCACAAGGCTCATCATGGCATGCATGTAGAATATCAAATACTTCATCTTCCTGAATGCACCTATGCATCACATTATTTGGGCTAGTATAGAAAAGGTACCTAGATATCCATGAGAATGGAAGGCTTATCCCTAATAAATTAAAATTTTCTCTTAGTGATAGGTGGGGAGGTGTTTTTCCCATAACTAAATAATTTTCAATGTCAACATACTAGGGAGTTTGCACAGTTAATGCAAATAGGTGCTCATTAGGGAAGGAGTCATCAGTAATGGAATAATCTACAATAGTCAACCTAGAGAGAAAATTAGCTATTACATTGGCTTTACCAAGCTTATCCACTATTTTGATATCAAATTCTTGCAACAATAACAGTCACCAAATTATCCCATCATTGATAATTGGTTTTTTCATTAGATACTTAATGGTTATATGATTAGTATGCACAAAAAATGGGTAGCCTATAATATAATGAAAAACTTGTTGATAGCATAAATCACAACCAACATCTCCTTCTTAGTGGTAATTTAGTTTAATTCAACATCATGAAGATTCTTGTTGATGTAATAGATTGCATATTCCAATGTTCCTTCATTTTGACCTAGAACAACTCCTACTACAAATTCAAAGGTATATATATGAATATGGAAAGTTATAGTCCAATTGGGTCCTCTCAACAGAAGAGCTTGGGTTAAAGAATCTTTGAGGGTCTAAAAAGCATCTTGGTAGCCTATTGTCCACTCAAATTTAGATTGTTTGGTAAGGAGGACAAATAAAGGGGTTGTTATCTTACTAAATTCCTTAATGAACCTTATGTAGCATCTTGCATGGCCTGGGAAGCTTCATACATCTTTTTTCTTTTGAGGAATTGGTAGGTCTATGATTACTTCAACTTTATTGGGTTCTACTTGAATGCCTTGTTGTGAAACATAATTTCTTAAGATTACTCTTTCTTCCATCATCATATAACACCTCTCATTATTGATGGATAGATTATGGTCTTGACACATTTGTATTAATCTCTCAAGATTTTTCAATTATGCTTCTTCATAAGTGTCACCATATGTTGTAATGTTGTCCATGTACACTTCCATACATTCAGGGGATAGATCAGAGAAAATGCTTAGTACAACACAAGTAAATGTATTATGGGTGTTACATAGCCCAAATGGAAGGAATGAGTAAGCATAAGTGCTCCAAGGATAGGTGAAGGTTTTTTTGTCTTAATCCTTTGGTGTTATTCTAATCTAGTTATAACCACCAAACCCATCTAGGAAGGAAAAATATTTCTTCCCTACTAAGGAATCCAAGACTTGATCAAGAAAAGTAGAGGGAAGTGATCTTTTCTAGTAGTTGAGTTTAGCTCTCTATAATCCACATAGACGCACCATTTCCCTCCTTTTTAGGTACTATCACTAAATATGAGACCCATTGACTATCTGATATAGGATAAATAAATCTAGCGTCTAGTAGCTTTTGTAATAATTTTTACAATGTCTTGAATAATAGGGTTCATTCTTCATCGAGGTTGTCTAATAGGTTTGCATCCTTCCTTAATGTAGATTTAGTGTGTGCACAAGTTAGGATCAATACCTTTCATACCATGATATTCCCAAAAAAATGTGCCTTCAATATAGAGATTAAATCGGTCTATTACTACTTGATCAATTTATTATTAATGTTAAGAAATCGACCTAGTGAGACTTCAACTTGTTTAGTCATTTATGTCATTTAAATAGAATCCAAGAAATATATATTAATTTTTTAGTTGTGGGGTAACAAATCATGAAATATTCATACATCAAAAGTGTATTTGATTGAGTATGTTGGAGGAAGGACATTATGCAATGTGAAAGATAAGCATACTAAACAAGAGTGTTGTTGTGGGTCCCTTCTAAAGTTATTTTGTACAATATTTGAAATGATAATATGCTCATCATATACTCCTTTCAATTTCCATGAGTATATTTAGTTAATTCAAATCATTATCCCTCAAATCGGGATAAACTAGTTGCTCCATTTTAGCTAATGGTTGTGTTGGAGGGTACAAGACAACTCTCTTTTCCATTGGAGATAATCATGTCACTTGATTTACAACCTATAATTTTTTTTGTTGTTGCCAACCATGGTCGTCATAATATGAGAGGATAAACTCCCAAATTAGTTTTTGGCTGTAGGACCATGAAGTTTGTAGTGTATTCCCAATAATCAAGATTTATGAATAAATCTTCTATAACTCCTTCAAGTTTGATATTGAACTATTTGCTAACTGTAGTACTATGGGGGTTGGTCAAAGGTCTATTAACTAGAGGTTTCACATGGTTTCTTGTCATAACATTAATGGTTGCTCCTAAATCTAATAAAGTATTATGTATGAGGATGCCATTAATATACACATCTACCACTAGACTACCAGGGTATGTGTACTTGGGAACAATTACCTTAGCTAACATGATATCTACAAGCTTTCTAATCACTTGGATTATTTGTGGATATTTTCTTTTACAACATGGTTTTTTCAAACACAAATATCTCACAATTTTACTATAGATTGGAACATCTTTTATGACTTGAAACAACATTATTTTTATACAAATATTTTTCAATCAATTCATAAAGTCAAACTCAGGTAGAGGTTCAATATTTTTGGTATTCAATCTTTCTATAGGAGGCTCCTTATTAATGATTTTTTCTTGCTCGGGATGGTAGTGTGTATCACCTGGTTGTAGGTTAGCATCTATGGTAATTTACTCAAAAGAATAAATTTCCATAATCAATGGACATGTAGAGGTGGATAGCATTTTTATTGAGTGAAGTTTTATGTTATTGATCTCTACAAAATAGGTTGGATACTAGAGGGTATCATTAGAGTAAGCCTATTAGACGAGCTTATTATAAGAATTAGGTGTGAGATGGGTTGAAAATTTTGTGGCTCATGGTGGAGTAGGGGCATAAGTAGTAGGATTTGGTAAAATAGTTGGTTGTTGTGGTAGTTCCTACACTTTCTACATGTAGCCTTGATTAGGATTATGCCAAGGTTGATTCCCTTGTCATTGTTTCCATGTAGATTGTGGTGGTTTATGGGA
Source organism: Sequoia sempervirens (assembly GCA_007258455.2). NCBI lineage: Eukaryota > Viridiplantae > Streptophyta > Pinopsida > Cupressales > Cupressaceae > Sequoia > Sequoia sempervirens. The sequence continues at coordinate 1,266,952,336 of VDFB02271358.1, forward strand.
CTGGTTTTGGGCTTTTGATCGGTATGGTTGCTGAGGCCATCCTCCTTTTGAAAATTCACATCCAAGTTGCATATAATTTTACCATCATGGGGAGGTTGATTATACCATGGAGGATTATTTGCAAAAGAATTTGAAAATTGCATGTTGTAAACTAATGAATCCTGAGGAGTACCTTATCATTGACTGCATGGTTTTCATTGTTCCATGTAGAATACTTGGCCATCTTTATCCTCCAATGCCTTGAATGATGGTCAATCACATTTATCTTCAATAGTTGCCACCCTTTTACATTTATAGTCTCTCTTCTTTTGGTAGCAATGGGGGCAATATTTTTCTAGAGTTGCTTCCACTCGTCATGTTTCTTCTTGATGTGCAGAGTATCCATGTCGTTTATTATATCATAATTCATATCCTTTAGTAGATTATTGAGCTCCATTCATGATACACATGCTACTTCTTTGGTATTCAATGGTCTTAGACCTCTTATCTTATTCATTGTGGAACATGAATAATTCCTACATATCTAGCAGAGATCATCCCATGGAACCTGAGATATGTCTCCTCCCCCCATTAGATCTAGGGTATCCATACAATCTTCATTGAACCCTTTAAAAAATATAATTTTTAAGGGAATCTTGGGAAAAATTATTCTATCGGGACTTTTGTAGGAAAAACATAAACCTTTCTACATAATCTTCTAAAGGTCTGTCCTCCTTTTGAGCTATGCAAAAGATATTGTCTCCCCTCATCTCTCCTCCTCAACAACAGTACTTGTATTTTTTAAGGAATTCATCCTTCATGGTTCACTATTTTTCTACCACGTCTCTTCCAAGTCCCATGAACCATCTCAAGGTTGAACCATTGAGAGTTGCTAAAAAAATTCAGTTGATGAGCATCTGTGGTATAATAATAGCTCCAAAAAAGGATTTCAAATTTGGACATGTATATGTCTGAGTTTTTTATAGAAAGTCCATGAAAGTTAGGAAGAGTTGATGAAGGGATATTTTCATAGTAGCATTAAATGCCTAAGTATAAATGGGGAACTAAAAATTCGTTGTCTCTAGTGGTTTCAATGATAGATACCCCATTGTGAAGAAAGAATCTTGATTGTAGATTGAAGCAGTGTTATGAGGAGATTTGTTAGACTCTTATCTTGAAGAATATGTTGGATTGTATTCAATAGTCTGCACTTCAAGAATTAGTGGTTCACTTTTTAATTCTTCCTCTATATTCACCATCGGTATATCTCTATTGGCACTATTTGGATGGAAGAAATATCCCTAGAGGATCTCTTCTCCTTTGTATGAAATATTTATGTACCACTCTTCTACTTGTCCACATGTTTGTGGAAAAATTGGTATTTGATATTGAAACAAATAAAAATGAGGGCTCTATGTCCTAATGTATAGAACCTAGGATTTGGATTTTTAGGGTGTTATTCTTCTAAGTTTCATTAAAGAGGGAGACCAAAAAGGCAAATAGATTGACTATCAACCATGAAAGTGATCCAATCAGACCAGGATCTCCTTCTTTTAAGCCTTAGGAATAATGATTTGGAATGATTAACCTAATTAATGTAGATGTCCTAATATGACAAATGTAATGTTCTGGAAACACATAGACCGAAACAGTAAACTGCAAGCAGATCTAAGAAGTATTGGAGATTGTGCACTTGTCATAAAAATTTGGATCTAGCATGCAAAGGAGGTCTCAAACACCTAGGGGCATATGGGTATTTGATAGGGGGTCCTGAAACTAATTTTGTAGTCCTCTAATGTTAGATCTGACCTTTTGTTTCTTGGTTGCAAAGTTGTTGAAATGTCATTAGATAATTTTGTAGGTGACTTTCTATGGCTTGAAAACTTTTAGGGCTTTTGAATGCAACAATGGAAAACTTGTCTTTAATCTTCCTTCAATCCTCTTCAAACCTATAACCTGCACATTCAAAGAGAGGGAAATGTTGGGCCATTTAGGGGCTTGCCTTAGCCAAACCCCATGTAAGTGTTTCTACTTCCACAATGGAAATGTCAATGATAGAAATGATAATTGAAAGGAAGGAATGATGAAATCACAAAATTCTACAACTCACCACCCTTCAATAGCTTCCTTGAAGGAATGAAGTAATGCACATCACATCAAGGATTTAAATCTTGCTTGTTTGATTTTATTGAATGCTTTGGAGATCTACAACAAGGGTTGGTCTTCACAAAACATGAAGACATAGAATTTGACATGATGTTGGATCTTGAATTGCTGCAATAAAGCTTTGGAATGCTACTATTGACTTGATCTTGATAGTAGTATTTTCTCATGAATGCTTGTTCTAGTTGTTATATTTCAAATGATAAAATAACTAGGTATTTATATGCAATTATTCTAATTTTCCGAAAATTAGATCCCAAAAGCCAACACTTAAAATTTGAATTTTGAATGTTAAAATGCCACCAACAACATATTTAAAATTGATCCCCGACAAGATAGAGGGACCCATATGCCCTTGGGAATATGGGTCCTGGCCTTATATTCCAAGATCTTTAGTGTCAAGATCAAAACATTAATTGCCTACATTTATTCAATGCTTGCAATCCTTTAAAAAATGGTAAAAATAGGCCTTTGGGAGGAACAATTTAGGAAATTAGGGGCTTAATTAGGTCCAATAAATTAAGGGGGACAAAACATAATGTGAAATTGTTAAAGATGAAAATTTTTGACACTACAAATATAGTTTATAATAATCCTAAATATTGTAAATTAAATCTATATGTAGATGATGAAAATGTGAATCACAAATAGTAACAATGTAATGAAAGTACAAAATCACACTTCAACAATCACTCAATGAAGCTCGAGATCTTTTTTTTTAGACTACAGGAATTGGGTAGCCCCTATAAACTATATTGCACTCGGAAACAAAAATTTCATGTGACTAGTGACGTTGGCACAACACACCCTCTGGTACCACAGGGACAGAGGGGAGACTAGACCTTGTGGCCTCTTGCTTGCAATAGGATGCTTTAGCCAATCGAGCTAGGCCCTCTGCCCCTGAAGCTCAAGATCTTGACTAAGAAATGAATAAAAAATAAATTCATCATAACGAAGACCTTGATTTTCTCCATTGTGGATTTTTCTTCAAAGTAACAATAGCCATGAAAGAACAAAAATTATGATAATGATAAAATGCTCAAAGACAAAAGATATGTAATGCTTGATAATTAATGGATGATAACTTGATTGCTTGATAATGCTTGATAATGCTTGATAGTGATAGCTTGATCATAATGTAGGCTAGGGGATATGAATGAATGAAAGCCTTGTATTTATATGTTTCACTTGATATTTGATCAATGGTGGAGATTAATTAGAAAAATCAATGGATAAGAAAATTCAAGATAGGGTAAGACCTGTAATTTGAATTTTGTGAAGGAGGGAAAGTTGAAAGAAATAAATAAAATTAATTTATTTAATTCAAAATGATAGTTGGAAAAATAAATAAATATTAATTTATTTATTTTAGAAGAAAAATATTTAATTTAAATAAATTATTTTAATTTATTTAAAAGAGGAGTGTTAACTAATTAAATAATTTTTGAAAATTGTTTAATTATAGAGGACCAAAGATAAATTGAATTTGATTTTAATTAATGTTGGAGGGAAAGTTATAAATGATAAATTAATTAAATAATTAAAAATTATTTAATTAATATAAATAGAAGAAGTGATGAGGATAATGATGAAATGATACAATAAAAATGTATTAGTCATTTTTAAGTGTCTGCATTTTTTCCCTTAATACAATATGTTTTATAGCATTGTTTGAAAGAGATAATGTTGGTGATGTGCCTCAGTGTGTTCTGATGGATCGAGGGATGAATGTACAATTCCCCCTCAAGAGATTGGATACAGAAAATGTAGCATTGTAAATTGTCACCCTTGACAATTTCACACTATGTTTTGCTCCCCTCTAAGTGATTGGACCTAATTGTACACCTTATTTCCTAAATTATGCATCTCATGGCCCATTTTAACACTTATCAAGAAATAAAATGTGCAAGATCCAAGTACACACTTGATATTTTTCTACTAGTAGTTTGGATCTCAAAAATTGAGGGATTTGGACTAAGGAATCCTTACGCCCTATTCCCCTTAATGTGGCCCCAAAATTCAAAGTGTTGGTGGTAGTAATTTAATATTTGAAATTCAAATTTTGATTCTTGGCCATTGAGATTTAATTTTTGGGAAATTATATCAATTACATATTTACACCTAGTCATTTCATCATTTAGAAGGGAACAACAAGAAGGTGGGAAAGAATTGGAAGTAAGATCATTATCAAGTCAAGAGCATTCAAGAGCTAAATTAATGCTGCATTTCATAATCAAATAATCATGTCAAGTTTTATGTGAGTTTGTTCATGTTTATGCATGCATTTTGTTTGTGAGTACTAATGCTTGTAGGCTTCCAAGTCAAATAAAACCAAATTACAATCAAGCCTCAAGGAGATGTGCATGACTTCAATCCTTTAATGAAATCAAATTTGAGTGGTGAGTTGCATTGCATTGTTGATTCACCATTCATTTATCATTTAGCCTCTATACCTCAAAGGATAAGCTCTCTTTCATCAATTTTGTCTTTGTGGAGGTGGAAACACCAACATGGGGTTTGACCAAGGAAAACCCTTATATGACACAACCCTTCCTCTCTCTTTGAATTTAAAAATTACTAATTTGAAGAATATTGGAGGAAGATTGGAGACCAATTGATAATTATTGTATTCAAACCCTACAACTTGATAAGATCCAAAAATTCAATTATCTCATTAATAGATGAAGATTCGACAACAAGATCCAGGAAGCTGCAGACCAAGGACTGCAAAATCATATTTCAGTTTCAGACACCTGGACTAGGGCATCCTTGCACCCTAGTCCACTAAAAATCAGCTCAATTTTGGACCACAGGTGTATAGTACTCTGCTCTTTTTAGATCTAATCTCAAAGTTTGGCTTTACAGTTTTACTGTTATAGAAATATTATATTTTCATATTAGGTCTCATAGTTTCATTAAGCCAACAAAATCAAATCAATCTCAATCAATTTCTAAGTCATTAAAGGATCATATCAGAGGCTAATTGAATCACCTTTAAGGTTGGAAGTCAATCTAATCTCCTTGCCGATTTGCATCCTAATGTTCTTTGAAAAAGGATTGATGTTAGTGATTTATGCATTAGACCTAGGATTCTTTTTTCAATAAAACATAGAATAATTTCTTTCTCAAGCTCACGATAGGAAGGATAGGCTAAGATTGTGATAATGATGATGATGATAGATATGTTATAGACATAGCTCTATGTGATGTTATGACTATGGATTATTATGATGCACATGTTATGATTATGATATTATGATGCATGCTAATAGTTGTGAATGTAGGATATGCAACAAAATTAATCTCCACTAAGGATCAAATATCAAAATGAAACCTATAAATGGGAGATGCAATGAAAAGCTATATGCAAGATGGATGACAAATGAAAAATACCCTTAATAACTTTGAAGAGGAACCCTAGCAAATGGATATCATGCACCAAGGTATGAAACTAGGATTCCTTCTTGTATCCTTTATCCCCTTGCATGGGATTTGACACAACACACAATTAGAACATACATAGAAAATCATCATGCCTCACTCCAAGTTGCTCTAATCACATTGTGAATACGAAATTCACCATGCTCCCTTCGGGTTTGTTTTTTGGCTAAGTACCGGCCCATGCCTTCAAATGAATATCATCGGCCCCTTTTTTTATAGTCAATGCGGCCTCTACCACATGTCCACTCATTGCTCCCCGAAGGAATTTCCTCCTTTCTCTTCTATCGGCCCTCGCTATGCTCCCATGTGTCTTCACCACGGGTTATTTTGATTGCTTCCTTTCACTTCCTCGTCGGTCCCTACCCACGTGCCACATAGCTCCCATTCACATAAAGATTTGGCGGACCCCACAGGCAGCGTCTATCAAAAATTATTGCTACGTGTCATCCCAGTGCAAGCTTTCAACAAAGGAAGGGTAAATCAGCCATGGGTAGCGAAATGTTGCCACACGTCCCTTCACCGCATACTTCTTCAACGCAAGGAACGAAGCGAACAAAGGGTTGTGATATGCTGCCACATGTTCTAACTGCCTATCCAAGGAGGCAACACTTTTCTACATGGGACTTTGTTGGGACCACTACCATCATTCATAGGGGATGCACCTAAATGGAGGGCGACCAAATGCTATGGCTTGAATCTTTTCTGTTACAACGGTCGATGGAAATCATTGCCTCAACATCATTGCTTAGGATTCTGAATCTTTTCAGTTGCTTCTCACCAGCGGTGGAAGGCTTGCTAAATATACTGCTCTCTACTTTTAAAGAGGGGTTCGAGGTTCCGAGTTCGAAGATTACATGCCACATGTTTTTCAAGTTTCACTAGTTTTAGAACTGCAATATTTTTGGAGAGACTAGACCTTTTTTATTGTTTAGATTATTGCAAGAACTAACATACTATGTCATTGTTCAGCCTCTCTATTTCTTATGCTATTGATAAAATTTATATTATGCCATTATTGTTTGAATGGTTTATTTGTCACACTTCTATAATTTGAATGTAATTTTGTTGGTTTAGATCATGTCTTTTGACTCTTCTTTCAGTAAATGGGTGTGAAAATTATTTTATGTCATTGAATGAGTTGTTCATGCTACAATCTTTAATTTATGTTATTCTAGGACATGGTAACTTGCTAAGCGAGCCCTTAGATCATATCCAAAAGATAGGTTTATTGTACCTTTTATCTAAATTCAAGCACATCACCTTAGTTAGATTCTTTACTTTTATATCTGCTTCATTTTCCCATCCCAAAACCCCATTTACAAAAGAATCTGGCTTCTTTAAAAATTTAGAGGTCACTCAGTTTAGCGCAATAAGTCCCCCATAAACTGAGTTTCCCAAAAAGGGTTGTTACCTTGCCAATTTTTGGCATCAACACACATCAAGATATAAACTTCATTAAGAAAATGGGATACAAAAGATAAAATCAAGGAAACAAAAATAAAAGCAATTGTCACATAAAATCAACAACCAACATATCTCTTGCCAAAAGACAATATCGGTTTTGATAGATAGGGCCCATTGTAGGGAGGATGTATTTGTTAAGGCCTTAATTTTTTTGATAGTGCCTATTATAGGAAATATATTTTCATTAAGCCATTAATCTTTTTATTATGATAGCATTTAATATAGGAGCCAAGCTATGCAAACCACATATTTAGTATAATATTTGAAATTTTATTTTTCTCATGATTTTTGTTAAATCCCAATGTTTTTGTAATGCATAAATGTGCATGTTTAAAATGTATATATAAAGTGTCTTCTCAACATACGCACAAGAAACCAATCTAAAACCTAGTTTAAGGGAAGAGGTTCCCCAATTAGGAAAGGATCAATTATTATGAGATGGATAAAAGGATATGATAGGTAGCTAGGTGGATAGGTGAAATAAAAGATAATGATAATTTGTGAAGCCATAATAGGTGGATAAGTGAAACATAGGAGAAGGAATCTCTAAAAATTATGTTGTAAAGGAAAAGGTGCCCTTATTAGAGTTAGAGATAAATATTGTTTACTTGAACCAAACTTGTGAGTTTCAAGCAAAAATATCAACATAGAGATATGTTTTTGATAAGATAGATATATGTTTACTTGAACTAACCTTGTGTGTTTCAATCAAGAGGATAATGAGATAGAAGTTATTTACTTGGACTAGACTTATGAGTCAAAGTAAACATATAAGATATGAGTCCAAGTAAAGAAAGTAGATTATAGATAGAAAATAGTAAAGGATTTTTTGGGTGAAGGGATGGTATATAAAGGATACGGATTGTAAAGGAAGTAAGTTTTTGTATTTATCAAAGTATACATGAATAATTTTTTCCCCTAGCTTAATCAATATTAAAGATGAAAGGGTAGGAGGGTGAATTATATAGGATAAAGGATAATAAAGATCAAAGGAAGGAAGGATGTATTGTGATAGGTTTAGGGATATGTGATGAATGGGTTACTTAGGGATAGATGGAGGTTTTGGATGAGCCCATTTGGATGCCAATTTAGTTAGTGCTTCAATATGAATTGCTTGGATATGGATAGTGGGGTCTTGTGAAGGATTAGGATTATGACATGAAAGGATATTTTGATCTTAACTTGGGACGGGATCACTACATTGAGTGAAAGGTATATGACCATGAGATGGGAGAGGATCATTATATGGGATGGAAGGTGTACTTTGATCTTTATTTGGAAAGGAATTGGAAGATAGGGTGGAAGGGATTCTTTACTTTTGATTTGGAGAGGGATCATAGGATGGTATGAAAGTGAAAAGGATACCTTGCTCTTGAGGTGACATGGAAGAGATACTTAGGTCTTAAGATGGAGTGGGATTATGAAGGGTGAGAAGGAAGATATATTGATCTTGAGATGGAAATGGCTCATTGGAAAGGATACTTTGATCTTGATTAGGAATGGGTTCGTGAGATGGCATGGGAGGGATACTTCGATCTTGATTTGGAATAGGACCATTGGATGTTATTTTTACCCTATGTTGTGACTGCACTCAAGAGTTGCATTTTTTATGGAAGAGATTCCTTCTACTCAAGCTATGATGTATTCATATGGAACACAAGCATAATTAGCCAGTTTAGGACCACCATATTTATTTGAAGGTTTTCATTTTCCATGTTTTGGGATAGGATCTTGGAATATCTTGAGATCACCATTAGTTGAAGATTGATGTTTGATACTAATGTCATCTTTCTCTATAAGTTCTTGAATACGATTTTTCATTTTGAATCAATCATAAGTCTTATGTTCCTTGTGTTGATGTTATAGCAGTGGGAGATATCTTTCTCTCAAAATTAAATGATAAATAATTAATAATGAAATTCGGCCTTAATTACAAATTATGTTTTATATGTTTTATTTCTTAAAGGAGGTCGGCCTATATGAAGAGACACCTTGTTTTCCATATATACAAGGTGAAGTTGTTTCATCAAATCGTCAATTTTCAATAACTTCAAGTCTGCACCTTAGCAGCAGATCATCATTTGGTAGCAGTAGATCAATTTCAAGGAGAGAGGGATGGTCTAAAGGAGTCTACAATGAAAATTCGTGAAAGCCTGAAGGCATATCTAGCACAGGACCTCTCCACAGGAGATATGTGAGAAGGAATTGTTGTTTCTGTAAACTGTACTAAGCAGAGTCAATATTCAGGAGCCGAATTAACGCTCATATGAGCAAATCTAAGGGAAAGATATGGAGATCGAAATCTAGAAAGGAATCATTGGTTGGATATATATAATAAAAGGATAAGTTTTTTTTTGTACCTTTGAATAATGATCTTGAATTAAACAATCATGTAGTTAATAATTCATGCAATTGGGAGTAGTGAATCATGTATGCTTCTAGCATTGGTATTTCTCTTCAGGATAGTTTGATTCTATGAAATATTAGTAATCTCTCTAAAATTCTTCCAGGATGGATCAAGGAGCATAAGGATGATGAGAGACTAAATAATAAATTCAAGGGAAGAAGAGCTTGAGGAATCCTGTGAGGAAGTCATGTTGGCTGAAGAAATGAACTAACATGATATCAATGGAGACACAACTTGCAACCATGGGACTGAGCTAGTGGCACATAACTTCACTGGAGACATCTCTCAAAGAGGAAGAACCTATACAGATTGCGATCAGTTTCTTTGAAGAGGAAATAACATTCAGAGGGAGTCTGCCAAACCAACAGAGGCAACCTTGAACGAGGAGGTCAGGAGGTTGATGCAAGTACTTGGAGCTTTAGAGGGAGTCACATCATCATAAAGCCCTTGTAGTGTATATTTCTCTGAGATGGAGAAATATGAGGTGAAAGCCCTTGTAGTGTATATTTCTCTAAGACAGAGAAATATGAGGTGAAATCTCTTGTAGTGTATATTTCACTGGGACGGATAAATATGACATGCAATCCCTTGTTCATCTTTGAGACTAAGATGAAACATCATGTTGAGAGACTCCATGATGACATCATATTGAGAGACTTCATGATGAACCCTTTGTACTTGTGTTTTTCCACACATGGGAGTAGCCATGGTGAACGTCATGTTGAGAGACTCTGTGATGGGCACTTGTGCATATGTTTCTTTCCACACATGGGAGTAGTCATGGTGTACATCATGTTGAGTGACTCCATGATGATATCACGTTGAGAGACTCTGTGATGAACTCTTTTCCACAAATGGTTGTAGCCATTGTGGGTGTCATGTTGAGAGACTCCATGACATGGATATTTGGAAATATACCTCCCTAGCTAAGAGGGAGTGTTGAAGTTATAGTGGCAGGAGATATCTTTCTCTCAAAATTAAATGATAAATAATTAATAAGGAAAGTCGACCTTAATTACAAATTATGTTTTTTTATTTTTTATTTCTTAAAGGAGGCCGACCTATATGAAGAGACACCTTGTTTTGTATATATACAAGGTGAAGTTGTTTCATAAAATCATCAATTTTCAATAACTTCAAGTTCATACCTTAGCAGCAGATCATCATTTGGTAGGAGCAGATCAATTTCAAGGAGAATCATATTGATTTGTACTTTACATCAAGGAGAAGTGTCTCCATTATTTGTATTTACCTCAGCCTTGAGTAAGGCCACACTTGAAATGCATATTTCTGCACTTTTATCTGATATATAAGAGATATATTTTGTTGGGTTTTTCTCCCTCGAGGAGGGTTTTCCCAGGTTAACTATTGTGTTCTTTGTCTTATGTGTTGCATTTTCTGATTGATAACATTTCTGATCCTAAAACTAACACCTTGGTTCTATGTCACTCAAAATATTCATTCTCTTTGTACCAAGGAGGTTTGACTTAAGGTTCAAAATTTATTATTTTCAGTACTATGATAAATTTAGCTTGGATCAACTTTTGCAAGGTCGATTCAATAGGTTCCCCTAAAGGAGTTTAATTTCTTTTAGGGACATTATTTTTCTAGGTTCCCTCAGAATATTAACACCTTGAGCATTTTTATGATTTTTTTTCTGTTATTTGTATGGTAGGTTGAATGTTTTGGACTATTTTTGTATCTACCACACCATCATTGATAATGTTCTTGTTTTAGGTCTAAATTCTAGGTTTATCATTAAATGTTGAGGGGTTATCCTTGTTGTCTCTAAATTTTTTCACAAGACCCTTAGTAATGAGAGATTTTCCAGCATTAATACCCTTTTCAATGACCTATCTAAATGTACACCTTGAATTTTCAAGTGAAATTCCATGCCATGAACTAAGTTTTGAGTGAAAATGTGAACGAGTTATTTTTCTAAAATAGTATAACGAAGTTTACTTTCCAAGTTTCTTCATATTTGTAGGAAGGAAGAAAATGTTTCCCCATTGTTTTTTTTAGCATTGTAAAGGTCGGTCATGGTCTAGTTTCATGCTCAAATGTTATATGAAAAGTGTTCAATGAATTTGTTTGCCAACTCATGAAAGGTCTTGATTTCATGAGGTAAATGTGAAAACCACTCAATAGCTTGACCTCCTAGGCTTCTAGGAAAGAGGTGCATTATATATGTATCATTATGAGTCACCTCAAGACACACTATGTAAAATTATCTTATCTGTTCTTATAGATCACCTCGTCCTTTGTATTTTTCAAACTTAGGCATTTCAAAGTTTTAAGGAAAAAGTATCATTTTTAAAGATTTGTCAAAAGGATAACGAAATATGTCCTCTAATGTGCATGTCGTCTTAGTTAGATTGCATTTTCCATTTCCATGATTGTGATCTTTTGTTGTAACTCTTGAATTTGTTTGGCCAAGTCATTTATACCTATGTTAATGGAGGTACACTTATGGGAATATGGTGTTGTTGTTGATGTTGAATTAGTGGATTGTAATGTTGTTGGGATTGGCTTGGAGGTATGAAATTAGTTGAGGTTGGCTAGGTGGGATAAATTTTTATTGGGATTGGCTTGGAGGTATGAAATTATTCAAGGTTGGCTAGATGGGATAATATGTTGTTGAGGTTGGCTAGGTGGGATGAAATATTGTTGAAGTTGGCTAGGTGAGATGAAATATTGTTAAGGTTGGCTTAGAGGGATGAAATATTGTTGAGGTTGACTTGGTGGGATGAAATGTTGTTGAGGTTGACTTGGTGGAATATGCATATTTTATTATGTTTAAGGTACTCATTTAGATAGGATTTGGCAAAGGTAGGTGATGGTTTGGGTGCAAATTGATCATGAAGAATATCTTGATATGTTTTCCATTAAACTTTTAGGTTATAGAAGGAGGTTGTGATATATATGTGAAGGTGGAAGACACCTTTTCCAATGATGTTTGAGGTCTATTGACTTGACTTGCTTCTCCCAAAGTGTATGATATGGTGAAATTCATGAGATCTTGTGCTTGTTCCTTGATAAGATGAGAGGGTATTTTAGCACCTTGTTGAAGTAACATTTGGAGGTAATGATTGGGATTATATTTGAACAAATGTTCATTATTTTCATTGCTCTAGGGTCTTTATCAAATTCTTGTAACTCCTTTAATGTTGGGTCTCGATTTGTATCTTCATCTTCTATATAAGGTATCCTTGAAGGATCTCTATGAAAATGGTTGGGTTTGAATTTTCTCCTTGCTCATATCGACCAAACCCCATTATTGTTGGAGTGTTTGATTCCTCTTGATAAGATTCCATTTTTTCTTATATTGAGATGTTAATTGACATATGTGATATAAGACAAATAAAATAGGGTTTTCTTTCAACAATTTGATACTTGTTGCTCAAAACCAAAATAGATCAAAGTTAAGCTATATCTACAAATGATAAAGATATTGATTGATGATGATGTATCATTACTTGAAATAGACTTGTGATTCCAAGAAAACTTGATAAATAGTGGAAGTTTCCAACTCAAGAGTAGCCTTAAAGCTCTCAAGATGGTATATCCACAAATGAAATGAATCAACTTAACACGTCACCTAAAGAAGGCTAACTTCCAAGAAAAAATGAAAGTTAGAGATAAAAGATAGGAGATCCAATTTGAACTTTGATAAACATTGATAATGATATGACAAGCTAGGAAAAATTATTCTCCTCCAAATCTTATCAAGGACAAGGCAATGTAATATTGTAAGATTTTTTATTTTAAGATATGTTAAAAGCATTGTTATGATTCCCAAAAATGGTTTTAAGCAATGTGTTTTTTGTTTTGAACTCTTAATTTTAACAAGATATCCCAAAAATAATTACTGACCTTTTCAACATATAAAGATGCATCAAGCACATTAACAAATTTAAATCTAAGGAGATAAAGACAATATATTTTCTTGTTTTTCCTTCAATTTTATATTTTTTTGGAATGTTTTTATTTTTATGTTTTTTAGTTTTTTCCAATTTGTTCAAATATTAAAATCATACAAAGATATAATGCAAAATCCAATTTCTTATGGCTCAATTTAGATTTTATGTCCCCTTTTGGTTTCAAGTGGGGCAGGTGTTTTTAAATATTCAAACAAGAAAGACATGTTGGAGCTTCAAATTTTGCTCCTTATGTTTCACTCAGGTCCTGACTTATATCACTGGTCTTTCATGGTGTCAAAATTTCCTAGGGTTGGGGTTTTAGCCTTATTTCCATGTAAAACTCTAGTGTTTGTTTTCTGCCCTAGTTGAGGTTCTATTTGGACGTTACCTTTTTGAAGGGTCTTAAAACAACTTGTGCCCCATCATCTTGTCTAGGCTTTGGTCCCTTTGGTTTTAATTTTTGTAGCCTCTGCAGGCTTTATTTTTCTATAAGTCTAGGCCGACCCTGTGCTTCGTCATTTAAAAAAAAAACAACTTATGTCATTGTTGTCTCGTCGGCCTAGTAATGCCCCCTTGTCCTATTAATAAAGGTTATATTTTGCAGAAGTATGGTGTTCGCGCTATCGTCGATCATTTGCCTTCGAATATCAATGGTTGCCTGCCATCCCGTGATCAGGAATTGAAGGATCGCGGTATCGTGAGTAGGCACCACGTGTCCCCTCTAGGGGATGAGGTTCGTGTGACCATTGATCAACTTCTCTTTGATCAAACGGCTTGCTCACTATTTCACAATCGAAAGGTGCTCACTTTTTATCTATCACGAAGCAGCAAGATTTTGCCACGTGTAAAGGGTGGGGCCCGTGGAAATTTTGAGCGATGTATTTTAAATGTTTCATTGCTTTAGGCAAAACATTTAAAATGAAATATTTGACAAGGTCGGGGAAATTCATTAAAAATGAGTAAAAGTGGAGAAATTAGGGCAACTAGTCAAGTCAAAGATGATCTACGGTGGTGGCTAAAACCTAAGTCCGACTGCATCCTAGCCGTTCCCCGCCATCCCGTGATCCAAAACTGCAAGATGGTGATATCACAGGCGACTGTCGCATGTCCCATCTGATGGAGCCAAAGGAGTAAAAGGGTGGGTTACTAAAGTGTTTGTGGGATGCATGTGTTGCAAATTGACGGATATTTTTTAATCTTGATGGAAAAGTTGCTCAAGGGTTAACGATAGGGCTGCCGACTGTGTTGAAGGGACGAGATCACCGATGTTCAAGATCAACGGTTTCCCGCCATCCCACGATCAAAAGTTGCAGGATTGCGATATCACAAGTGACCGCCACGTGGATTTCCTTCATAGCTTATGGTGTGATGGGCGCTTGTCTGCCACGCTGGCGATTGTGTCAACTAGTTTTGAAGATGGTCGTTCGATAATTCGATTCAACTGAAGGATCGATGACTAGAATTTAAAGTTAGGGTCAAAGTATGGTTGGAGCCATTTGTGCAGGCGATCGGGTGAGTTTTAATGGTGGGAAGGACGCTTACTGGCATAATTTAATTAATAGGTTTGATGTTGTGGTTGCAGCGGTTTCCAATTCTGCTTTAATGGCAATGTTGGCGTAGGTTTCTGTTGATCTTTATTGCTGCATCAACTCTTTTCCAGGTGTACCAATTGGCTAATGAAATGTGTACTCTTTGGCCTAATGCTTGTTTGCTCCTTCATTCTCTATAAGAAGGATTTCAAGGCCAGAGGTGCGAGGGAGCAAGTTAGAAAAAAAAAATTGAGTCTAGGTGAAGTTGCAGAGCAATTTGTAAAGTCTGACGGTTTTCAAGAAGTACAACTTAGGTTTTGAGTAAGTCTGTAATAGGTCTTGAGTTCATGGAGGTTTAATGTTGTATAACAGTACTAGCATTTGATTTAAAATGAAAAATTCTAGCTCATGTCTCTCCATTGTACTTGCATATCTGAACCTTGAATAGAATAACCAAGGGTTGTTTTATCCATCTCGCTGTTGTGGTGTGTATAATCCTTGTCTTGGATTTGATTCAAAGAATTAATTAAAAAATTTGAATGGGATTATAGGCAGATATGTACTGTATGAGGATTTGGTAAGTAGTATTGAGCTAGAATACATATTGATGAGATTACAAGGTAATGTTGTCAAAGATCTCATGTGTTATGTGTTAAATCTATTATATGCCTTTAGATGCTTATAAATTTGACTCATGCCTGATAGATATATGGCACTGGTTTAAGTTGTAATCACCCATATGATTCAGTGTTTGCTTGTGTTTGCCTAGAGCTTGCTGCAAATTGTAAATCAATGACCATCTTATACTACCTTGTGTTGTAGTTATCTCATGCTCCAAATAGTTGATTTTACTGATAAACATCCAATTTATTTCAGTATTATCCTATTTTGTTGAGATATTAAGTGAGATCATCTGCTATTGCCAATGTTGTTTATAATAAAGGTGCAGAGGTTGTAAACACATTAAGGGATCACCCTCTCGGGTCTTGCAGAGCCCAAAGTGTAGGAGGTTTCTTAAAGTCCTCGTCAGTTGGTCTAGGTCCTTCGAGCTTCCCTTGATTGGGATTGGCAGTCCCATAGGTAGATTAGGAGACAAACCTAGTTACAGTGTAAAAAGAAACCAACAAGACACATGAAAAATCCTACTCAATTGTGTTTATAAATCCTTGTAGACACAAGAAAAGATGGTCAAAATTTTTCAACTAGGCTCTACTAAATCAACTATGGGTATCCTCTATATACCACAAAGGTACGTGACACCTAATCTGTAGATGAAAGAGAATAATGCCAAATAGTCAAGATGAAAGGGTAACCCACTCTCCATCTTCACTTCTCTAAGGTATAAAGTTCTTAGAGGCTTAGCCAAGATTGGCAACATTCCACTTCTAAGAGGCATGTATTTTGATACACCCCCACTCTTTATAATCCATCAGAATACGAAAGTTGAGGTCATCCCCTAGAGTGATCACTTCTCTAGGTAGACCACCTAAAAGAAAAACAATATTACTTATTTATATCCTCAATATCACCATTGGAAATGAGAAGAGATCATATACATAAGTAGATCTTGGGGATTAAAAGATGCATGTTTATTTTAATCCTACATCCAAATGTGAAAGATTGATTTTAAGCCCAATTTCAATGTGAAAATGACATGTCAATCATAGAAAATAACGAAACTATTGAGCACTTTGAAAATTAAAAGAGATAGGGTGATTAGAATGAATGAAATTAGATTCCAATGCTAGATTTGAGATAATGATTTGATGAAGATCTCCAAATCCACTTTTTGCAACCCTTGAATTTTTTAAGGATCCAACTTTTGCACACAAAGAGAAACAACAAAAGAAACCAAAATAACAAGAAGGTCTTAGATCTAGGGTTAGGTTTAGGTCAAAAATGAGGTTAGCTATTAAGAATTGAAAAAAATTCAAATTTGAATGAACCAAAATCAACTTTTAATTTAGCCCTAAATGTTGATTAGATGTGTAGTGATAGAGCCCAAAAGTGCAACAAAATGCTTCAGATGTGATGCAAAATGTGCCAAAAGAGTTCTGAAATATCTCAAATGTACAACAAATTTGACCAAGAGCTCAACAAAAGATGCCAAAAGTGACACAAAATATGTCTGATGTGCACCAAAATGTGCCAAATATGTTGCAAATTTTACTAGATGCACAACAAGATTCACATAATACGTTGCAAAGTTCATCAAATGTGCAGTTTTGATAAAAATACAAAAAATAAATATGTATATATACCAAATGTGTCGTGTGTTGGCTCAAATACATTGCAAGATTGACCAAAAGGATAGATCTTCCCTGTCAACAAAATAAAACTCTCTTCAAATGTACTCAAATATGTTATATATACCAGATGCAACCTATGTCAACCCAAATGCAGTGTAAGTTGGAAAAAATGTGTTATAAATCATTTTGAATGTGCAAATTTGACCACAACTTCAAATAAATACACTTCTTGTGAAATTTCTTGTTAAACTCAAGGACATGGGTCCCATCAGGTATGTAAAAATATAGATGATGAAAATGTGAATCACAAATAGTAACAATGCAATGGAACTACAAATTCACACTTCAACAATCACTCGATGAAGCTCTAAATCTTGGCTCAGAAATGAATAACAAAGTCATCATAGCAAAGAACTTGATTTGCTTCATTATGGGTTGCTCTACAAAGTAGCAATAACCATGAAAGAACAAAAAATATATGATAATGGTAAAAAGATAAAATGCTTAAAGATAAATGATACCTAATGCTTGATAATTGATAAATGATAACTTTATTGCTTGATAATGCTTGATAGTGATAGCTTGATCATAATGTAAGCTAGCTAAGAGATATGAATGAGTCAAAGCCTTGTATTTATATGCTTCACTTGATATTTTCTCAATTGTGGAGATTAATTAGAAAGATCAATGGATAAAAAAATTCAAGATAGGGTACAACCTATAATTTAAATTTTGTGAAGGAGGGAAAGTTAAAAGAATTCAAAATGATAGTTACAAAATAAATAAATATAATATTATTGTAGAAGAAAATATTTAATTTAAATAAATTATTTTTAATTTATTTAAAAAAGGAGTTAGCTAATTAAATAATTTTTGAAAATTATTTAATAATAGAGGACCAAAGATAAATTGAATTTGATTTTAATTAATGTTGGAGGGAAAATTATAAATGATAAATTAATTAAATAATTAAAAAATATTTTATTAATATAGATATGATAAAAATATTAAGATAATTAAATAATTAAAAAATATTTAATTATTATGGATAAAAATAAGAGAAATATTTACTTAATTAAATTTAATATAGATAGAAAAATGATGAGGATAATGGGGTAAAAGCACAAAGATGAGTCCATGAAATGTGAAGTTTTTTCCTTAGGCAAAAAAATGAAATCGGCTTGCAAAAAATGGGATCCCGCTTTTTTTTTGTATTAATTATTGTAAGAACAATAGCATACAACACAATGGAGAGTTTTATAGTAGTGATATGCACATAATTTTCAAAAAGAAACCAAACTAACAATCTACCCAAGCCCCTTTACATCTTTGAACAACAAAAATATAACAACTACAACCCCTTGTTTTACATATTAGTTTTTACAAAGAGATACATATCACAAAGAAAAACAATTCCAGCAAAATCTTCTCGGGAGAATTCTTCAATGTTGAGCAGTGGGGGGGATCCTCCCCATGACCATATTTACTTACCCTGTAATTGTATTCTTTCTGGAACAACTCAAGAGCTTTGAGAAATACCTCTGTGGTGTATTGCCAATCACGTGCAAAGTTGACCTCCTGTATACTAACTGGAATAATATCATCTTCAATGAGCTTCAAGAATTTTTCCTTGGACACCTTGATCATGACAGCCACCTGCACAAAAATATTAGAAAGTGTGAGCCTTTTACAAAACTCGGTAAGTGCATGCTTGACCCTGCTGAATTTTTCCTTATTCCTCTTTTTCCAAATGAACCAAAGGATTTCAGTTGAAACAATAATCCAGAACAACATTAGACTTTTTCCAATAGTATTAGAAAATATCAAAATAATTCTATCAATTCTTAAATTATTCATTTTATCCCATATGCATTGTTTGTGGCAAAAAAGATTCCATACTTCCCTTGTGAACACACAGTCAAAGATGTGTTTTATGGACTCTAGCACTCTGCATAAGCTGCAGATCTTGATGTCTTCTACCTTATATTTTATTGGAAGCCTTTGTAGCAGTAGGAGCCAACTAAAATAGGCCTTCTTTGGCTCGAGCACCCTTGCCCAAGTATTTTTGAACACTTTTTCCCATTCTTGATGATTCAGATTTGCTTCCCATGTTTTGCTTAAGTGGTTGTAGATTTCAACTTGACTAGTGAGGATGTTGTACACTTTGTTCACACTCAGCCTGGTGATCTTAGAGCCATCAATCAACCTGAAGTCCTTATATTGATCAAAATCAACCTCATGGTTTGTGTTTTTTGGAATCTCCTTACAGGCCTCCCTAATGACAGAGTATGTCCTCCAATTGGAGTTAGGTAGCTCGTATTCATTACTGAGTAGATTCCAATCTTTCAATCCTTCTTGGTCCAAGATATTAGCAATATATTTAATTCCTTTATTTTGGCCAAGCAACCCTGTTTTAATGCTAAGGGCTTACCATTGTGATAGAGATTCCACCAGACTGACCTTTGTGCAAACACAATATTATTCGAGAAGGCTTGGGAATTGTGAATATGTCCTATAAACTCCCAGGCCTTCTAAAGGCTCTTAAAGACCATAGACCTCGCAGGGACAATTGGGTGTCTGCAATAGATGAGGTCACTTAGAGGGAGCCCCTTCCATGTCTTGGCATGTTTTGGAACTCCCCTTTCAATGTTGCTCCTAATCAATATTTTCCAAGGCTCATCTCCCTCCAGAGCCCTTGAGATCCACTTGGATGCCAACGCAATTCCTTGCAACCTTAGGCCTTTCAACCCCAGCCTGCCATCAGTCTTGCTTAGGCAGCACCAGTCCCACCTTACAGCATGCTTCTTTTTCTTCCCTTTCCCATCAGACCATAGGAACCTCCTGATCTTTTTCTAGATTTCATCAACCTGATAGTTGCTGAATAACTAGATAGATGCATAGTATATACTATATGAGACAAGAATTTTTAGGTTCAGGACCCCAAGCCAAAAACGAGATCTAATCCCGCTTTTTAAAAAACGGGATCTTGTTTCATAAAAAATATTTTTTTTATGAATTTAAGAAACATCATCTCGTTTCAAAATGGGATCCCATATTTTAAAAAGCAGGATCATGTTTCATAAAAACATAAATATATATATATATATATGATTTTAAGAAACGGGATCCCATTTCAAAATGGAATCCCACTTTTTTAAAAATGGGATCTTGTTTTGAAACAGGATCCCATTTCTTAAATTCATTAAAAAAATAAATTATGAAATGGGATCCCTGGCCGCAAAGCGGGATCCCATTGTCAAATTACAATTACAGAAATTGGTTTTGCTTTTTGTTTTGCCGATTGAAGGAAAAGGACTTGGGGACCCAAGCCTAAGCTTTGGACCTAATTTGACACCAAATTGAAGGTCACGGCAATGTCACAAAAATATTTGGAATATGTCAAGAAGACTTTTTTTTAGAATTTTTGTGAAATTAAAACCCATTATAGATGGGAGGCGATTAATAGATTCTAAATATATATAAAAAATTAGAATTGGATTTTTTTTTCTATTTTTTAATTAATTTTTGATGAAACGTGCCCATAAACTTGAATTATCATGGTTTTTTAGTATTTTAATAACTTTTTATTAACATAATTTTTTGAAAAAAAAATTGTACGAAAGTGTACATACAATTCTTTACAATTTAAAAAAAATCCAAAAATGATAAGTTTAGGTCATCTTATGTGTGACGTACACGACGATTTTTCAAAACACCAAATATGGCCAATAAAAAATTACAAAAAAATATGGAAAGCGTGCTTCAATGAGTTACAAATCTTTTCCCAAAAGGATATAGAAAAATATGAATATTTAGGTCAAAATATGGATGACGTACACATGCATGGTATGGTAAAAAAAAAGTGACTTTTAAACAATGGTTTTTAGAAATGCCTATTGAAAATCAATTTGTATCATCTAGGTATTGAAATAAATTACATATTTGGAAACTAGACTCTGAGTACTACATTTTATGATTAGTGACTTTTTCCAAGATTTTATCTCTAAGTGCTTCAAATTTTAAGGTCAAATGTGTCAAATTCTAAAAATTAGGGAAAACACTTCCACTAAATGGCCAAAACGTGGACTCAACTTCTTGCCAACACCCAATGATAAAATGATACAATGAAAATGTATTAGTCATTTTTAGGTGTCTACACTATCATGCCTAGGAAAGCAAAAAGATAACTTTTAAAACCCCATAAACTCTCATAGCTTGGCACCATCACGAAAAAAAATGTATGCTCTCCCTTATTACCTAATGATGTGGGCATCTAATTCATGCACTTCTACCCAATGAATTGGGTAATCCTTTATCAAGAAATCATTAGCAATAACATTTATATGTGAAGCAAGGACATGTTTCTTGAGATGATGATGGTATTGTATTTATGACTGAAAAGTTCTAAGTGTTCCTATGAAGTTTGACTATAGTAATAAGTTTACTAAACTGAAAGGGAACCTATTTTAAGGAAACATATAGAATCTACATTCACTAAATAACAAATTTTTGCTACAAGTTAATGCTACAGATGATTATTATATCTATAGATTAATGAATGTTAATCAATTATATCTATGAGTAATCACTTTTAACAATGAACAATCAAATGTAGAATGAGAAAATACTAATTACTAATTTCAACAACAGAGTAGTAACATACCTCAAGTGGGTCCTTGCTTGGGTGTCAACACTCTCTTAACTTACAGGATAATTATCTACTCAATTCTTCATGCTCATTTTGATTCAACAATTTAGATAAAATATTTGTACTTGCTTGCTATTCAAAAGAGAAAATATAATTGATAAAGGAAAAATTACGGTTGATTCAATCTGTAGTTTTACAATTTATAATTAATTCTAAATAACTAGGACTCCTAGATAGTACTTGTTGACTCATTCCTTGAAAGTGGGAAGAGGATTATTCTGCAATACAGATATAGTCCTAATTTGATTATATTGTCGAAGGTAAGGAAACTGATTTCTCAAGCATGCATAGGCAAATGGTTGAGGTTTTGGTCATGTGTAGAAGAGTTTGCGACCTTGTGGCGAAGTCCCCCATTAGTGTAAAAAGTCTTAAATGTTCAAAATATTTACAATTGACTCGGATACAAGTGTCACTCCCTTTCACTACAAGTTCACAATCCCTCAACTACAGATCACCAACTCTTATGGTTGCAAGTCAGCAACAATACATTGATTTTTGTTTAATGATTCCTTCTTGTTGCATAGCAGATTAGTTTCTACATAAGACACTTAGTCATTATAATTAACATAATTTATCATAACATTTCATCATATTTCAATAATAATCACATACATGTGCAATATCTATCACCTTATCAGTAATTAATTATAATGCTTTATAATTAAACATAGAGTCTTTTGGAATGCCTAAATTTTTTATGAAAGTATCATCATAATTAAGGAAATAGCCTTAATTAAAGTAATAGTTCTATATCCCATCATCTTTCACATGTGCTTCTAGGCCACAAGTATTGAGAGATATAATTAACATAGATGAGGACAAGTCTAAAGAGTGATATTTAGTTTATAAGTTTTGATTTATCTTATTTTATAAATGAAACATTTGTTATCAATTATTTTAGATAAATAAATTTTATGATGTAACTATATATAACAAGTACAAAGACTCTATGATCCTTAAACATGAGAAAGCTATACAAACTAATTTGTGTTTTCATATTTTGTGTGGATAGAATGCAATTATGTCCAAAGTCAATCCTTGTGATCTATGAATTGTTGTCGCCAATGCTAATTAAACTAGGAATTATTTCAAATGAGAGTCCAATATGGTGATTGTAGACACTTAAATTTGGACACTTACATTGGTCCAAATTTATCCCTTTTCGTCTAAACATCCTATTGATTGCATTAATTAGGTAATATCACTATTATCTAATTAATACCCTTAATTCTTCCAAATCCCTAAAGTATTTAGTTAATAATTAAATACCTTATCTCTTTAATCCTCCTTTCATCAAATGAATTAAATAAATATGACATTTATTTAATTCCTCACATGTCACATCACTTTCACTTAATCCTAATCCACCTCCTAATCTCTTCATTAGGGATGTGCACATGCCTAATCCTTGATTAGGATGTGTCACATCCTCCAACTTTTGCAAGTTGGATTTTAATCCTTATTAACCACTAATTATCTTCTAATTACTGATTAGTTAAGCCTAATCAGTACTTTGGTCAACTCTCCCCATCCACGAGAATTTTTTAATTAACTTTTATTCATCCAAGACTCCTCTCTTCCAGGTGTGAATTTTAAATTCAACTTTTATAGAGGAATCCCTCTTTTCCATGCAGAGGATTCACAAGACAGCTTTGGCTTGTCACATCACTCCACGTGTGTCCAGAAGTCTTATAGCTTTTTGACTTGTCATCAATGCATGTGGGTAAGTACTTTACTTTAGGACTTTATGTATCAAGATGCTTTTCACTCTTTAGGGTGCTTGTCTTTATCGTAGATCTCTACCGATCGTGAATTTTGATTGACTTTTATTCTTCAAGATTCTCATAACACGTGCTTGATGGGTGAAGGTGGCGTCGTCTGTCCGAGAGTACTTACAAATTTGCCAAGATTCAATGTCGTTTACGCCATTATGCATCCATCTTTTGCCCATGGTGGCAGCAAGATCCTCAACCCTTCGCCACTGCGTGTTGTAGTCTGGTAAAATCCAATCTTCCCAGAACTTCTCCGTAAAATGGAAATATTTTTTTGCTTTCGTTACCGTTAAGTGATGCATTTTCTCATTCAACTCTCAACATTTTCACATTCAAACATACTGCTCATTTCAAGCTCAAGCTCAACCCCTATCCTCCATTGTTACTCATCTTCAAGCTTTCATCATATCCATTGTATTCATCTTCTCAACTACCCACTTTTCTCATTGCATTCCTTATCAAACCCTCATCATTTTGAACCTATTTGCATCCACTTTAGCACATCTTTCCATTGGAGGATCACACAACATCAACCATCAAGGGCCAACCAAAGGATCGATTCAAGACAAGGTATAATCAACAATTTTTTGTTATCTTTCTTTGTTTTGAATCCAACTAGGCTAATCGTGAGGTGTTAGGTGTCATTTCCTTCATTTTTGCACTTTGTCTTGCATCATCTAGACTAAGGAGATTTCACCTGATCACATTTATGGAATGCCCAGTGGGACCCACAAACGGGTCCCTATCTTTCATGTTTGTTGTTTAAGTTTTGCAGGTTCAGGTTGCAAACAGGCGACCTAGCCCATTGTTTTCTACAGAGGGGCATACCTACCCCTGCAAAGGGGTGTACCTACCTAGGAGGGGTGTACCTGCCCCTACAGAGGGGTGTACCTTCCCTACAAAGGAGCGGACCTACCCTAAACAGAGCTTTCTGTAAGGTAAAATTGTTGTTTTTAGCTCTTTTTTAGGTTGTTTTCTTATTATTTTTTGCAAAGGGGCGTACCTACCCTGCATAGGGGCATACCTTCCCAGGAGGGGTGTACCTACCCCTGTAGAGGGGCGTACCTTCCCTACAGAGGGGCAGACCTGCCCTAAACAGAGTTTTTTGCAAGGTAAAACTACTATTTTTAGCTCTTTTTCAATTTGTTTGCTCACTGTTTTATGCAAAGGGGCATACCTGCCCTTGCAGAGGGGTGTACCTACCCTAGAAGGGGTGTACCTACCCTACAGAGGGGCGTACCTTCCCTAGACAGGGGTGAACTTTCCTAGACAAAGCCTTTTGTGAGGTAAAAACAATCATTTTAGCTTCGTTTTAGCTTCCATTTTCATCGTTTTGAGACTCTAACATCATTTATTTGTGAATGTTTCTATCTTGTTGCTAACATTTTTGCAGTGTATTTCATCCTGGTCAAAGAACGGAGATCAAAAAACTAATTTTTTCTTGCAGGATGTTTATTTTATCTAGTTGTTTATCATTTTCCTTATCATTTTCATTGATTAATCTAGGCACATAGTCTAATTGGGGGGAGTCAAACTATTGCTTTTCGTGTTTGCTAGTTCATTGTGTCACCCAAGGGGGCACTACTTCATTCACACTTTCCCCTTACACTTCGTGTGAGCCCGGGGAGTAGCCAAAGATGTGTAGTGTTATCTTTTTAGCGGGACCTCCTTGGGGATTTCATCACCCCAAGGGAAGATCCCAACCACGTGTACTGGAGGGGTATAGAAAGGGGGGAGAGCTAAATTTGTACCCCAATCCAGTCACGTCGTGTCTGGTGGAGCGTTGAAGTTAGGGTGATACCTAGATAGACGTGAAGAGTTGGTCTGATCCCTTCAGTATCTTGTTGGGGTTCCCGACTTACACCTGTGACGGGCTAGTCTTCACGGTTGTGCCTCACGTATTGAGATTATATCGAGGACTCCCTAGACACCTTGTTCATCCTAGATTAAGGATTGTGTTGGCCATACCCCTCATTACTAATCTTAGGCTTGTGTTGTTTGAGTTGTCTTCCTTGTGCTAAACCAATGCATATTTGTTTAGTCAAGTCAACTTTTGCTTATTGCTTGTTGTTTGGTCCTCTGCCATAGTCATTTTCATCCAATTCAAGTCCAGGTTTGCTGCAGAGGGGCATACCTAACCTCTAGAGGGGCGAACTTGGCCTCCAAACAGTCAATTTTGCCTTTTGTTCAGTCAAACAACTTGTTTCTTAGGTTAGGCGAACCTGCCCTGTCTTTGGGCAAACCTGCCCCACAGAGGGGCGTACCTTCCCTAGAGAGGGGCGTACCTACCCTACAGAGGGGCGTACCTTCCCTAACTATTT
Organism: Sequoia sempervirens; assembly: GCA_007258455.2. Lineage (NCBI taxonomy): Eukaryota > Viridiplantae > Streptophyta > Pinopsida > Cupressales > Cupressaceae > Sequoia > Sequoia sempervirens. The sequence goes on from VDFB02271358.1 coordinate 1,266,978,289, forward strand.
CGAGCACTCGTTTTCTCACTTGTTCGTTCATTCAGCCGTTTCAAGCACTTGTTTTCTCACTCCAAGTACTCATTTGCACGTTCTGAGCAATTGTCCCCCCATTTTGAACATCCTTTCATCATATTGAACAATCATCCCCTCATTTGGAGCAATCACCCCCTCGTTCTGAGCACCTGTTTACTTGATCTGAGCATCCGTTTCTGCCTATTTTTTAATAAACAGGAAAAATTTCCCTTATCCTTGGGCATACCTACCCTATAGAGGGGCGTACCTACCCTAACTTGGGCAAACCTGCCCTCCAAATGGCTTTTCTCATCGTCCGTTCAGCCATTTTGAGCACCCGTTTGCCTGTTTCGAGCACCCGTTTGCTCGTTCTGAGTACTCGTTTGCACATTTTGAGCATTCGTCCCTCCATTCCAAGTATCCATTCCCCACCCCAAGCATTCATCTCCTTGATCCAAACACTTATCCTCTCGTTCAGAGCACCCGTTTACCTGAGTCGATCACCCGTCTTCTACCTATCTTTCACCAACGGGAAAACTTGACTCCTTAGGCATACCTGCCCTCTAAAAGGGTGTACCTACCCTAACTTGGGTGAACTTTCCCTCAAAACGGTCATTTTCACTCTTTGTTCAGTCATTTCTATCACTCATTCACTCGTTTCGAAGGCTCATCTCCTCAGTTCAATCATCCACCTCCTTGTTTCGATTCTTTGTCTCCTCATTCCAAGCATCCTTTCCCCATCCCAAACGTTTTTCTCCTCATTCTGGGTATTCATCCCCTTGATCCGAACAGTCGTCTCCTTGATCCGAACATTCGTCCACCTGTTTTGAGCATCCGTTCGCCACCTATCTGTCACTAAATATCCTTGGGCGTACTTTCCCTACATAGGGGCGTACCTACCCTGTAGAGGGGTGTACTTGCCTTGCAGAGGGGCGTACCTGCCCTCAAAACAGTCAATTTTGCTTTTCGTTTAGTCAAACAGCTTGTTTCTTAGGTTGGGCGAATCTACCCTCAAAGGGGCGTACTTGCCCTGCAGAGGAGCGTACCTTCCCTAACTTGGGAAAACCTACCCTCCAAATGGCCTTTTTCACTATCCATTTAGTCATTTCGAGCACCCGTTTTCCCATCATCAACACTTTTCTATAAGTCATCATTTCATTGACCAAACCACATAGGTGCTACTTAGAACATCATTAGAGTCCATATCTATCATCAAATCATCCATCCCAATCATCTAGACTTCATTTCAAGGGTTTTTATTTTTATGCCGAAACTTCTAGAGGCCATAACTTTTGACTCGGGTGTCCATTTGGGCTGAAATTTTATGGGTGGTTGCGTTATGAGATGGCATGTGGAATCCGAACCGATTTGACCCTCGTTTTGGCACATTTTCGGGGCTTCAAACTTTCATCTTGACCCTCAAAATTGCAATTTAGTGTTTTTTTTAGTTTTTGAAAAATTATTTTCGTTAATAACTCGGAATGCATGTCTCAGATTTGGGTATTTTTTGGAAAAAAATTGGACTTTCAAAGGTATGCCTTTGAAGTTTCCTAAAATGGAAAAAATTGACAATTTTTCAAAATTGCCAAATCTGGCAAAAATCTAATTGTCAACACCTTACGTCCTCTAGTTAAAACCCCTAAACTTGGTTTAGAATCAATCCCATCACATCCTCCAATCATCCTAATTTGAACTTCAATCCAATCCTAATCTGAGCTTTAATCTAATCTCAATCTGAGCTTAACCAAAATCCTAATATGAGCCTTAGTCCATTTGCATTCTCCCAAGGTCATTCCTTCATCATTTGAACCATATAGGTGCATCATCCGAAAGCATCTCTAGATTACATATCCCTCATCGTTTTCTCGATCTAAATCCCCTAAACTTCGTTTTAGAGGTTATTATCCAAATTGACCTAGGTGTCTAAATTTGATCGTCATCATCATCTGCTTAGGATTGTCATCTGTCTTAAGTCAGTCAATCATCGTCGTCGGCCCAATCAATCCACTTTCAATCTCAAGGTGGATTTGGTGCCGCAATCATCCATTTATCCTTTAATCCGATCAATCAGTAGCCTAAGTCACCTAGGGTAATCTTTGAACGAGGTTTAGAATCCCTCTCATCACCCTATCCAATCCATCATTTTATTTTATCAATCGTTTCATCAATCGATCCTATCCGATCTAATCCAACCACATCTCTATCGAATCATCTTCAACCCAATCAATCTACTTCCATCTCGAGGTAGATTTGGTGTCGTAATCATCCTTTCGTAATCAAATCTAATTGTTGGAACCAATCACATCCCATCATCCAATCATCCTAATCTGAACTTTAATCCAATCCCGATCTGAGCTTGACCAAAATCCTGATTTGAGCTTTAGTTCGTTTCCACCCAAAATCTTTAATCCATCTTATTTATCATTTCATCATCATGAATCCTTATCCTCCATCAATAGTAGTCAAGGGAAACCCTAATTATGTCGACAATGATAACGAGAGTCTTGTTGATCCAGAAGTATACGACATAGATCCCCTTGACACTATCATTGCTAGCAAGCTTTCCCCAAGTTTCATCCAAAATCCAATCACTTCTCCAAGCTATCCCATTACGTCTCCATCCACACCTAATAACGTTCCTTATGCTACCTTTGACAAGGGATATCCATTATCTTCCTCGCCTACATCTCCATCATATCCTTCCTCTACATCATTTTCCTATCTACCACCCATATCCTCTTATCCCAATCTATCCTCCCAATCTTTTCATCCTAATCTACCATCCCAATACTCCTATTACAATCCCCCATCCATGTCCCCCTATCCTAATCCTCCTTATCAGTCAACCTATCCTAATCCTACATCCACACCTTCTTATCTTAATCCTACACCCCCATCAACCTATCTTAATCCAATATCCATATCTTATTATCCTAATCCTCATCCACATCTCCCTATCTCAATCCGCCATCTCAATCTTCCCATCCTAATCCACCAATTGTATCATCTTGTCCTAATCCACCATCCACGTCCTCCTATCCTAATTCACCATCTTGATATCCCTGCCTTAACCCTCCATCCAATCCTAATCCTCCACCTACTCTGAGTCTCACATCCAATCACATTCTTCCATCTAATCCTAGTCCACAACTCCATAATCCCAATCCTTCACCAATCCCTAATCCTTCATCTATACCCATCACCCCAACCAAGCCTAGAGTATGCAAGTTTCTCACTCCAAAAGTTCTCCAAGGACTTATGACAAAGAAGACATTCCCCACTCCACATCTTGAAGTCGTGGAACCATGCCCTCCTAATCCATCATCCACGGTCACTAGTGATGAGACCCTTCTCTGTACCACACCTATCATGGATGTTACCACCTCTAGCACCACTCAAACCGTTGAAACCATCCAATCCATTGATTCCCCATCTGTCGAACCCATCAAAGATAGTCAAATCCAATCACCATCTTCTATTCCTAGATCCACCCAATCCCTCGAGGACACTCCAGCCCCATCCATTCCTTCCACTCCTAGCATCACCAAAATCCCTCCTCTTGAACTTCATGAATCCTCCATCCTTCCATCTCACCTACTTGAAGAGCCCATCCACCATGCCTCCTGCACATGATGAGTCATGCCAAGAGCTTGATCCAAAGCATACCACATCCCCTCTTCTACATCAAGATCCTATCATCCCCTCTAATCCATCTCAAGATCATAGTCTCCCATCCATTCCATCCCATGATCCCCTTCTCACTCATGAGCCCTCATCTCCATCTCCATCGCATGAGCCCTTATCGCCTTCTACCATAAATCCAGATCCTATCATGTCACCTAATCCCTCTTTTGATCCCTTACCACCCCCTTGTCTCGATCCAGATGTTGCTATCCCATCATCTCCATCTCATGATCCTCCATTGTCGCCTAAACCTACTATTCCCTCACCACTTTTATATCCCCTTGGTACTCTCACATTCTTCCATGGTGGTCTCCTTGTAGATGAAAAAAAAGCATATATACCACCCATCATCCTTCGCCTAATAATGGAATCACATCATTCTTCCAGAATAACACAAATCCTACCATGGATCGAATGCTCAAGAACATGAACTATCAAGGAAAAGGTTTAGGCCTTCATGAGCAAGGTATTTTAGAGCCCATCCATGTCAAAGAACAATCTGTATGCAAGGTCTTGGACATATTTCTCAAGATTCACAATCTAAATATGTTGGTACAACCTCTAGATGTCTTCGACGAGCCACTTCCAAAAGAAATATAGGCTCTTTCCATCACTCCACCAAACCATTTGCTGCCATCCCCCCTCCTCCATCGTATCGCCTCAAAACAACCATCCATATTCTTCCCTCATCTGCTCCATCCATTTTGGGTCCTTATGTCCCTCCACCCACTACGTCTATTTTGGGCTCTTATATCCCACATATCTCCCCCATCAAATACCCTCTAATTCATCCTCTTGCATAATCCATTTATCCTAATAAGGTTGTACCAACATCCGATAGTCGCTTCACACATGGGCTCTTAATACCTCGTATGGAGCTTGATGCTTGAATCCTTCATCTGCCTCAATATCACATGTCTTTTCAATCCACTTATCCGAATTCCTATCCTTATCCATCTTCATCCACCTTCAATCCAAAAAGGTCAAAAATCCAAAGTAAAATGAAAAATTGAAAAAAAAAAAGAGTAAAGAGAAATAATTTGTGCATTGATGAAAACTTGGCAAACAAGCGCCTTGGATAAGTACCATGATGAAAACTTGGAAAATAGGTGTCATGAGTAAATCTATTTCCACCACTTGGGGGTAGCTTCCTAATATGCATCCCCTATATCTGCTATGGTTCTTGTTATGCTTCCTACTATGCACACATCTTCCTGTTATACATCCCCTCCATCCTTTTCTTCCATACCACCTATCTTTTGCATCCTACCATCATAATCCCATTCATCATCAACCCCTCCATCCTCCTTGTGATCTTTCTATTGATAAGGGAAAACATATATACCTGCTTTGGACACCTCTTGCCATATATTCCCCTCATCCATACACTATCGTATTCCTTATCCTCTATATCTACCTTTTTCATTCATGCATCCTATCCACATCCATATACCTTCCTTGTCCACCCGTCATGCTACCATTAATCTCCCTTCCTTATCCATGCATCCTATCCATATCCATCTCACTCCTTTATTTGACTATCCTTCTATCTTCCATCCTTCATGCCTCATCACACGTGACATATCTAGAGTGGGGGCATCTTCTTCCTTTGTGCAATAAGTCCTTGGAGACATCTTATCCATCTAAACAATCCATTCCATCTCCCCATCCTTATCTTCATATCCATCTAACTAATCCCTTTCATCTCCCCATCCTTATCTTCCTATCCATCTAAATGATCCCTTTCATCTCCCCATCCTACTCTTCCTATCCACCCATCTTTCTCTTCTTATCCATTCATCCCTATCCTCATCCCATCTTGTAATCCCTTGTCATTGGTATCTAGCTATAGGCTTTTCCCCCATGCAATCCAATGCCATCTATCTCATCATCATCACTCCCGCTTCTTTTGAATATCTTTCAAATATCCTATCACTTTTCATCATTCATCTCTCCATCATATCATCCTCCCAATTCATTTTGATGATTTGGATAACTATCCCATCCCTGAGCTTCATTTGATTACCATTATCCTATCCAATCCACCAGGTCTATTTGGTCTCATTGTATCGGCCCCATCATTTTATCCCCTTATCAGGGTTATCTCATCATCCTTTATCCATTGTCTATTGTTGGTCTTTTGTCGAACTACGTTGCCCATGCGCTTTCACGTAGGCAAGGTCGATCATTTGATCCGCCCCCGGGGCTCCTTTATAGTTTGTCATCGGTCTTTCTAATTTCGTTCATCTAGTCTTTGTTATCCATTGAGGTCTTCATTGTCCTCTTTCTGCTTTTATCCATGGTCAGTCGTCAGTCTTTTATCGAACTACAAGGGCTTTGCACTTTCATGTAGGCAAGGCTAATCTTCAATCAGCCCCCGAGCCCCTAGGTCTTTAAGGTGTGTCAGTCTCGTGTCTTGTCTTCCTTGTGTCATGTCATCAAGCTATGCCCTTATCTAGTTGGGTCCTTCACAAACAATATTGTATCATCAAATCCAATCGGTTCCAACTATCCTATGTCATATCGATCTTTTAGTTTAGTATCCATCTTTGGTCTCAATAGGATGCATCCTTCCTAACATACCTCATCAACCCCATCCATCCTCTTGATCCTATGGAAAATGACGTTTGAAATTGATTGCGATCTTTTGATGCTTTTGGATTTTGTTTATCACTTGAGCTCCCTATCATCACTTGTCAGGGCCACCATGATCCAGCATATTATGGTGTGTTTTGACTGGTCATCATAGGGGCATATCTCAATTCATTTTCTTTTTGTTGATGTCTTCTTGGTTGTCCCACGTAGTACCCACCAAGATCCTCGAGGTCTTGTGTTACGTTGGGGCATCCTTTTATGCTTGTGGTTATCCCAATACCTGGCTCGACCAAGGTCTTCGCGACTTTGGGGTGTTGGAATAGCCTTCTTGCATGTTGTGTTTGTTTTATGCACTAGACATGAATCGTCCATGGTTCTTCATACCCTGGCGTATTGTGTCTTATGTTATAGCAAAAATCAATGCTCTAAAAATGGAAAATTGTGTTAGGATGGCATTTCATCCCCCATCCTCTCATCTATCCAAATCCCCCCCATCCATTCAATCTCTCTCCCTCCTCTATCCATCCAATCTCTTATCATTATTTCTTCATTCTTCTTAGAATAATATAGATTGGTTATTCTAAACATCTTGTCCCCCATCATTTTTTTTCCTTTCATCTATCTCCCATCTCAATCCAATCCTTATCAATTCAATCTAGCACAAATCATCTAATCACATCCTTGATCTTGTCCCTAGCCTTGTTACAAGCCTCGATCCAATCATCCTCATTGTCATCCTCATCATCATAATCATCGGGATGTATCATTCCCTATCCTTTGGTGTTGTTTGGGATGTATCATTCCCTCATCAACAACACTCATCGGGATGTATCCTTCCCTATCCTTGTGTTGTGTTGGGATGTATCCTTCCCTTATCAACAACACTTTCATCATCATCATCATTGGGATGTATCTTTCCCTATCCTCGTGTTATTTCAGGATATATCATTCCCTCATCGACAACACTCCATCCATCATCAACCATTTTGGCTTGTAGCTTGACTGGGGCAACATCACCTTTGTCCTTAAATCCATTTGTGCTTCATCCCTCTCCTCTCGCTTCTCATCTCCCCGTGCACCATCTCATCCATTTCGAGAGCACACCTGTGTTCTCCTGCACCTGCATGTCCTCTCGAGGGGGCATCCTTCATCCCTAATCCTCATCTTCACCCTCATCATTTTTCTTCCTAGTCACTCCTATGAATGATTGGGGCATCATTTTTATCTAACCATCCTCTTCCTGGTGCTATCTTTTAATATTTTTTGAAATGATGCTACTTCGTAACACCATCTCAAAGAGGGGCAAAATGTGAACACCTAAATTTGGACACTTACATTGGTCCAAATTTATCATTTTTCGTCTAAACATCCTCTTGATTGCCCTAATTAGGTAATATCACTATTATCTAATTAATACCCTTAATTCTGCCAAATCCCTAAAATATTTAGTTAATAATTAAATATCTTATCTCTTTAATCCTCCTTTTATCAAATGAATTAAATAAATATGACATTTATTTAATTCCTCAAATGTCACATCACTTTCACTTAATCCTAACCCACCTCCCAATATCTTCATTAGGGATGTGCACATGCCTAATCCTTGATTAGGATGTGTCACATCCTCCAACTTTTGCAAGTTGGCTTCTAATCCTTATTAACCACTAATTATCTTCTAATTACTGATCAGTTAAGTCTAATCAATACCTTGGTCAACTCTCCCCATCCCCCAAGGAATTTTTAATTCATTTTTATTCATCCAAGACTCCTCTCTTCCCCATGTGAATTTTAAATTCACTTTTTTATTCCTCCAAAGAATCCCCTCTTTCCCATGCAAGTTCTAGAACCTTTTGACTTGTCACATCACTCACATGTGTCAAAGTCTTCTAGAACCTTTGACTTGTCACATTAGTCGCATGTGGGTAAGTACTTGCCTTTTTAAGGACCTTGTCTTATCCAAGGTACTTCTCACCTCTCTTTTTGGGAACCTTGTCTTATCCTTAAGATATCCCAATCATGTGAATTTTAAATTCACTTTTATTCTTCCAAGATTCTCCTCTTCCCCATGTGATCATTGAAAGGTTACATCATCCTTATTCCAAGGTACTTACAAGTACCTTCCCATCACATGTCATCTTCCACCTCATGTGTCCTTATCCATCTTGCCCATAGTGGCAAGATCTCAACCCTTCATCTTGCCCATGTTGGTAAGATCTCAACTGTCCATCTTTCTAGGGCTTCTCTCCATAAAATGAAATATTTTTTCTTTCATTCTCATTCATGATGCATTTTCTCATTCAACTCTCAACATTTTTCACATTCAACTTATCTCTCATTTCAAGCTCAAGCTCAACCCTCATCCTCCATTGTTACTCATCTTCAAGTTTTCATCCTATCCATTGAATTCATCTTCTCAACTACCCAATTTGCTCATTGCATTCCTTATCAAACCTTCATTGTTTTGAACCCATTTGCATCCACTTTAGCACATCTTTCCATTAGAGGAGCACACAACATCAACCATCAAGGGCCAGCCAAAGAATCGATTCAAGACAAGGTATAATCGGCAGCTTTTTGTTATCTTTCTTTGTTTTGAATCCAACTAGGCTAATCGTGAGGTGTTAGGTGTCGTTTCCTTCATTTTTGTGCTTTGCCTTGCATCATCTAGACTAAGGGGATTTCACCTTATCACAGTGATATGTACTTTGTATAAGAGTAAAAGATTACTTTCGTGACGTATCCCAATGTTTGTACCATGAAATTTTATCCATATTAGTTTTAAATTCTTGAATATAGCTTTGAATATTTCATCTACACCATTGACTAATCTATCTTGCATATTTCAACTAGCATTTATGGCTTTAAATCTATTTTTGATGATAGTGTTACTATACATGTGAATTTTGTGGTACCACTTAAGCTTTTTTCATGTTCATAAATTATAGTTGTGGATGATGAAAATATGAATTGTATGTAAAATAGCAGCAATGCAATGAAAATACCAAATTCACACTCAATAATCACTCAATATAACTTAATATTTATGCACAAATCAAATAATGAATAATTATACCATAGAAAAGACCTTGACTTGCTCCATTGTTCCTTTGATATTTGCTTATATGCTTGATATGTCAGTCGCTCTTCAAAATGGTATAACCATGATAGCACAATGATAATATGATCAATAATGATATTTAATCAAAGATAATAGACATATAGGAGAACTAGATAAAAGGTATAGATATGAACTTGGTTGATAATGATAATTATCATGCTTGATATTGCTAGCTAGCTAGGGATAATGTGTGGATGAAGGTTTTTATTTATATGCTTCTATATAGGAGCAAATTTGCACCCCTTGTGTAAATTCACCTTTTGCATCCCTTCACCTTGGAAAATCAAACCCAAAGGCGAAATTCCACATCACCCACCTGCCTTCCATCCACTTGGCTCCTGTTTTGTGTGTCAGGGGGGAATATTTTTTGGGGATGCGACTGCAACGGGTGGACATCTACGCAGCACGCTATCATCCCTAACAGATTCCTGCCTCTGGAGCCCACAGGAACATTACACTCCTCATTGGGGATGAATTGTAACGCCTCTGTGTCGACCAACCGACCTGAAAATGGTTCTTTCCCTCTCATTTTGGTCCTCAAATGCATCCATTTCACTATCACTTCATCTCTCTTTAGCATTTCACTCCATCTTTCACAATCTCTTCAACATTCTACTCACAATTCTAGCAATTTTCACAACTCCATTGAGCATTGCAGCAGCTTGTTATTCCATCAACTTCATCTTTGTACGTGTTTCTCTATCATAGAAGCTGCGATTTTGGAGTCTTGTGAGACCTCCCTTCGTCACTGTTGCGGCCGTGTCGACTTTGTCAAGCTTATTGTCTTGCATTCTCCCTTCAATGGCCTTGAGAGCCTTTGGGTGCAGGTGGTATTGCTTCACTTTCCTTCTTGTTGTAGTTTGATAGAGTTATTGTATCTTTTATAGTGTTCAATACTTTCCTTTCTTCTTTCCTTTATCGCATTTTCTAATTCGTGGCTTTTCTGGCTATCCGTGGAGGTGGAAACACCAAAGCGGACTGAGGCAAACCCCTATACAACCAACATTTTTCCCTCTCTTGCTTGTGTGTAGGTGAACGTGTGTGTGGAGCTTGCTTGCGAACTGGAGCTTTAGTGAGTTGATATTCATCACCCTCGTGTTCCTCTACCTGCTTTATCATTTACGTAGTTGTTTCTCTTATTTCATCATTTTTGTTTATTTCGTTAAGATTAATTAGCTAGGCAGTTAGTAGGTTTGTCTATTTTTTCACATTGTACTTTACGTTTTTTGGTCGTACAGATGTCAATGCGCTAGAGAGACGCCAATGCGTCGCACTGTCGTTCCAGACCCACGCTGTCATCCTCAAACAGAGAGTTGTCTGAGGTGCAGTTTGAACTCCAGAAATTGACTCGTCTAGCCTAATTTAGACTTTCGGATTTGTAGAGTGACAAAAGCACTTTAGAGTGCTCTTCATTCTCGATTCTTATCCTAAACACCTGTTAGCTTGAGGTAAGTTAGGGCAGCCCTCCACTCTTGACTCTCCATGACCTAGAGCCTTGGTGTGGTTGGTCCCCCTCTCTTACAACTTCACTTGATAATTGATCAATGTTGGAGACTAATTACAAGAATCAATGGATACAAAAAATTGAGATATGGTAGGAGCTAAATGAGTAAATGGATTGGATTAAAATAGTTGAAATAATTAAGTGAATTTATTTAATTCATAAATATGGTTGAAAAAATAAATAAAATATTGATTTTATTTATTTTGGAGGGAAAGATTTGATTTAAACTTAAATAAATTTATTTAATTATTGAGAGAAGTGTTAGCTAGTTAAATAATTTTAGAAAATTATTTAATTATAATGGACTTTGATTAATGTTGGAGAGAAAATGATGAATTAATTAAATAATTAAAAATCATTTAATTAATATAAATAGAAAAAATTGAGATAATTAAAAATTATTTAATTATTATAAATGAAAAGAGGAAATATTAGCTTAATATAAATAGAAGAATTGATGAGAAAATGATAAAATGGAAAAATGGAAATGCATTAGTCATTTTTAGGTGTACATTTTTCCCCTCTTCGAGACAATGTGTTTTATGGTGATGTTTCAAAAAAATGATGTTGGTGTAAAAAATTATGCTAGTGATGTGCCTAGTGTGCCCCAATGGATTGAGGGATTCCCCTCGAGAGATTGGCGGGGAAAATAATTTTCTAATCAAACTCTCAACATGAAGGATAGGCTAAGTCTAGTGGATATGAGGTGAAAAAACAAAGTGGATTGGTGGGGAAATGAACAAAAGGGATAACGGGGAGAGGCTAGGTAGGGGAAATCAAAGTTAATGAGAAAAATTAGGGTTTTAGGAGCTACAAATAAAGATAGAAGGGGTCATTTGTCCTCATTTTTACTCTCTCACTCTCAAAGATCCAAAGCCTCAAGAGCATCTAGAGCAAAGTAGTTGATGAGATGGTAGGCATTCCAAAGAGCACACAAATAAAAAAAAATGTTGTGCAATTGATAGAATTACACAAATGCGAGATATGTAGTGTAAATGATAAGAAATGCAATGTAATTGATAGGAAATGTTGTGCATTTGGTGTATAAATGTGAAAATGATAAGAAGTGCAACATAATTAATAAAATTGTGTGAATGATAGAAAATGCAATGCAATTGGTAAAATTGCATTAATGATAGATATTGGGGCCCACATAATGAAAATTATGCATTTGATGGTTGTAGGATGAGTTGGATTGGTTGATCCCATGAGAGCGACACTAGATGACCATGATGCTAAGGAGCTAGTTGAGCAAGGTAAAGGAGGCATACTTAGGTGTAGTTGGCCTATGGTATATTATCCTTGTGCCCAAGGTGTAGGCTATATTATCCTTGTGCCCAAGGTGTAGGCTAATATAGAAATGATGACATCAGTAATAGAGAAATGATACAATGAGCACAGTGGTCTCATCTTGTTGATTGGAGAGATCACAATCACTCTAGAGGATGTCATGAGGATCCTAAGGATTTTGATCTATGGGGAGTGGGTGATATATGATATCAACTCAAGAGAGTGTATTGAGCAAGCCGTTTTTGATAGATGACCTTGAGATAGAGGACTTGGAGATAGACTTGAGAGTGGCTATTGGGAGATTTGACATACTACTAATGTTACTAGCAAGAGCAATCAATGGAGTGCTAGTCCTAGATCATCATTTGAGGGGCTTCCTTATTGGTTGGGTAGAGTATTAGAGACGATGCTAGAGGAGGGTACATTGTTTTCATAGATATCATATGTACTCTCCCACCTATATCATGATATGTTTTAGATGGTTTACAAATATGGGGCCAGCCTATCATGCAAGGTGACATTATTGCATGTATAGGCTTGGGAGCACATAGCAGTTACTCGATTGGTGACTTATAGCATTCAACAAATTTCCATATGTAATATATGCTGGGATGATGACATAAATAATTGGGAGACTTATCCTATTAGAGGTAAGTATTGGATGACCTGGATTCCATCACATAGAGGCCATGGAGTGACTGTGAGGTTTGGGTAGATGATACTGAGCAGTTACCTTATTGTCGACAACTGAGGATTGTACACATCATAGAGAGGTATATGTTAGAGCATGTACACCAAAAATTTAGATAGACATAAGGACAACCTATTGGAGAGGCAATTTTTTTCTAAGACACAATGGGAGATCGTGGATTGGGGGCCTATGATATCCCTGAATAAAATTATTGTTGATTTTAAGTCTTCAACAATAGTACCATGGGACCTATGAGAAGAGGTGGTGGATGCAGGGACATTTGTAGATTATGACACGTGGTGGGTGAGATACAGGCCGACGAGACTGGCAAGGTCAAGGGCAGCTAGAGTTAGACAATAGCCCGGGAGGAGCAGGGAGAGGACAAAGAGTGCAACGGAGGAGAGTCAAGGATATTGTTATAGAGGGTAAGGGTGATGGAGGAGACAAGGGTGGAGATGGGGGATATGGAGGACATGATGGATATAGGGGTGTGGGAGATGGAGATGATGGATGGGGTAAGGATGTCCTAGTAGGAGGAGATGGAGGTTGGGGATAGCTAGAGGAAATCATGATGGGTGGAGATGATGACACTCAAGTATGATTGACTACAACATTATTAAAGTGAGATGAGACTCAGAGATAGAGTGATGAGACCATCAAAGACAAGAATCAAGCTCAGGTAGATCAAGACATCTTATAGGTACCTTTATCCCAATAGACCATGTTGAGAAGGACAAACTACAAGTTCATCTAGCCCATGTGCCAACAAAGAGGGATACCCAAAGAATAGAGAGGGATGTCAAGGTGGTTTTGTGGTAGAGAACATACACAACCCTATAAAGGATCAAGGAGAGGACACAGAGTCATACAAGGCTAGCCATGGTGGAGATCACAAGGTCCAACTAAGAGTCCTTGTACTATAGATCATTGTATGAGAAAGAGGTTCCTACGAAGTGCTAGGTACACAATTTTGTTTCGTAAAGCCAAACGATGAGGTCTAGATGACATAGATTAGTCACACTAACACAATGCTAATGTCAACAAGGTTTGGTGAGAGAATATACCCTTGATTTTTCAAAATATACCAAACACCAAAAATTGCCGTGGTTATGAAATTGCCTACAAATAGGTAAAATGACATGCATGTTGTTGGAAAATCACTTTGCAACCACGAAAGTGGTTTTGAGATTTCACATGCTGCTTGTTCCATCTAATAGGTCGTTGTGCTATCAACAATTGTTTGGCAACCCACAATAGTGTGTGACCACAACAAGCATTGAACGCACCACATGGCATCTTCTAAGTGGACCAATACCCTATGATACTTGCAATATGTGCAAGTCATATATACAACCCATACTCGACTTACACAAGTCTCGTGTAGGATGATGTTAACGCATGGTACTACGAAATATTTCGTTGGATAGAGAATATTCTCTACGATCCATATGATCAAGGAGAAAAAAATCTCTCATGACCTGGGTGAAAGTGCTCCAAATTTGACAAACTGACAATCAATCCTTAGGTTCTTGATCCAAAAAGTTTTTAATATGTAAAACCTTTTTCGATCCAGCAACTACCTATCAACTTTAAACCTTGTAGATTTGACCTCACATTCTCATTTTGGGCAAATCAGAAGGGTAAACTAACTTTCTTAGACACTCTAAACTCAAAGGCAAGATTAAATTTGCATCAATATGCTCCAAAATGAATCTGCAATACAAAGCCACAAAAAAGAACCCCCCAAATTTTCTAAATCATCATACGATGAAAGAGTGGAGCATACTCAACTTTTCAAGATCCACCAAGATTTACAACCTAGATCTCTCGATAAAGACTAACTAAAAGCAATCCCACAAGGAATGCTCTATACCACGCAACGTTTGATTGAAGATGTAACCACCCAAGATCTAGGAACATCAATGAAAGCACTAGAAAGATCAAATATGAGAGAATAATGCTACTATATCAAAGGATGCAAATATACAATGAGAATATAAAGGGAACTACTTGGTTATATAGACCAAGGTGAGACTTAGGATTGCATAAGATTTTGATGTGTTTTAATCTTATGACTTGAGAGAAAGTAATAACTACCCTCTATGTACCCTAAGTAAAGTAACTAGTGTGAATAGGACCTAGGTGATGAACTAGTTAGGTAAAACACCTAGTTCACACCAACACTTGTAATAGATAACGATTTAACCTAGTATAAAGAGCTAAATTTGATAGTTTGCTCAAATCCCAAATGATTGAATCTATTGTAAATTATCAAATAATTTTAAGGCTTGCTTGGATGAACACCTCAAAATCTGTAAATTGACTATAATATGTTTTGGTCCAAATCTTTCCAAAATTGATCTCCACACATGTAGAGATGAACCAACACATGGAATTGAACTTGGACCCACATAAGTGAACTATGAAGGAACGACCAACTCTAATATGTTTGCCTCAACCCATTGTACCTATGCCTAAAGTGGGGTGGTATTTACAAACACCGTTAGGGAACTTTCTAAGCAAGAGTCGCATTCTCCTCAATCAATCCCCTAGATGAACTAATTCAACAAGTTTAGAATAATAATCAAAGACAATAGGCAATCATGCAGTATGCATGAGATGAAGTAAAGTTAATGATGCAATTAAGATGCTCTAAGATTCTATTGTAATGCTTTCATGTAAATGCTCTCCCAAAATGATTATCTTCTAGCATGATTTCAAATGAATGAATGAATGGAACTTTAAATACATGGCATATAAATTAACAAAATATCTGAATTTGAATTTCAAAATTTTGAGGTTGAGATCCACAATCATGAAAAATTACAAGACAATTTTCACTTATAAATCTATACATAAATGACACTCTAATCAAAGTACACCCAAAACATAAAAGAAAAATGCATATGGGTTATAATTTTCACCATTATAATAAGTTGAGCTTATTTTAAGAAATAACACTAATTTTAAATGGCATTGAGGTACCTTGCAAATTGATCTAGCATGGTAAAACGGGAGGGCTAAAAAAGCATATCTTAAATGCAAAGTGAATTAAAGTGGAAAAGGAATTGTCAAAAGACAAAACACAATAGCAAAATACTTCCCCTTATGAGAATAATCAATTATAGTTAGAATACTTGAATACAAATCATAGGAAACAAACCATGTAAATTTTTAAAACACTAGCTATATGAGGATGGTCAACCTTACGTATTCATACTTTTACTATTTTTTAGTCTTTACATTGTAAAAAGCTAAAGATATAACTTTTTATTCTTAAAACTAAGCAATATTTTTCTTCCTTACCCTCTTAGTTCATGTCCATATCTTTGATGATACAAGACAACAAATAGATTAAAAAAATGTTATTTTAGATGTTTCCTCTAGTGCCAAGCTTAGATGTTTGATATTCAAATGTTATTTTTCTAGGTATTATACAAAGGTGTGTCTTTTCAAAATATTCAATTTAGTTTTTAACAAAGCAAGCCCAAGTAACTTGGAAGTCATGAATCTAACAAGAACATTGATTAAGTTTAATTTTAATAAGATCAAATCCAACAAAGATGGATTCCCAAAGCATTAAAAGTGATCAAGATAAATGAAGAGAAGCTAGAAGCTTGTGGTAATGAAGAGGGTAAAATGAAATTTTGTAATATGCAATTGGGTTTACAAATCAAAATGTTAGAACTGGTTGTATTGGCAGAAGAAACATTGTTGCCTAAAGAGTCCCCTATAAGTAAAGTATCAACTACAGCAATATATTTACTAATGATTCTTTGATTGAGATTATTTGCACAAACCTCTAACTTGCTAACTTGTTCAAGTGGAAGGCTCGTCAAATAGATGTGAAGGCTTTGTTTCTTCATGGTGAATCACCTAAAGATCATGCATTGAGCAATGCTCGAACTTTGTGTAAGAATTGAAACCTCTTAACTTGCCACCTCCTTCAAGTGGAAGGCTCATCAACTACATGTCAAATGTGAAGGATATGTTCATGGTAAATCACCTAAAGAAACATGCATTGAGCAATTCCCCAACTTTGACGAAGTAGTGACACTTCTCCAACTATGAGATTTAAGATGTAAGATGCAATAATGCAAACCCATTAACATAATATAGGAATTCTTTTTTAAAGTTCTTTAGATCTTGTTCTTGTGAGGGGGTTTAGAATGCCATGTAAGCCACCAAGGTCACAACCTATCATTGTATCATTGGAAACTTCTCCAACTAAGAGATTTAAGATGTAGGATGCACTAATGCAAACCCATTAACATAATAGAGGAATTCTTTTTTAAAGTACTTTAGATTTTGTTCTTGTGAGGGGGGTTAGAATGTCATGTAAGCAACCAAGGTCACAACCTTATCATTGTATTACTAGAAACTTGTGAGATGTAACTAGCATGGGCTTGCTAGTAACCATTTCCTAGGATTTAAAATAATCCAATTCAAGCAAATATTGTGCACACGCCCACAATATGCCTTAGATCTTCCTAGTTTAGTGTTCAAGGCTACCAAGGATTCATAATCTTTACGAATCTTTAGTCGCTAATCTTATTTATCTCGCACTAACCCAATTATTTCATGTGTTATTAGTGTTGCATTCAGATCTATGTAACTACCAATGGCATTCTTCAATACATTAAAGATGTGATTCAGCTTGGAATCCACTAAATATCTAGTAGCAGTCCAATTTGAATAAGTTGTTATGATAGCAACTATGTCAGAGATTTGAATAATCATACGAGTACTTGTGGGCACAGTTTTTTTTTTTTATCTAGACTGAATTTTTGGAAGACCATAAAACAATAAATATTTCTCTACAACAAATGTAATTCTTAACCTACCCCAATATTATTCGCAATGATAATATAAGTGCCAATTCAAATGATTTAGAATTTCTTGCATAAAAGACACATGTACTGCATCAAGACGTTGTTGCTTACACATTCCATTGCAGCCTCAATTTACACATCTTCAACAAAACACATTGTAAGAAAGTATTCCTTAAGTTTCCCTGAGCAGACTAGGCTCCATGAGATTCACTCAAAGAGGAATAAGCATCAAAACTCTACATAAAGGTATCCTCAAAAGGGGCTGTTTCAATACATGTAATTTTAACTTTCACTTTTTATTGTGTTCACATGTAATTTTAACTCACTTTTAATTGTGTTGTCACGCCCAAGGCCACCTATCACATGTAATATTATTTTCAATCAAGTCAGCTCCACACCATTTCAATGAGTTACATACACATACATTACCAATTTTAATTTTTTTCATGTTATCTCCCACGTTTGCGTTTATTGAATCTTTCACTTCATTCCTAAGCATCTTCTGCAAGACAATGAAACCCCAAGTACAAGATTTCTTTATTGACTCACTGGGTTAGCCGAGTTAGTCCCCACTATCCATTAAATAGATAGAAATTCAGCTAATGCAAATATAATAATAATTTTGACTCAATATTATGCATACCCTTAAAAAACTAAGATTTTAACCATAGATTAATGTACGAATTCTCTTCACTTGAAACCTACACACGATCTTAGAAAGTAAAAGTCAACGGAAGCATTTCAGTTTAGATTTCTGAAGAATCGCCTGATTCATTAAGCATTTCTCGTTGCCACCTTTTACTATGAAAATGTGGACTAGTATAAAAAAACATTTTAACTCCGCTACCTTTCATGATAAGGTACGATTCCTTCAAACTATGCGAGTACGATAAAAATGCTAATTAGCCGCACCGTACAAATCAATAAACCTGAATGGTATTCAATACAATTTTATGCCACATTGATTGAAAACTATTGTGTGCATCCAAATACAATTTGGTGTCTCACATAGGTTGACACCTTTGTATCGCATTCAATACAAATTTGACAAATATGGTATTCCATCAGAAGACGAAAGCAATTTGAATTATGCAGTGTTTCGATGAATTTTTTGCTTCCCAAGACTTGCACAATGAATTTGATGTTGAATATCAGACATGGCCCCACAGTCAAATGTGCACATAGATTGAATTAAATAGGTCACGTTACATTTGTAAATGGATAGAATTCCTACAACCTCTTATCAGAGAAGATATACTATAATTGTCAAAGAATATAAACATCTCAAATGCTGAGGTTTTAAAGATACCCTACTCAGCTAGATGTGTTAATTTTTGGGAAGAATCTCTAATTTTGACAATTAAACTCTATTTATGAGTACAGACGTAGATGACCATAATGTTTTGCTGCTTCAAATATCTTCTAGAATGTTTGACCTTACACATGAGTGATTGACCATGTGTACATTAAGTATTAAGCAATATATACTCGTATATCTTACGGCCCTATCATGTAAGCCAACTTGAAATATACTCCTTTATCTTTTTTAATTCTGCTATGTTCACATATAACTACAATGCCTTCACAGGTACGTAAGATAATAGCCATTACTAGTAATTGTTACAAAAAGAATAGAGTTTCTTTATGGCAACTTTGTCTAAAATGAGAGACATTAGACAGAAACCCCAAATTACATTAAACTAGCATACAGTTACCCCACAACATGACCAAAGTGCAACATTCAGAAACAGCAACATAGAAATGATACATTAGAAAGAGACATGCAAGAAGAATTCCACAATTGCAACAATTAGATACTATTTTACAATATTGAAAAACAAAAGATTTTGCTTATAAGATACCAACAAAGCCAAAATCTTACATTAATACATAACTGCACTGCAATTCATAAGTTTAGAACCTGTCCAGGTGCAACCTGCAATTTATGACTATATTCAAGTCAATATTGTTCATTTTTCAAGCCATGTTCATTAATGTATTTCTTTGTCTATAAGTGGAATGTAACAGGTGTCCAGACAAGAATAAGAAAATTCATTACAAGTGGAGCCTTGATAGATGTACCATTCAAAATGTGATGTAGAACAGGTTCTATATGCAGAATCCAGATCAAAAAGCTCCAGAACCAACTAACCACTAAATTAAAACTCATGAACACAATCAGATTTTTGCTTGATTGTATTAAAAGTTTAAGATTTCTGCAACAGGATTGCGAACACGAAATCTTGTTCCCATAAAATAGAGACCTGGTACACAGTGCACACTTCCAAAAGCCTCTGTTACAGCTTGAAGCATGGCACTCAAATAAATTAGAGTCCAAACAGATATATATATTGATATCTAATACATGATGAATATATTAGAAATATAGCAAAAATCTAGCTGATGATCACGACGACAGACTATACATAATTTTTGGTGTACATCCACCCAGATTGTCAACCTGAGAATCTAAACTCTATTTTCAATGAGAAACATGCAACCAGAAGCTTGAAATGATGAGATAAAACTATGCGATACAGCAATAGCCTCAAAAGCAACTAAAGTAATTCATACTTCAAAGACACCATAGAAAGGCAAGAAATATAAAAATCTAATCCAAGCACAAAAAATATACAATCCTTATCTTCCAACTCTGGGTCAAACCTAAAGCTCTGATCAACTATAAAATTTCCTTTATAGAAATTTCGATCCCTCAAAAAAGATGAACTGAACATATACAAGTTTTACATGTTATACTTATTATTGAATTCAATGTAACTTCTATTTATTGAGTACTCCTTGCTATGAATTATAGCTGGGAGGAAACCAAGTAATTACTCTACCTTATTTGAGAGAGACCATCTCCCTCCTGCTTCCCCCACCCCAACTGTATAGTGGGTGGATGGATTGTCAGCAGAGGGCTGCACTGAACCAATAGATAGGTAGGTTGAAGTTGAACACATCAAGAGTATTTTAGAGAATCAAAAAGCTTTGTCCCTCAATAGCAGTTCTGAGCAAGAAAACTGTCAAGAGTTCATTATCACTCATTTCTGAACCTATTAGTTGAGTTCCCTAACGTCATGTTGGTTAATTAATTTGGACCTTCTCTCTCTATTATTCCATTGCTAAAAATTCCCAGTCTCAGTGATGACAGATTTCAAGATTTTAATACTACAGTGACATGCATGTTCAGAAAGGTCAGTGGGATTTAGCGAGTAAAAGGTTGTGAGAAAACATATAAAATTGATGATATTATGGAGGATGTGTAAGTCTAATCATGCAATACAACAGCATCTTTAGCAGCCCAATATAAATTACTCAATGTAAATGATACTACAGATTATGATGCTTGGCAGCTATGGTGTGGTAGTAAGGCATGGCAAATGTTATTGATGGTGATCCAGGCTCAAACCTTGGTGTAAAGGAACTGACACCGGCCAAATGCATGTCCCAAGTGAATTTTGATAGATACTCCATGGTATGGCTTCTGGGCCAAATAGTTATCTAAGTTCAACAGAACATTGTCCCATGCATTAAACGTTGGCAAGTGAGTGATTACTGTTTAGCAGTTTACCAACCAGTAATGTATTCTATTCTCAATGGATTAGAATTTCAATTCAGAAAATATAAGCCTCACGGCATAAATCCAGCAATAGATTGGGGAGTTTATATTACTTTTAATGAAAAAGCTTTGTTCCCTCATTTTTTGTTGAATTGTTTTTTCTACTCTGGAATATAATTCCCGCCATATCTTTCTTCAAATTGTTGTTTAATATTTTGAATTGCTTATAACAGGGGTCAGCTTCCGTAGTATTTTATGATTTTAAATTCTTCAATTGATTTTTCAAATATATTGCATTCCTGGATGAAAAGAAAGATGAAGAACTAAAAATAATCTAGAAGTGGTAATACCTTTACAAAACCAGAGGAAGAATTTGATGTCCTACAATTTTAAATTCTTCAATTGATTTTAAAAAGGCATACCATTCCTGCAATAGAAGAGAGATGAGAAACAAAAAAGTAATTTAAAAGTGGTTATACCTTTGAGAAACCTATGTAACCAGGTCCTCCTGTTTTGGGTGGTCACTGTACCCAATGGAACAGTTCCAGGTATGGGCATGGATCCAATCCATGATGACCTTGCAACCATAGATCAGCAGTTGGAAAGAAACCACCAGAAACCACCGCCTCTAACATTTCCTTGGATGAAGACCAGCCACAGCATTGAAAAAAAATAAGTGAAAGATCACTATTTTGTGCCCTTAAACTAACCAAGAAATATCTTTACCATCCTCATGACCTATCTCAATCCCACATTCTTTTGAAGTTCATCATCACTCTGCAACAATTTCATGTACAGAAATCATCTTCCGGTATTCTCTCCAAGATGTAATTCTGCATATTGTGTTTGATTTGATCTCATCTCGTGGGTATAACTGCTTGAGCTGACTCTTTGAAACCATGCACCAAAACATTGCATCCACATGGAATAGTGGTGGCAAAGCAAGAAGAAAGGATGTGTTGAGCCATTTACTTATTTACCATCTCTCTATTCACAGCTAAAATTAGTGCATGGTTGGGACAGATAGGAATGACCAGTTTTAATTAACTACTACTGCTCCATCATGTCATTCACTGTTCACGCTTTCTTTATAAAACTCCTTTGAAACCATTGACAATAGGACTATTTCATTTAAACAAAGTAGAAGAGATTTAAATATCTGAGTCGGAATTACTTTATAATTTTACACAATTAAATTTTATATAAAACTAAATTATATTATATTATATTTTCAATGGGGCAAAATCAGGTTGTTAACTGCAACTTTGGCATTAAACGAAGAGAATTCAAGGAACAATGGCAAAGAAAGAATGCAGCAGAAACCAGTCAAAGGAACTGGAAGGACAATACATCCAAATTCCTGACTAAGTGGAACAGATCATGGCACAACAGGCCCTCAGCAGCCTGATCTGATTACCAGGAGGAAATGGAACACCACGGTAGAAGACCTCCCTAAGATTGACCCCACAATTTCCATATTTCTTCAAGCTCCAAGGAAAGCAGAAGAGCACAGTGTAGCTTTGCTAAGATGGTATAGGAGACTCCGACTTGGGTTGGAGATCATTGAAGTGGTGAGATTGGAGAATGGCAATGGAAGGGCTCAGATGCAAAGCAATGTTAAGCCCTCCCTCAAGCACTCATGACAGCAATATGGAGCCACATCCTGGGAATATCACCATTTTGCTTCCCCCCTCACCCATGGATAAGACTAGCAGCCCTCTCGCAAAGAGCCATGATTGGAAAATTCTCTGGCCTTTAGCCAGCCAGAGAAAAAATAGATAAACTCTCAACTCTTCTTGGGGGGTATCTATCAACGCCAAATTTCTGTCAAAGGGTTTTATCATTGTAGAGTGCCAATGAAATGTAGAGGGATAAAATCCTGGAGGGTGGCCCATGGTTCATGGAAGACGCCAACCTATTTCTTAAGAAAAGGACCCCAACTTTGATCCCATGAGGTTCGACATTCAAGAACTCCCAACCTGGATCAAGTTTTAGTATTTACACTCTGCAAGAGGAATAGTGGGAGCACTCCATCCTAGAACAAACTGGTACTTCTCTTGGCAATTCTTGAAGTGCAACGAAGACGAAGACACATCCTTAATGGGGAATCGAAACTCTATGCCATGATATGCATAATCAAAGACCCTTCAATGTCTCTTCCCAGACTAATTTTGTTGAATTCAGATGTCATTTCAGCGCCCATCTATTGAAGTTGAATTCCTCCCATCCTTCGGAGGATTTTGCAAATCTAGATCTCTTTTCTCTTTCAATTGCAAAATTAAACCCCTGAGGAAGCCAGAAATGCCAAAAATCTCTGGGGAACCACAAGTTGGGCTCAATCCGCCATCTGTTGACAAAGCAAACCATGGTACTACCCCCCCTGGATCTAATAAGGTCTTCTTCCCTTCCCAGCTAACATTTAAGTGAAAGGCTCAATCCCCCATCTGTGGACAAAGCAAACCATGGTCCTACCCCCCTGGATCTAATAAGGTCTTCTTCCCTTCCCAACTAAGATTTAAGTGAAAGGCAGATCCTAGCCATACTCCCTTTCACTAGGCTAAGAGCCCTCCTCAAAAATGCCTAGGTAATCAAACTCATTTAATCTGGATCTTGCAAAGAGAATGATAGAACAGAACAAAGACAAGGAGAACTTCATCTCTAACACTATCTGCACTATTTCTCAACATGAGACACAAAAGCAAAGCTAGTTGTGGTCCTATCACAAGAAGGAGCAGGAAAACAGGGGATGAAATCACCTTAGAAGAGATCAAAGTTCTTCCTATAAAATGGTAAGTTCTGCCTACCATTTATTGCATGGTTTCTACATCAAAAACACTTGTTTATCATGCTAAATATGTCTCAACTTTCATCTCCTCAGCATGACCATCAATACTAATTTAGAGAAATTCCCCAATGTTCCCAAATTTGCCAAAGCATTTAAAATATGTCTTTTGTGCTCTCCTTCAAAGGAAAAGAAAACGCTTAAATGTATGTAGTTAAGGTCCCCTTTAGTTCTTTCACATATCAGCTTTTATTGTATTTCTTCTAAATAGATTATACTCTACCCTGAGATTCTGCAAAGGCAAAATCAGGAATACTTCTGGATGCAATGATTTAAAAGCTTTTTACATCAATAACTTCCATCATGCTACATGATCCATCATTAAGATGAGGAGAACAAATGGTATATCATACAGTATGATCGAAAACTCTGATGTTAAAAAACCTCATACAGATAAGTTACTGGTCCTGGTATTGGTTCTGGTTCGGGTTCAGGGGTTTGGTTCATGGGTTCAGTCAAAAAAAAATTGGGGATGGGTTCATTACAGGTCTGTCCATACAAAAACATATAAAATCAAAAATATATACATATTTGCAACAGTCGCTAATTCAGAATACCACACATGGCATCATATATTGTATAATAAACAAAACCACCATTAAAAAAAAATTACAATGTCAGTTAGTCAAACTTGAATGTCACGATAAATATTATATATTAAAATTAAAAGATAATAATGTCAAGTATCAACAAGCAGCCATCATTGATCAAGCATCATCATATGGGTCTTCCAAAATATCATCACCATCCATATTAGATGATGTGGATACTGGTAAATTAGAAGGACCACAAGCAGTGCCATTGCCACTGCCACTGGCACTCTCATGCTTGCCAGCTAGCTGATCTTCAACATCAAGTGCATCAAAGTGGGAAGTGGAAGCATCCAAATCAATACACTCTGGCTTGATATCCCACTTCCTCATGTCGCCTTCCTTGTAGCCACTTTGTTTGAGTGAAAGGAGCCGCAAGTTAAATGCACATACACTAAATCCTCTACCTTTTCTGACTTTAGTCAATTGTACATTACTGAGTGGATGAAGGAATATGTGTTCCATTTCCTCTCAGATGCAGATGAACAAGCAGCCTATAGACAAAATTAGAAGGTTAACACCAAACCCAAACTAACAAGCCCCAGGGCCACAAACCAATAACACAATTATACAGTTGCCTCCAGAAACATTCTTGATTTCACAAACTATGGAAATATTATGTCTCTTAGTTTGCGAAGACATTAATTTTAGGATCTTTGTAATATCTTCCAAATAATACAAATTTTCTTCATCCAAAGATAGCGTTGATAGGCCAAGTTTAAAGAAGTACCCCCTCCCATCACCAGCCTCACATGCACCTGGTTAGTGACTTGTCAAACACTACAACAATCAAGACCTTTCAGATCATATGAGTGACGGCACGCTGGTGTCCAATTTTAACTTTTCAGATCATTTTGATAAACATCAAGCCTCTCTGCTATATCAGTTTAGAACAGATCATATAGCAAGTGCATTCATTTCTTCAGCAAATATGCTTACCTAAATTGCCAAGGAAATAGCATCTTAGGTTGAAGCAAGCTAGTTACTCCCACAATTCCCAAAGAAAGTGACAGGCTTTTAAACTATTAGACATGTTCCTTGCTCACAATTGTGAAGACCCGAACACAATTTAACCACCAATGTCTTAAAGGGGGAAGAAATTCATAATAGCAAATGGCAGGAGAGAAGAAGTATACAGCAACGCTAGGAAGTGGGAAGAACACAAGGATCAATAACAATTATCATAATTGAGAGGCCCTTCTTTCAAAGCATCGAAGTACACAGACTGAAAATGATTGAAAGGGCTCAGGAGACCATAATAATATCTGTTCACTAAGCATTGCATATCAAGATTTTCCTAGGGACTCACGGCCTTCCATAAGACTCTAGACTGTCTATATCCACTTCAGTAAGTCATTGAATTTATGATGGGTGATGAAGCCAATGGGACAAAATTTATGATAGAATAATGGATTCTAGTCTTCCCTGAAAACTAAATCAACATTTGTAAGTATTGGGAGCTTCTGTAGTGTGGCATCATTTTGAATACTTAAGTTATCATTTGAATAGCAGTTTTTTGTTAGTCAGGTCTATGACCTTTTAACTCATATATTGTTGAAAGATCACAAGGCAAGAGGACTAATAAATCACACAGGCACCTCTAAGAATTTTGATTCAGTTAGTATGGGGGAGGGGTGGCAATCATTAGACAATGAGCTAAGCAATTGACAATTTGGTGTGATTCTCAGGGAACTTATCAAACAACTTTAAAATAATTCTCAAAAAGAACTAAATAAGCATAGATTGGGAAAGATGTAGAAGGAAGCCTAGATTTGAAATGGAAAAGATGTTTGCTTTGTGTCTGCACAACCAAAGCAAGTCATGCAAAGAGTTAGTAGTTACATTCATAGGAAAAAATCTTGTTCTTTTAAATGTAAGTACTCGATAAATATAACCCTACCATGACAGGAAGGACATTTTATGATTTCCCATGAATTAACATAGTTTAAGTAGAAGGAAAAGAAAACCACCTGGTCTAAAATGGTTCACAAATAACTATATTAATTCAGTTTGTATGGTTAATGGTGCAAGCTAAGACATGCTCAACCTCAATTCATGCAGTAGAATTGGACAAGAAGAAAAGCAGAACAGATACAGAAGACAGTAGTATAGAAAGGTTCAAGGATAATCCAGATATCCTGTGGGGCAAAGCATTTTGAAAAAGAGCCTTTTCTATGAATTCAGATGCACCAATTCTGCTCTGCAGCAACAATGTCTGTGGGTTAACAATTCAACTCAAGCATCTCATTCTCAAGCAAGTCAAAGGGAAAGGATGAAAGCATTCTAAAGAAAAAGGAAGACATATAAAACAAAATTAAAAAATTTAGGCAATGGGGCAACTTCTCTAGGTTTTGACTTTCTGAAAGTGTCCTTGATATATGATTCCATTTTTTGCATGCCACATTATAGCCAAGATATCTCCTTGGGATTTCCTTCAAACATCTCCTTGTCATTGAGAAATCCTTCAGCCAGCTTTACAGAAAACATTTATATCCCCTAATAATTTAAATACATATTTATGCATATGAAAGGTTTCTTTGCTACCTGCATCTTGCAATGACAAGGCTATGCAGAAAGCTAGACTAGTAATCAATACACATTCCATGAAAAAAACATCTCCTGAAATGTAAGAACCACAGAAAAGAATGTTCACTGCGGCTCTCAAAAATAATAGCTTGTAACTTACATGTTACAACTGTGATATGAAGTGAATTATTATAGAATGTCAGGCCCCGCTAGCATACAGCCTTGTCCATTCTTTTGCTGTAATACACAGATACCCAAATGAATCAGAAATCATGCCATTTCATTGAATTCAATCCAATCATAAAGAGAAACACATAATGCAAATAGAGATTCATAATACAGATAGAATATTTATAGAGACCAATAGTGCAAATCTTCACCTGTTTCCACAGCCTCAGTTTCATTCGATTTCCAGTGCTTTGCAATGTTCTCAGAGAGTGGATCATCGGGATTTGGTGCACTCAACAATGCTTGTATGCTGACCAAATTGACATAAGGAATATATAGCGATCATGAAAAATAGTAGCAGCTTCGTAATTAAATTACACTAACAAAAGGATTTTGGATGCTACCACCATTTACAATTTAAAAAACTACAAACCTCAGAAGAACAGTTCGAATTTGAAGAGCAGGACTCCATTTGTCCTTCAGAATATCCAGGCATATGCGACCAAGCTGTATAGAACACATTAGGTTAGTTCTGTGAAGGATACATATCAAATCTAAACTGGAATAATCAAAAATAAAATTAGGAAGATTAAACAATAGATCACCTTGTCAATGTTCGGGTGGTAAATCTTTGTCAGAAAGCGGACCTACAAAAAAATCATGAAGCTGTCAATGCAATGCCACTGGTGCAACAAAATCCCTTGCCATTTGAATCTCAATCATTAAAACGAAGTCAACAATCATAGAAAATCTCACCTTTGGTGCTGCCATTGGGTACTCTTCAGGCAAAAATAATTCCAACTTGAAACAACCCCCTGCGCATTAATCATTAACACAACATAGAACATTCTCAGATTAGGCAAAGTCCATCATAACAGGACTAAACTCATAAGAAAATTAAACACTAGAGTGCAACACTAGGTGAAAATCAGTCATAAAGCCCATAATTCAGAACTCGTAGTGAAAAGGGAAATGCTAAGCCATTAAGACCAAAAATGTAGAAAAAATAAGAAATGAAAAAATGATTAAATTAATTTAATCAGCTCTTAATTTAATCTTTTAAAATAGGGATCAAGTTTTGTGCAATACCAATTAGAAGAGTGATCAAAGTCCAGCGTAATACATTGATTTACTCTGTTTTAAATAGAGATCTCAAAGGACTAGAATGCTTATCTTATGAGGTAAATTCCTTTTTAAAAATTCCCTGCACTCAGCAACTTCTAAGGACCACACATCTATTTCACATGAGTATCATTCATAGCGCTGACACTGAATTGTAAATATCAATTTCAATTTTCAAACCTTTTTTTAAAGTTCAAAAGGACTATTGTCCTCAGAATCAAACATTAGTTTCAAATAATCCACAGTGTATTTCTTGACCCAGAAGGCAGTTCAAGAAAAACTTTGGGAAAATACTGAAAAACTAGGTCAGCTTGCTGGGTGGCTAGCACAACTTCTTTCCTTTTGATTGGAGTTCAAGACCTCTTAATATGTCAGAAAGCTTTAGACTCATGATTGAGTGATTGATAAGGAATTAAATTAATGGTGGCCTTGTTCTTGCAGCCAAAACCTAGAATCAATACACATATCACTGAATCACTATGAAGACACAAAATTCTATGGTTTAATTCAGATATACAAACAGAGCCATGAGCAGCAACAACAATTTTTTTAGAATTTATGACAGGCCTCCAATACGACAAAACCTTGTATTCATTCATTTGATCTCTCTTCACAAAATCCAAACTGATCTTTTGCTCCTTTTCCAAGCATCTTGTTGCACCAAAGAGAAACCCTTCTTTTTACCTTCCCAAGAGCCACAGGCCTCCAATACGACAAAACCTTGTATTCATTCATTTGATCTCTCTTTACAAAATCCAAACTGAGCTTTTGCTCCTTCTCCAAGCGCTTTGCTCTACTAAAGAGAAACCTCTCTTTTTCCTTTCCAAGAACCCCCCCACCTTCATCAATATTAAAAAAAACATTTTAAAAATTGGTTTCCCAACATTTCAACTCTTGTCTCCTCACAGTCAAGCTGAATTTTCGCATTTGGGCCAACTCTTCACTTCCACACTTCATCTGGTCTCTTCACATTCAAGAACACTCTCCGCATTTGGGCCAACTCTTTACTTCCATATGATGCCTTTTCATTCCCATATGACAAATCGTAATTTTCCATACAATGACTCTTTGCCTTTGTTTGTGTTCAACATGACATTTGATCAAAAAGGACTCTCTTTATTCCACAATGCCTGTGAAGTACCTAATCCTGTTTGGGTGATGCAAGATTGCACTACCCCAAGATGCTCCTGCATCAACCCTCTAAAATGGTTTCTTTGGCATATCTTTGGCAGGAAACATTTGACAGTTAAAAATTGCTTCAAATGGAACAAAATTTGTCAAATGCAAAAATGTAGAAAATTCTGAAATTTTGAAAACCCATTTTTTGCTGTAATTTGTGATTTCATGCTGCAACCAATCCCCTCAACCTTCTTGTGGAGAAGACCTGTCACATGGTGTTCAGGTTACAAAGCAAATCACTTCGGCTAAAAATTTTAAATACTAAATAGCTATAAAGGAATTGTTATCCAAGCACAATTATCAGTGTTGTAGTTTGGCATCCCTCCTCAGAGATTGCTACCTTCTTGTAAAATTACCCTTCCTTTCAATAAAGCTTCATTATGATTGCAATATCATATGTTTTATTTTGTTCATTCCCTTTGATTTAGTTCATTGCTTTCATAACACTTTTAAGTCCCTAGCATTTAGTGTGTGGTCCACCAGATTTCTAGTTAAACAGAAAGAAAACATAAAATCATCCACACTATGCCAGGAAAAGGCAGTTAATGTGAGCATTTATAAAAATGAAAAACAATTGTGTACTAGCATAGATATATTAAATACATTTATCTAAAAAAACATCAAGCTATCAAACTTAGGCGCCTATATTTTGTTTGTGACATATAGGTTAGATTATGCCTTGAGATTGATATCTCTCAATGTCTTTAGTTAGATGTATTTAAGATATTTATGCTAGATTTTTAGATTTCTAGCTTTCCAAGCTTGTTATTACCAATATCCACCCAAGATTGGTTGCAATGAAGATTTGACATGTAAATGGTTGTCAATATTATCTTAAGGGTTTTTAACTTTTTTGTTATCCACTCACTACACTACAGCCCCCCTTTGCTGCCATAGTAGTTATGCCTCTCAGCATAATTACAGATTTAAAGAATAAAAAGTGAACTAGATACTACATGAGTGCTAAAATCAATACCTGGGATTAGTTTTGCCCATACATATCTTATGTCTGAAAAATAAGCACTGTGTAGCTATCCATAGTCTATAACTCTATCTATCTATGTAGCATCTTCTCTTAAGATCCAACATAACATTACACCATATTATACTATATTATATGAATATCTTATTTAACCTATGATCATCCTCAAAATGCATTCAATTGATTTATAGCGAGACAGAGCATGCCACAAGATCTTTCCATAAAGTAGAAGATCTATACATTCCAATCCTAAATCCCAAAGCAGGCTTCTGACCACCATTCTTACAACACCAAATGATCAATGTTGCATGGAGAGGCACTATGTAATGCACCCTCAGTCCATCGATGAGTATGTCCCCATCACAACCCTCCCTCAGATTGTATTTATTTTTGCTTTGTCTTGCTGTACCAGATGATTAGAAGTATATGCTACAGGTCTGCAGGTCCATATGAACAACACACATTTACAAGAGGGTGTTGCAAATCAGAAAACTTAAGGCATACCCACTCTGTTTACCAAGATGGACTCCCTGTCGTTTCATCATTGACTTCCATGTGCATTATCTGACCCTAAGATGCAAGGCAGTCCAAAGTATATTGTCTTCCAGACTGATTCTAGAACTTTTCGTTACAACATAGCTTGTTGTCTTGTGAAGATCAGTTCTCTTTGAATCCTAACAATTGAATTTGACAAACTAATAACAGCATTTGCCTAAGGTTTGACCAATTCTAAAGGTTATTCCTACATTGAAATGCTTGAACTTAACAAAAAGGATCAGAGCAGGCCAAGATGATTAAAGTAAACTCTTAAATCTTAATGCTCAAACCAAATTTTAAATGGGGTAAAGAAAACTCGATGGAACAAGACAAGAAGAGTTGTATCACAAATTCAATTGCTATGGGAGTCGATTAGCAAGCCATGTTTTAAGCACTCAAATCGCAATGATTGCAGATGCATATATACAGAAGAAGAGACTTTTCGGAATCTATTCTGCACATATAGTTTGTGCAGACATTAAGATAAAAACACAAGCTTTAATGCTGCAACTTAAATAAAATTCAAATCAGAACAGCACATCCAACATCCCAAACAAAAAATGATTGCAGATGCATATATACAGAAGAAGAGACTTTTCGGAATCTATTCTGCACATATAGTTTGTGCAGACATTAGATAAAAACACAAGCTTTAATGCTGCAACTTAAATAAAATTCAAATCAGAACAGCACATCCAACATCCCAAACAAAAAGGCACATGAAGAGATTATGCAAATGATTCTTAGTTGAAGTTATGTGATCAGATAAAGAAACAACAGCTCAAATCCCCTAACTTCACATGTACTTAATTCAATTCCTTGTAGTATGAAACATTCCCACTCATCCTGAAAAATTTAGGGTTAATGATAAATAAGAGACTAATAGAAACATATCCCACACATTAGTAAACAGAAGACTAACAGGAAGTTGGAACTTATTCTGCAGATTTCATATGGGCACCCTCATGCCACACAACCAAATCTCTAAAGAATCATAAAAATACTGATTTCAATGATTTTGCATGAATACAACTGAGAAAAACCCCTCAAGCTATTAGAAAAGGATAGACCATATACTTCCAAACTTGAAGAAAACAAGACTTGACATTAAGATTAACAAAAGACTAACAAAATTAAAATGCATTGTATATCTATAGCATGAAAAAGACTGCAATATTGCATTTAAAGCAACAATAACTCAATAGAGATAAAATGTACACGTATGCAAATCATATTTAGCAGTAAATAGACAAATGTTCAACATGGGCCAAAAACTTAACAACATAGAAAATTCAAAGAATAATGAAACTCCAGAAGAAATTGGGGATGTTTGTTCCATCATTGATTAATTACACATTTCAAATCAAGAATAAAACTCTTTACAATCGAAAAAAATGCTCCACAGCACTCTTTAGGGTTAGCTCCTGATACAAATTGTCTTGGTTATAAGATTCATTCAAACACTTTTTTGGCCACAGAGAAGACCTGACTCAAACTTTGGAATAGGGGAAGAAGTGTAAGTGAAAGTGTTAACAATGATAACTTGCTGGATTTTAATTTTTAAGATGCATAGATGCAAACTATGAAGAAAGTCGGCATCTATGATGCAACACATGATAACTCAGATAGAGATAAAATGTACACTTTAAAGTGCAAATTATATTTACAAGTAAATAGATACAAATGTTCAACATGGGCCAAAAACTTATACATACATAGAAAATTCAAAGAATAACAAAACTCGAGAAGAAATTGGGGAAGCTTTGTTCCAATCATTGATTAATTACACATTTCAAATCAAGAACTAAAACTCAACATTTACAATTAAAAAAAATGCTCCGCAGCACTCTTTAGGGTTAGCTCCTGATACAAACTGTCTCAGTTATAAGATTCATTCAAACACTTTTTGGCCACAGAAAAGACCTGACTCAAACTTTGGAATAGAAGTGAAGTGATGTTAACATGTAACACTGGTTTAGATGCATAGATGCAATATGAAGAAACTCGGCATGTATATGCCACACCCTATAACCATTTAGAAACATAAATTCAATAGTATAAAGTGAACAGACTAACCAATAGGCTAACGTTGAAAATACTGTCTTAGTAGTTATCTTATTATTATAAAATTGATGATGATAACATGTAACACTGGTTTAGATGCATAGATGCTATATGAAGAAACTCGGCATGTATATGCAACACAGGTCACACCCTATAACCATTTGGAAACATAAATTCAATAGTATGAACTGAACAGAGTCACCAATAGGCTAATGTTAAAAATACTGTCTTAGTAGTTATCTTATTATTAAAAAAATGATAATGATATACTTTAGTTTTAGATTTTAGACTTCCACAGACATTTATTTGCTGAGTTATTCCAGAAAAGCTGTGTTGATATTCTTCTTCTGCTTTATTAACAGCTCTATAAACAGAATTTTGTGAGCCAGATCAAAGTTTCAAACAACCTCAATGCATAATGGTTCACCATTCAGAAATGATAAAAGGAAATCTGGAGATTCAAATTCCATATAAGTGACTATATTCGGCTAAACCAAATAAGCTGTAGAGAAATATATGTCAAGATTATTAGAAGATATAACTCTCATATTGCTTCGGGCAAGATTCAAACAGACATCCAAATGCAAGAAAATTATTATCCAGTTAAAATAAAAATGCTCAATTTGATTTAGTCAACTTGAGAAATCTTGTTGGAAATACCTTCATATGGAGACTGAGCAGGGCCAAGAATCATCACATTGAAATATCGTAAATTATCCTCAGATGCAGAAGCACTTATACCAGGCGCTGAGTACACAAAAATTAACAAACTAATAAGGAAACCTAGATTAACAGAAACTTAGTGTACAACTATGACTTCTCTTGAAAACCAAAGCCAAAGCTAAAACTTGAAAAAAAAGAATATACTTTTAAGTATATTCTAATATCTTATTTGACCATTAAACTAAATATAACAATATTATTTTAATAAAAGCCTCCCTTGCAATTTCAAAAAATGATAAAAACAATAAAGCAGAGAGATACACACCTGGCTCAGTGAGCAAACGCTGTGTTTCCTGTCAAAAGTGCCACTATTCTTGTCAAAAACATGACACAAAATATAACAACATAAAAGCTTATATCTCTAATGGCTAAAAATTGACAGCATAAAGAAGCCAATGCACATCAAAATCAATTAAGAAACAACCCTAAATAAACAAATATTTCACTTTCTCCCCTCCTGTTTGTTCCTCCTAAAGATATAAATAATAAAAACCATAGGCTTTGAAGATTTCCCACTATTTAGTAGAAATGAGAATATTTTACATATATAAGAAATATTGTTGTTCAAGTGAGATCAATTCAGCCTAGGTGAGTAAAGGTTATTTTTTAACCTAGATAGGTTGATGTTTTATAAAATAATATCATTGATATGAGAATCTGATGTAATCCTCTAGATACACACATCCATGCTGCACCTTCACCTTGTGCATGTATAATCAAGTACCTAAACATAAAGTCCTCTTCCCATACCCAATCTATTAAAGTTTTAGGGAACACCACCAGGATGTCTCCCCAAACTGGTCGACATTTCCAAGGATGTTCCTCTACTACAGAAACATTTTGGGGATGGCCTGACATCCCTAATATACCTCTCACACACATGCTGAGGATGTCAAGATGTCCCCAACCGATCACTGTGTAACAAAAACAAGTAAAAAAGGGTTTAAAAGAAAAATGAAAATCCCTAACCTTTTATTAAGGACCCACATTCACACCCTAAAAACAGCATGTACCATAAAGATCCATGTGGCCTCAAAGGCCTTAATCTGGGCTTTGTGGTAGGGACACCACCCCTCAACCTCGCCATTTATCTCAACAGCGAACACACGAAAGATGCTACCCCACACCTAACAAGTGGCTACCACCCCCAAATGCCCGTTCTGGATTAAAAAGAATAAAGAACTGTTTTGGGTGCAACAAATGAAAAAAAAAATCCCAAAATATTCCTGATTAAATCCCAAGTAATCAAATTCCATTTATACTGTTGTTTGCAAATGTAATCCCAATTCCATGTAATGCTAGTATGATATAAACCATTTTAACTTATATTTAACATTTATGATTTGACAATTGACGTTAAATTATCAAATATCTACTGTGTTCTCAATTCTTTATTTAATTTTGTACATTTTGTGCAATTCCAAGTAATGCTGCTATGATATAAACCATTTTGGGTTTATCTTTTTTAACATTTATGTCATATAATTTGACAATTGATGTTGACTTACCAATTATCAGCTGTTTTATCAATTCTCCAATTAAGTTTGTACATTTTCTGCAAATTAAGGTTAATTTTTTTACATACTTAACTAGCCAATTCACCCATCCTTAAAAGGAAATCTTCTGCCATCCCTGAAACCCTATCCCCATATCTCAAAAACTTGGAGAAAAACTGGTTATGATTCTTAAGGTAAGTAACTACTAAATTGTTATTTTTCACTTTTACAAATAATGTAACAGATGAATTTATGATTTTAAAGCATTTGCACAATTGAATTATTACATTAAAATGTCTTTTCACCAACTTCAATGAGTATTTGTTTTACTTCAACAACATAATTTTTCCTGTATTTTTTTAACTTCATAATATACAATTTTTCCATAAAGTCCATGGGGTAGCAGTGTAATCGCTAAGTGGTGCATTCATAAAGAGAGTGAGTCATGTCTAAATCTACAACACAAGTCATGATTTGATGGTCATGTGAGCATAGTTTTACTGCAGCAAAATATTCAGCAGCTTGCAATAGCCCCATACTGAGGGTCCCACATTACAAAAGTGTCAAACCCTTCTTGCAAACACATCCTCAATCACCTAGTAACTATGGCAATCTTGTAATGCCCTGTAAAATTATACCAGTGAATCAAAAGGCTTTATCTATTAACCCATTTCTTATTAAATAAAGGAAATGTCAACTTGGGAAGATTTATTATTTTAAACCAAAGCAACAATTTGCCATAAGGTTATCAAATCCAACCAGTGTTCCACGGGGACACATCCCGCCCAAAAAACCCCGCGTTTCCTAGACGGGGATGTCTCGGAGACTTGGGGGGACGTGGGGGGACGTCCCCCCACCAGCCCACCACCAACACCACCATCCCACCACCAGTGTCACTGTTTCCAAGACACCACTAGGACTTCAAGGATGCTGGGGTATCCTCAAGACGTCTAGGGGACTCCTAGTTGTCTCCAAGATGTATAATTCTTATACTTATACATCTTTTTATAACTATTTTTTTCAAGTACTATATGTATTTCAGCACATTCAAACACACCTTGGTCAAAAACATTTTCAAACTAGAACAAAGGCTAACTACATTTTCATGCAGCCTCCTCTTAATGAACTAGAGAAAAAATGTTTATTTTCAAGCTAAAAAAAGCCACATGACACAATTATAAATTATTTTCAAGAAAGAATTACCTACATAAATACAATAATTCCGTAAATTTACCCTGAAAGGACACTTAATCCTTGAAAGATCATATTAAGGGCAAATCCCAGCACATCAGTAAGGCAAACAAAAACTGAAAGCAAGAACATAGCCACCTAGTTCATGGTATGAGTTCAAGTGGTAAATTTATGAGGACTTCACAGCTGAAGCGCCAGATACAATCCACAAAACACATCTTAATGCGTTGTGGATAACAACATGGATTACAACAATATGTAATTCAAAGCCCATGAGGAATAGCACAACCCTGAATCTAGATAATGACCTGCAGTTGTACACTGATGGAGTGTTATAGCAAAACCCCAGGTTCCAACCCCATCAGAGACATTTATCAAAATTGAGAAATCAAACGTGACCAATTCTGGTTTCAATGTACATTACCAGACAAGGTCAGGTAAGAGTCCCGTGTGAATTTGACTATATCTATGCCCTAAGTCCTGGAATGTAACCCAGGGTGGGAGGGAGCACTCCACTGTTCAACATTGCCATGCTTCTTAATAGTGAACAAACCCAAGATGCTGTCCCTGCACCCAGCAAGATGCCAAATGCTCGTTCTGGACTAAAAAGAATTAAAATATGTTTTCTGCACAGATGGAAAAAGTCGCAAAAAAATCCTGATTAAGTCAAAGACTCAAAAGTAATCAAATTTCATTTATATTTTTGGTTTGCCAATGAAATCCCTTTCCAAGTAAAGCTAGTATGACATAAACCATTTTAATTTACATTTAACATTTATTATAATTTAAAAATTGCTGTTAAATTATCAAATATCAGCTGTGTTCTCAATTCTTTATTTAATTTTGAACATTTGTACAATTTCAAGTAATGCTACTATGATATAAACCATTTTGGGTTTATCTTTAACATTTATGATTTGATAATTGGCATTGGCTTATCAATTATCAGCTGTGTTATCAATCTCCAATTAAGTTTGTATATTTTGTGCAAATTATGGTTATTGTTATGTATTTTTAATTAGCAGGTCCCCCCACTGTCCCCAAAAGGAAAATTTCTCCCATCCCCAAAACCCCATCCCCCCATCTCAGAAACTCGGAGAAACACTGGTTATGAATCTTACACTAAGTAAATACTAAATTGTTATTTTTTCACCTTTATAAATAATGTAATAGATGAATTTATGATTTTAAAGCATTTGCACCATTGACTTATTACATTTAAAATTTGTTTACTTTTACTTCAATATGTATAAACTTTCCATAAAGTCCAAGGGGAGTGAATTTATTTTTATTTTAATATATATAATTTTTCCATAAAGTTCATAGTTGAATTTATGATTTTAAAGCATTTGCACCACTGACAAATTACATTTATAATTTGTTTATCCCCAACTTCTATGAATATTTGTTTACTTTTACTTCAATACGTATAATTTTTCCATAAAGTCCAAGGGGTATAGAATTTTTTTAATTTCAATAAGTATATTTTTTCCATAAAGTCCAAAGGGTAGTGGTGTAATTGCTAAGTGGTGCATTAATAAAGAGAGTGAATCAAGTCTATATCTCCACATTGCAACAACACAAGTGGTGGTCTGGTAGATGTGTACGTGTAATTGTACTGCAGCCAGATATACTGCAGCTTGCAATAGCCCCATACTGAGGGATCCATGCTTCAAAAGCACCAAACCCTTCCTGCAACCACACCCTCAAACCCCTAGTAACTATGATAATCTTGTAAGGCCCTGAAAAATCATACAAGGGAATCAAAAGGCTTTATATACTAACCCAGTTCTTGTTAAATACAGAAAATGTCAAATTGGGAGGATTTATTATTTCGATCCAAATCAACAATTTGCCATAAGGTTATCAAATTTAACTGAGAGGTGACAAATGGTTTATAGTATATAAAGATTCATGAAATAAAGGTTACATCCATCAACCCCATCCTAAGCAAATACTTAAACCACAACATAAAAATAGAAAATCCTGCAGAGTTGACATGGAATTTTGAAAACAATAATTTGTAGAAATATATGCAATTTAGATAGTCACAGAGTTGCTAAACAAAATATCATCCATCATAAACTAGTACTAAAATTATTACTTCAAAATAGCTCAATTAGTGTTCAAACTCAAGTGGATGAGATGAGCCCGCGACTGTTACTTTATAGTTATACTTATAGATAACAATGGAATAAGCTCCTGTGAAATGGGGAACCCCAGGTTCAAATCCTCATATTTTATGTTTGTATGTGTAAAATGAGCAACATACCACACGCAATTATATGTTTGGCGTGCTCAATTGACAACACATGGTGCAAGTCCTAGGAGAATTTGATGGGATAGTGTACTGCTTATGCAATGCACAAGACAAGAAGCAATATCTGGGGGATATTTGGCAAATATGCAGTGCTCATATAAGCTGAAACTTTCGTAGAACAGGGCAACTACCAACCAAAAAAGTAAAAGTTGACAGCTGCGAGATGCCGAAACCATATTCAAACACATCTGAGTTAAAGATTTTTTCCAAACTAGAACAAAGGCCAACAACATTTTCATGCAAGACTGCAAGCCTCCTCTTAATGGACTAGAAAATATACATTTTTTCAAGCTAAACAAAACCACATTTCAATTTTTGGTAGCAAGCCTTCAAGTTTTCACATAATAAAATTATAATTATTTTCAAGAAAAAATTACCTACATAAACACAATAATTCCATAAATTTACCCTGAAAAGACACATAATCCCTTAAAGAACTTATTAAGGTAAAAGCTCTGCACATTGGTAAGAGCAAACAAAATCTGAAAGCAAGAACATAGCCACCTAGTCCATGGTATGAGCTGAAGGGGTAAATCTACTAAGACTTCACAGCTGAGGCGGCAGATTATAATCCACAAAGCACGTCTTAATGCTTTGTGGATTACAAAATGGATTTGAACAATATGCAATTCAAAACCCTTGAGCAATAGCCCAACCCTAAATCAAGTTAATGGACTGCAGTTGTAAACCAATGGAGCTTTATAGCAAAATCCCAGGTTCCAACCCCATCAGAGATGTTTTTACAAAATTGGTACATAAAACGCGACCAATTCTGGTTTCGATGTTCTTTACCAGACAAGGTCAGGTAAAAGTCCTGTGTAAATTTGACTATATACAAGCCCTACGTCCTGGAATGTAACCCCGGGGGTTTCAATTTAAAGGGTTAAAATAATCAGCATAAACACTGAAGAATCCAGCCTAAAGCCAAGCGATCGATCAAAACTGGAACAACTACAACCTAATTGTCAGCTGAAAATATTTATTATAAAAATAGGTCCCGCATCGAAACCCGGTGACTCAAAACACGGAGTCAGATGAAACTTAACTCCGTGCAAACCCTAGGTCTCGGGGTCGAATCCAACAACAAAATAATTCAACTTCAATTAAAGTCAAAATTACGCAGGGCAAAGAAAAGATAAAAACCTTTATGATTCTGCGAGGCAGATTACTGTTCGACATAGCTGCGCAGGTATCGATCCGAGAAAAATGGCAGATAAACAAAATTTAAATAAATAATCTCTTTCCAGAATGGTCGATTTTTATACAAAGCGCCGCTTGATTAAAGGCTTTGATCGTGCAGAGCGATGTATGAAGAAACCCTCAAAGCAACGCGAAAATATAAAGACTTGAGGAACGGAAAAAGCAAAGCATAAATTTTAATTTTAAAAGGCGAGTATATAGTTTTAAATTGGAGTAGTGCCTTCTAGTTCTGTTTGCGTTTCCTCTAAGCAATGGGAGTGCTTTTACGCCATCATGTGTTTTGTCATTTTGCTTTTAATTCACAGCATTTGGTGTTCTACCACACAAATTAAATGTAACCAATTTTAAGATACGACCGCACCGATGGGTCACATGCGGTCCGTGGATTTAGGCTGAAGTGGTCCTATGGAGTCTAGGAACTAGTAATAGTAGTTAAAGTATTATTAAATCGTTTATAGTGTAAATATTTGTAGTTTTATTTTCTTAAATAATGTTTTTTTTAAAGTCATTATGTATAGTATTTGGTAGACAATTATAAATATTTGTGTTTATTGATCTTTTGATAGTATTTTTACATGTTATCTTTAGATATTAAAAAAGTATTATTAAATCACTTATAGTTTAAATATTTGTAGTTTTATTCTTTAATAGTGTTTTTTTTTTTAAAGTCATTTTTACATGTTATCTTTAGATATTAAAAAAGTATTATTAAATCATTTATAGTGTAAATATTGTAGTTTTATTCTTAAATAGTGTTTTTTTTAAAGTCATTATGTATAGTATTTGGTAGACGATTATAAATATTTGTGTTTATTGATCATTTGATAGTATTTTTACATGTTATCTTTAGATATTAAAATTTATTATTCTTAAAAATTAAAAAGAAACATAAAGTTGTATTTTTTGTGTTTTATGTATATGTATATGTATGTATGTATAGAATTTTTGATATGTTTGTTTGTTTTCTTTTTTTTCTTTTTTTTTTATGTATATGTTGTCAATTGTATCACTTCTTGAATTCATTTAAAAGTTTAATGTGTGTCTATTATCATAAATTCATAATTCAATATCATATTGATATGTTTGTTTGCTTTCTTTTTTTTATTTTCTTTTTTTATGTATACGTTGTCAATTGTATCACTTCTTGAATTCATTTAAAAGTTTAATGTGTGTCTATTATCATAAATTCATAATTCAATATCATATTGATATGTTTGTTTGCTTTCTTTTTTTTCTTTTTTTTTTATGTATACGTTGTCAATTGTATCACTTCTTGAATTCATTCAAAATTTTAATGTGTGTCTATTATTATAAATTCATAATTCAATATCATACAATTAAAATATGTTATGTTGTGGTATTTGTTTTATTACGTTAGTTAACTTACATATTTTTGTCATGGAATTTTTCACTCCCCAAATTGTCATATCTATGTCTTTAATTATTCAAGTTGAGTTCTACAATGTAAGGTTTAATAAAGGGGCAAATGTATAAAAGTGTTTCATTGTGCAAAGTTCAATGTGTTCAAGTAGTCCTGAAGAAAAGTGAGTTCTTAGGAAGAAACAAAAATTTTAAGGAACAAGACAATTTTTCCTTTGGCAAAGTTTCAAACTTTCTTTGCATTTATTTAGCTCTTATATATTTACTTAATTTCTCGAAAAATAAAATGATTTAGTAACAAATGGAATCACAAACCTTCCTTGCTACTTACACGTTTTCTTTGTATACTTACATGTTTTATCTACATAACTACATATTTTCTTTTCATGTTTGTTTATTCTAGATAAAGCGGGCTTACAGAGATTTATTGCAATTTCATAGTCATTGTAGTCTTGCTCTATTGCTTCAAAAACCCACTTGATTCTTTGTATTGGGAATCCAAACTTTCCATGCATCTTGGCAATCTTTAGATTCTAACTCTATGATCTTGCAAATTTGAATATATTTTCTAGACATCACGCATAAACATATATAATACATACACAAGACTCTTGAGCTTGAAAATGATGTTCTTATTTCTAATTCTGACAACTCCACCAATTAAGTGTACATTTTGAAATTTCTAGACCTTAAGTACAATCTTATACAACTTGTAAAACTTTCTTATGTTCTTGTTTCTCATTTTCCTATGCTAATCTTATTGATGAAATCAAAGTTTCAAGTAATTATGTAATATTTGTAAATTGCATACCTATTTTTGTAATTTGCAATTCCAAATATTTGCATACTCATGGAGCTCAAGCTATCCCTTACAAGTTTTCATTCACAACCAAATTCTAAAGGCTAGGTTTTCTAAAGGTTGTTAGAGATTTTATGTGCCGCAAAATATTTCATGGGCCTAGGGTGAATGTTAAAGTTGTTGGAATCTTTTTGTGTTTCCAGTTTCGACAATCAAATGGAAGAATTTCATTGTCGACAACTTGATGGATCATCAAGCGATGAAACAACCATGTCATTGCAATCTTTAGTGGGGCCCGCCCTCGCAACGCGACCTACCAGTGGTTAGGAAAAAAGGTACTACAGTACACTCACACCAATGGCACTTTCTAAATTTTTTGCAAATTTTCAAACATTTTGCAAAAATTTAAACCCTTGATTTTTTCTCACATACACTTGCATCGCCAAGAAGAATTTATTGTAGTGGCATGGGGATGTGTGCATGGTTGTATGATCTATTAGTGAACAAATTTGTCCTTTATAAACATGAACACAATCACAACAGCATAATAGGCAATTAGCGATGACTTTTGTGTCAAATTTTAGTGTATTTGAGTCCATCATTTTGGAGTCATCTAACGGCACAAAAGTCAGCGAAAACCTGTTTCTTCATTTCATCGCCAGTTTTTGCACCATCTTTAGCACCTACTTTTGTGTCGCATTTTGCACCAAAAATTTGGTGATGGTAATAGCATCTCCTTTAGCATCGGGAATAGCGCTAGAAATTGGAGTCAGAAATAGCGCCTAAATTGGTGCCCAAGTTGGCTTCCAATTTTGCTTCCATGTTTGCTCCTATTTCTGCTTCTAGTTTTGCTCCCAGTTTCGCTTCCAATTTTGCTTCCAAGTTTGCTTATGATTATGCTTCCAATGTTGCATCCAATTTTGCTTCCAATTTTGCTTCCAATATTGCTTCCAGTTTTGCTTCTGATTTTGCTTCCATTTTTGCTCCCATTTTTGCTTCTAGTTTTGCTCCCAGTTTTGCTCCCAGTTTTGCTTCTAGTTTTGCTTCCAGTTTTGCTTCCAGTTTTGCTTCCAGGTTTGCTTCTTATTTTGCTTCCAAATTTGCTTCCAGTTTTGCTTCTTGTGTTCCTTCCAGTTTT
The DNA here is from genome assembly GCA_007258455.2 of Sequoia sempervirens. Lineage (NCBI taxonomy): Eukaryota > Viridiplantae > Streptophyta > Pinopsida > Cupressales > Cupressaceae > Sequoia > Sequoia sempervirens. The sequence continues at coordinate 1,267,021,825 of VDFB02271358.1, forward strand.
GCTTCCAGTTTTGCTTCTCGTTTTGCTTCTAATTTTGCTTCTGGTTTTGCTTCCAATTTTGCTTCCAAGATTGCTTCTAGTTTGGCTTCCATTGTTGCTTCCTTTTTTGCTTCTAAAAATGCTTCTTGTTTTGCTTCATTTTTTGCTTCTAAAAAATGCTTCTTGTTTTGCTCTTGGTTTTGCTTTTGTTTTTGCTTCCAAGTTTGCTTCCGCTTTTGCTACCAATTTTGCTTCCAAGATTGCTTCTCGTTTGTTTCTAGTTTGGCTTTCATTGTTGCTTCCTTTTTTGCTTCTAAAAATGCTTCTTGTTTTGCTTCCATTTATTAATTTAATATGTTTTAATTCAATTTAATTAGTTAAATATATGATGCCTCTTAAATAACTCATATGATTATAGAGTAAGTAATTTAAATATTTAATTCATATGATTAAATAACAAGATAATTATTATAACATGATCATCATCTATAATTAAAACAAGTGAGTCAAATATCTATAATTTAATTGAATTTGACAACATCCATCCTGAGCAGTAAATTAAAATCATCATACATAATAAATATCCATCCAAAAATCATCGACCACTTTTAATAGATATAAATTGACAAGTCAATACGGATAAGATCATCATCATATATAACTAATACAAGTGAAATTCAAATATGCCAGTAGATCAATAACATGTGAAAATGATACATGTCCAACAGTCGACATAAGTCAAAATGATACATGTACAAATGATATAAGTAAAAATGATAAATTATTTAACTCAAATTGATACAAGTCAAGATGATACATGTCTAAATGATATAAGTGAATGATAAATTTCAATATGATACAACTCAATAATATGGTACTGTAGGTTGTGAAAATGATACATATGATAGTAACCATGAAAAGAGGCATCATAACAATATATCAGCAATGATCCATGATGCAGTCTATATGATCATGAATGTCAATAGGTACTAATAGCAACTACCTCATCATCATCACCACCATTGTGATCATCATCATCATCATCATAACGATATATCAGCAATGATCCATGATGTAGGCTATATGATCATGAATGTCGTTGGGTACTACTAGCAACTGCCCCATCATCATCACCACCATTGTGGTCGTCATCATCATCGTTGTCATCAACTCAGTGTCTTCCATATATGCGTCATCATCCTTTGCCATGTGATTTGTACCGGCATAACCAATATTTTATAGATCTATATCATGATGAGGTTCATCTTGATCTTCTGGAAGACCCGTGTTCTATAAAAAAAACATTTAAAATTAAAATTTATTATTTATTTCATGCAATAATTTATTTTTCTATTATATATCTAATATTGAAACATATGAGACAAAACCATAATCATATTGCATCATATCAAAGTGCATACCATAATAAAATTTCAAAAAAATTACAACTAATATGTGATTCCTATGATGTAAAACATGCAACAATTCTAATAAACGTTAGTAAAGATCATAAAAAAAATTGTTATACAATTTAACTATCGACTGTAAATTCTATTACATAACCTTGAGTGCCAACCCTTTGCAAAAGAATGAGGAGACTGCAAGAAGATTGGTTGTAGGGGGCATTGGTACAGGAGATGGACATGGCTCTTCCAAGCCATCCACTAAGATGGTTTCATAAAAAAAGTGGAAGATATCCTCGTTTCTATAGAGCTCATGATTCAGGGTGATACGAAAAATGATGTTGTTCTAGTACCCATATATGGCATCATGGTTCCATTTCATGTAGCTACCATCAAGAGTGTTACAAGCCAACAAGATGGAGGGAATTCTTATATAAGGATAATTTTCAATGTTCCAGGTACCGACTTTAATGCCAACTACATGCCAACATTGAAATTCCCTAGCAGTATTTATCTCAAGGAAATTTCCTTTAAATCCAAGGATTCAAAGCACATCAACCATGTGGTACAAGTGATTAAATACCACAGACGATTTGTAGCAATGAAAGAGTAGAGAGAGCTACACTGGTGACTCAGGAGAAACTCCAGCTTTCAAAAACAAAGGCAATTAGGCTGGCAGACTTGAGGATCAGGCCAACATTTAGTGGAAGAGGAAGAAAGATGACTGGAACTCTAGAGGCCCACCATAATGGATTTCAGTATTCAACCATGAGAGTAGAAGAGAGAGTTGATATCATGTATCAAAACATTAAGCATGCATTCTTCCAACTAGGGGAGAAGGAGATGATTACTTTGCTTCATTTTCATTTGCATAACCATAGCATAGTGTGGGAACCAAGAAGACCAAGGATGTCCAGTTTTATGTGGAGGTAATGGATGTGGTCCAAACTTTAGGAGGGGCAAGAAGGTCAATGTATGATCTTGATGAAATTGAGGAAGAACAGGAAGAGAGGGACAAGAAAAATAAAATCAATGCAAAGCTTCAAGGATTTGTCAAGCGAGTAAGAGAGTTATGGGATCAGCCTCATCTAAAATATTTTGAACTAGAGTTTGATATACCATTTAGAGAGCTTGGTTTTCATGGAGTTCCTTTCAAAGCCCCTTCTTTTGTTGCTCCTGTGGTAAACTGTTTGGTAGAGTTGGTGGAATTACCTTTCTTAGTAATCACTATTAGTGAGATTGAGATTATTAATCAATTAGGTGCTAATTTATTGTAGCAATGAAAGAGTCTGAAAAGGCTGAGAGAGCTACACTCGTGACTCAGGAGAAACTTCAACTTTCAAAAACAAAGGCAATTAGGGTGGCAGACTTGTGGATCAGGCCAACATTTGGTGGAAGAGGAAGAAAGATGACTAGAACTCTGGAGGCCCACCATAATGGATTTCAGTATTCAACCATGAGAGCAGAAGAGAGAGTTGATATCATGTATCAAAACATTAAGCATGCATTCTTCCAGCTAGCGAAGAAGGAGATGATTACTTTGCTTCATTTTCATTTCCATAACCTTATCATGGCGTGGGAACCAAGAAGACCAAGGATGTCTAGTTTTATGTGGAGCTAATGGATGTGGTCCAAAATTTAGGAGGGGAAAGAAGGTCAATGTATGATCTTGATGTAATTGAGGAGGAACAGCAAGAGAGGGACATGAAAAATAAAATAAATGAAAAGTTTCAAGGATTTTTCAAGCGAGTAAGAGAGCTATGGGAGCAGCCTCATCTAAAAGATTTTGAACTAGAGTTTGATGTACCATTTAGAGAGCTTGGTTTTCATGGAGTTCCTTTCAAAGCCTCGCTTTTATTGTTCCTACGGTGAAATTGTTTGGTAGAGTTGGTGGAATTACCTTTCTTAGTAATCACTATTAGTGAGATTGAGATTGTTAATCAATTAGGCGCCAATTGCCTATAGCAAATGAAAGAGTCTGAAAAGGCAGAGAGAGCTACATTGGTGACTCAAGAGAAACTTCAGCTTTCAAAAACAAAGGCAATTAGGTTGGCTGACTTGTGGATCGCATTCAACATTTGGTGGAAGAGGAAAGATGATGAACTCTGGAGGCCCACCATAATGGATTTCAGTATTCAACCATGAGAATAAAGAGAGAGCTGATATCATGTATCAAAACATTAAGCATGCATTCTTCTAGCCAGCAAAGAAGGAGATGATTGCTTTGCTTCATTTTCATTTGCATAACCATATCATGGCGTGGGAACCAAGAAGACCAAGGATGTTCAATTTTATGTGGAGGTAATGGATGTGGTCCAAAATTTAGGAGGGGAAAGAAGGTCAATGTATGATCCTGATGAAATTGAGGAAGAACAACAAGAGAGGGACAGGAAAAATAATATCAATGTAGAGTTTCAAGGATTTTTCAAGGAGTAAGAGAGCTATGGGAGCAGCCTCATCTAAAATATTTTGAACTAGAGTTTGATGTACCATTTAGAGAACTTGGTTTTCATGGAGTTCCTTTCAAAGCCTCTTCTTTTATTGTTCCTATGGTAAACTATTTGGTAGAGTTGGTGGAATTACCTTTCTTAGTAATCACTATTAGTGAGATTGAGATTGTTAACCTTGAGAGAGTAGGACTTGGGAAAAAGGCATTTGATATGGCTATTGTTTTCAAAGACTTCAAGTGGGATGTACTGCATTGACACCATTCCTCAATCTTCGCTTGATGGCATCAAGGAATGGTTGAACTCCATGGATATAAAGTATTATGAAAGCAGAATGAACTTGAACTGGCGACCAATTTTGAAGACTATTACTGATGATCTAGACAAATTTATTGAAGATGGTGGTTGGGAATTTTTGAATATGGAAGTTATTGATTCTGATTCTGATAATTTAGAAGAGTCAGATCAAGGATATGAACCCTTTGATGTAGAAGAGGAATCAGATTCAAATGAGGAAGGTTCAAAAGATGAATCTCTTGTGGAGTTAGATGAGGACGAAGAAGAAGATTTTGAAAGGGAGGAAGGTAAAACATGGGATGAATTAGAAGCCGAAGCCAAAAATGTAGATAAGGAAAAAGGAGACAAGTCTGACAATGAAGAGGAAAGGCGGCGACAGAGGGTAAAAGCTACAAAGAAGTCTTGGGCACCTGATATTAGAGATTCAAGAGGAATGCCTGCCAAGAGGCATAAAGTCAGATGAATCGAGTTCATCTACATCCTTATACTATTTATTCATGCACATAAATGGTTCAACTATTTATGCAAATGATGCATATATGTTAACTTGATCAGTGTTGTTACTTCGGTAGTTTGACGTCTATGACAACCAACCATTAGGCCATTATGTGTGGGAGCACATTTGTGTTTTTAGTTAGCTTTTTTGGATAGCTCTACTTGGTGTTAAGGACATTCCATTTATCTTTTGAATGTTAAGAAGTCTAGTATTACACGCTTCTCTATGTTGATCAGATTAGGTTGCAGGTTTTTTAGTACTAATTTCTTTATTTATGGAGTTTTTTTAACTTGGAAGATAGGAATTTACTGCCTTTTTTTTAAATTAGATGGAAAAATTAAGTGGCTGGTTAGCTACGCCAAGTGATGTAGACTACAAGGATGTGTTAGATCTATATGATGCCTACCAAGATGCATCAAAACATTCTTACATATTAAAAGAATGGCAACATGGTGAGGAAGGATGGAAAAGATGCATGTGGATCACTTTGTAGAATGGCAACATGAATTCAAGGAAGCACTCCTTCAGATACCATGTTTGAGAGAAAAGAAGATAAATCAAATCAACATGGGACTAAGTTACTCAAATGATACAACTCATAACTTAAATTGGGACACTTAAGAGATATTAAAAGACAATGGTCATTAATTAAAAGATGCAATGAAAATAAGGCATGAATGTCACCCACTACCCTTTAAGGCAAACAATATTTTTTTCCTCAACATGAAATAATGGGACAATTGAGTGGGATCTAGGGCCAATAGAGAAGCACTTTAGAACTCATCCTACGCATCAATAAACAACTCAACACAAGAAATGCAAATTGACATATTAACACAACAATATCCAACTAAGTTATTGAAAGTCAACTATTGATAACTCGTTCTCCATCCAGATTAAAAAATCGGCCCACTTTTTGCCTTGTAACTTTTCGTTTTCAAATTGCTTTGGATGTCGACCATATTTCTCCTCCTGTCAAAACATGGCACATGGACTAGTTAAACTAATTAATATGCAATCATTTAATTTTTTCCAGGGAATTAAAAAAATATCATTTACCATATTAAATATACTTACAGATTTACAGATCAAAGGTTGTAAACCTTTATGGCCACTATGATGCGTGGCACAAAGTTTTTGAAGCTTAGCCTTGGAGGCCTTGTTTGAAACATATACTAATTCAATTTAACTATGCACAAATAAAATTTAAAAATCATTTAATAAATTTGATATAATCTTATGAGAAAATTCAAATACTTGTGTACTCTCCTCACCAGATTTCCTTTGTGCTTTGGACTTCTCATATGTTTTTACAAGCTCTTTCCATACTTTGACACTTACATCGATTGGCCTTTTTTTGAGCCTTATCTCGGGAGGGATTTTTTTTATCTTCTTTGTTTGGTTGCACCGAAATCTCTTGCAATTTTGAGACATTCGTAGCTTTACCTTCTTCACAAACCAACCTGTGCCAAATTCAGTCTCCATGTCATTGATAACTAATTTTTGTAGGTGTATGGGTATCTTTGAGAATGGAAAATGTAGATGGTCTTTGGACCGTTGAAGGCATGATTCCTTCAACCTATTCACAAACCCTTTTCCAGCATCTGTCATTCAAACTTCCCCTGAAACCACATTATATTCTATCTTGGTATTGTAGGTACCAATGCAAGAATGAAAACTTGGCGTGGCGGAAGAAGTTTGTGTCCCAGGAGTGGGTGGGATAGTGGAAGCCTTTGCTCCATGTTCTACACTCCTAGAGTTTACTATTACTGATTTCCTCCTGGATCTTTTGCTCGATCCAGAACTACTTGGGGAATCAATTGATTCCCTTTGACACGGTTGATTTGGTTGCAATGTTTGAGGGGCTTCACTAGATCAGTTTTCTATGTATCTAGCAAGCATTTTCCAGCACACATCATCCAAATTGTTCACTGCCTCTGCCCCTAATATGGAAGCCAACGCCTCTTTATCTTTGTCAGTCACATGTCCCTATATATATGTATAATAAATTTCTTCTTTTAAATTTAAAAATAAATAACTAAAAAGTAAAAATGAAAGAAACAAGGGAAACATTTACAAATTTATAAATTGAAAATGAATTACCTCATTGTGGTCAGAGTCTACTCCCTTTGTTCTCTTCCCTCTATTGCTTAACATTTTGAGGCGACCCAGGGCAAATTATTTCCATCCAGTCTATGGAGGCAAACGAAGTACACACTATCAGGTATGAAATTTTTTGTCCAGTTTGTGGTATGAAAGTTTTTACCTTAAATGACTCTTTCTAGATTTAAACGCCTATGAATCAATTGCTCGCACACCTGTATAGAATATAAATATATTTGAAAGGATATAAATATATGCAAAATGAAATAAATGTATTGTAAAAAATCAATGCTTGCGCACTTGTATATAATGGTAATCTTTGGGGGATAAAAAGGGAGTGAAGTGTGGTTTTATTGAGAGTTAACATAGATAGGTCTCATGCTCGAGTCGCATCTGTTGATTAGAAAGAAAATGAATGTGTGTGCACAATCAATTTGAAACCACAAGCTCATTGTTTTGTAAAAGAATAAGTGAAAATTAGTAATAGCTAATTTAAGCTTGAAGGTCTCACAAATTTGAGGAAATGATCTATTATTTAGTTGTCGTCTCAAAAGCCCTATCTCCTCGTATTGTCTCAACCAACCTCTGTTCCCATAGGACCTGGCTGCAATGGGGTAGATGCAGTTTAATGACGTGTCTTGAAAGCACTCGACTACTTTTTATGGAAGGAAGGTCTGTGAAATCAAACTGGAAATCAAAAGCTTGGGATGGGAATGATAAGTGAACTGGGGCATTGGGGCTTCAAAAACATGTTCATTGCTCTCGGATGTAGAAGAAATAATGCAATGTCTACAATTTTACCCTCCTCCTTTGCAACCACATGAGACTTGAACGATTCATGTGTAAACAAAATAATATTCACAACCCTTTCTTCACAATCCTCTCCATTTAATCCAAATAATGTTTTTTTTGTGGGAAGGAAAAAAATAAATTGTAACCTTACCTATGGTGTCGCAAACTAAATCAAATTTATGATCTACTTGCTTGTAGCCCTCCTTCGCGTCATTTTTCCTTTTTTTCTCCTCTCTTCCTTCGCGCAACTTTTTTCTCCTATCATCTCTTCCTTCTTGATGTGGGAAGTTTTAAATTTTTATTCTCGATTCAATAGTTGGCGCTATAGTCAGCGTAGAAAAGTGCACCTAATTTAGCATCGCCTTCCAGCCAAAAAATGTAATCTATTTGGGATGCAAAAGGCGGTGCAAAGTGCGACTAATTTAGCGCCTAACAGTGCAAAATGATGTATTTTGCTTGGAAGTTGATAAATAAATTGATCCTAGATTGGCTTCATCTTCATATGTACCAAAGGAGCAATCATGGTTTCCTATTTTATCTATTCCTTATCCCATGTCAATTTTGTGGGTGAAAAACTAATAGAGGTTAGATTTGTGAACTCAGAAATGACCCCTATACAACTAGATGAGTCATCTAAAGTGTGAAATATAAGTCAAATTTATGTCTAAAGTGAGGTTTTGTGTTGGATAGCATATTCCTTGAAATGATATAATCGGTGTAGTAAACATTATTTACTATGTTGTGTATTATAGGGGCGAGAAGAGGCCATGGAAATAGATCGTGTCATGTCAAATGAGGACACAACAGTTGAAGCAAGACATCAGGTACTCAAATTTTGACTTAACTTAGGAAAAAAATGATCTGATGACATTTTGTGATACGTCCATCTTTTTTCACAGTATTATTGAAATTTATAATGTATTATCCAATCTTGACATACATTAATGCATGTTGTTGATTATTTTAGATAGAAATTGGAGCAAATGCAGAGCCTGAGTGTTCAACTAGCAAAAGAAGACATGGACGTGGACCTAAAACTGTTAAATCACGTAGAAAACAATGGGTGTTTGAGGATATGACACATCATGTAGAAACAACAAATGATTGCACTAAACAAGAGGTTGGTCAAGACTATAGTACATGGGATGAATACTTTAAGAAAATATATGACTAAAGTGAGGTTTTGTGTTGGATAGCATATTCGTTGAAATGATATAATTGGTGTAGTAAATATTATTTACTATGTTGTGTATTATAGGGGTGAGACAAGGCCATGGCAATAGATCGTGTCATATCAAATGAGGACAGAACGGATGAAGCGAGACATCAGGTACTCAAATTTTGACTTAACTGAGGAAAAAATGATCTGATGGCATTTTGTGATACATCCATCTTTTTTCATAGTATTATTGAAATTTATAATGTATTATCCAATCTTGACATAAATTATTGCATGTCGTTGATTATTTTTAGATGGAGATTGGAGAAAATGCAAAGCCTGAGCATTCAACTAGAAAAATAAGATATGTACGTGGACGTGGACCTAAAACTATTAAATCATGTAGATGATAGTGGGTGGAAGAGGATATGACAATGGATCTTCCAGACACAATAGATGATTGCATTGAACAAGAGGTTGGTCAGGACTATAGTACATGGGATGAATACTTTGAGAAAATTGTTGTTTGTGGATGTTTTGTATGTCGTGGAAAGAAACAATTCAAATGAGAAATTATACAAAGACATTACATATATGACGAGCTTCTAGTCGGTAGTATGCCTCCTATAATCGATTCAAATCCAATAGGAATTGTCGTAAGGAATTTTCCAATTTGATATAAATAACATGTATACTTCATTTAAACATTGTTTTATATTATTTAAATAACTAATTTATTTCTCAATGGATACTTGCAGGATAAAGTTCTTGGTTTAAAGTTTCCTAGATCACCGACTTCCAACCTAGAGGGCAATGATCATTTATCAGATGATACATCTAACAAAAATATGTGCCAATATACCAGCTCGGAAGATGAGGAATTGATGAAAACAAGTCACATAACAAGAACCAGTTTAAAGATGCATAATTTGCTTAAAGACAGGGGGAAGGTGGACTACATACCCTATGAGAATGAATGTGATGGAGATGATGACTTACCCCTGAGTTTGAGATCAATTTGCAAAGATACATTTGATCGTCGACTATATTGCGCTTGGCCTAGTGATCAACAACTACCTAGAGTGTACGAGGTGTTTCAATTTTGGGGATATAGCTACATGATACAACCCTCCAATATTCATGAAGTGAATCTAGGCCTCTTTATTGTCCAAAATGTACATGTGGGATCTAAAAATAGAAACAATTCATAACAAACCACTAGGAGATTAATGCCATATTATGGTCCATCATATTACAGTGGTGAATGGAGAAGGCTAGCAGAATATAAGCCTAGCATGTCAGCATATGGTCTAAATTCAAATATGTATACACATCATCTCCAATTGGAAAGTGGAAAATAAATTAATAGAGGTCATCTTATGTATATAGATGGACGTGCATACACACACAAAAATATTGCAGGATTTATAAATAGTAGTAAGGGAAGGGACCCTAATAAGACCAATTGTCAATTTGTTGAGGTTATAAATGATAAAGATGGAGATATGGAAAGAGAGGTTGATAGATTGATAATGGTTGAGGATATTACGGGCCTTACCATTGGGGATGAGTTATTGATTGATTACCCCTTCTTAAAACGCACTCTTGGGTGAAAGAAAAGGGAAGAACAAGGTCTCCCTAAGGATGTTCTTAAGGGCAGAAAACCAAAGAATAGTAAATGAGTGTGGACTGATGTTTATAAACTATGTTGTCAAAATTATGTTTTATTTAAATTATTGTATAAAAAAGGTAGTCTATAAAATAATGTTCCATTATTCAATTGATGTATATATGTTCATACAATTTATATTTATATTTTTTAAGCCATATTTGATTATATTTCTTTGAAATTGATACATTTATGATTTATCTAATTGTTGGAAAGCATTAAATAATGTGTGTGCTTGTTGATAGGTAGAAGATGTTGATGAAACACATACTAATACCCATGATCCAACTGGGTTATTAAGATTTGGACGGGACGATCCAAACCATCCTTTAAACAATACCAGGGCAAAAAGAGAAAGTTTGAAGAGATTACTACCGCCTGAGAAATTTGAAGAGTTTATGAGATATGCATGCACTAATGAGATGCCACCTAGCCTTAACGATGATGATCATGATAAGGAAATGTGTTGCATGAAGAAGGATTGAATGAAATGCTTACAAGTTTCTTTGGGGATGGAAACAGTGATGCCAATAATGATCATATGGCTGACAGTAACGATGATAGCAGGGGTAATTACCACCAACATAATGTTGATGATAACAACCTGAAAGACTCCATCAAGCAAGCAACAAAGACACCTGTGTTCAAATCGGGTGCAAGTAGAACATGGATGTTTATCTTGTGCCTTTTATTGATGAGATGCAACTGCAATGGAAAGGCATAAGAATGTATGACATATCATGTCCTCCATCAAATAGGTCCTTCATGTTGTACGGTGTGCTATGTTGGACTATTCATGATTTCCCAGGACTTGGTGTTTGTTCTAGTAAGATAAAATATTTACGTATTTACACTCATAATTTATTTTCATCCCAACTTTCATACTTAGTTTTATACTATTTTTTTGATGTTATTAACATTACTTGTTGAATTGTAGGGCTCCAAACAAAAGGGATATTTGCATGTCCAAGATGTGCAGAACAATTTAAAGGGCGGTATTCTAAAGATCTACATAAATTTATTTACGCAAACAATAGGTTTTTTCTACCACTAGATCATAGGTTTAGAAATTGCCAAAATAATCAATTTGATGGAAAAGTTGAAAATAAAGGCCCTCCCATGATTATGGGTCCATGTGATTGGCTTAAGAAGTATGAAGATACTAAATTGAAAGCTTGGGAGGATTTTTTTGATCGGGGTGATTCAATTGAAGAACCAAAACTTGTTGTAGTTCATATGCCAAAAGGAATGAAAAGGAAATCCATATTTAATGGGCTCCCTTATTGGAAGGATCTATTAAAATCTTCAAAAATGTCCTAAATTCTATATTTCGACATATATCAGGCAAAGAGAAGGACACCTTGTCTTCGAGGAGAGATATTGCTCTTTCATGTACCAAATTTGATAGAAAACATTTGTGGCCAAGCAGAAAAAATTAAACATATGCAGAAGCTCCATGGATTTTGAAAAAAAAAGAGCTATACCAACTAAAAAATGTCATTCGTTCAATAAGGACACTTACTGGCTATGGGTCATCATTGGCTAAAGCTTTTATAGCACATGATTTTCATAATTTAATGAAGGTATTATATATCATCATTTAACATTTACTGGTAACATTGATTAAGTACTAAATATATTTTGATATTTTCTTGTGTGAGAAAAAATTACTAGTGACCTTTTCATAAATGTGTTTGATAGCATATCATGTCATTAGTAATTAGGGGGGATTCCCATCTTACAGTTGACTTAAGGAATGCCATAAGTCGATTGTCAGCATTTACAAGGTATGTGGTTATATGAAATGTCCATGTGTGAGAGACATAGAGATATTATATTTCATTTTAATTTATGACTAAAGGTTCATACTAATTTACTATTCTTATATTAGGTGGGTGACCTCCAAGGAGATCCACCAATCTAAAGTGCCAAAGTGGAAGAAGGAAATTGCAAAAATTGTATGTGTATTTGAGAAGGAGCTCCCTACAAGTTTCATGGACCTACAAGTCCATTTACTTGTACACCTAGTCAATGACATTGAATTGGCAGGTGTCATATCAATGAGGTGGATGTTTTTCTTTGAGAGGTATATGAAAACTCTTAAAAGATATGTTCGACAAAAGGCACGTCTAGAAGGTTGCATGGCTAAAGGGTATGTATTGAATGAAGTATTTTTCTTCCTATGTGAATTCCTTGGTAAGGATTTTGAAGATGGGCCACACGTTTGGGATGAAGAATGAGCATTAGATATTATTGATGGAGAAAAACCACAATCTAATGGTGTTTAGTAAGTAAATTCATGATCAGTGTGGTTGTTTTTCTTGCAATCATTAATTTAATCTGTAATTTATTTTTCAAATTAACAACATGACATTTGGAGTTTGAAATAAACATGTTGACATGTAATAGGTGTAGACGAAAGTTCTATACTGAACAAGTTCATTTTGTACCACATGGACTTTATGAAAAAATGGATTCATCTGTATAATAAAAAGAGAGAAGAAGTGTTAGAAGCAAGGAGACAGTTTAAGAGATTGAACCCAAAGGATAATCCACTTCCCACCGATCTGCTTGGGGAATGGGGCAAAGATTGCACACTAGAATGGGTTACTGAACAAATTCAAAATCAAATAGAAGATGCAGGTATAGATTCAGACATAATAGAAGATGAAATCAACATGTCTAGAGGATATGAAAGAAAGGTACAGTTGGAATTTTACAAAATGTTGTTTCCTTACAGTTTTAACACTATTAACTATTTTAATATTCGTCATTATATTTGTTTTCACTTAAATAAATGGTCTTTCAAAGGCGAGGAAATATCCAACAATGTGGGCATGTGGTCGACATTATCGTGTAGAAAGTGTAGATGTAAAGAGACTATCCTTCAATTGTGGCATCATGGTTGACTTCAAGCAATCCAGTCGATCAAGCTCAAAAAATAAGAATATAATTGAAGGGAATCTACAATATGTTGGGAAAATACAAGAAATTATTGAGTTGGGTTACCGCTCTTTTAAATGTTGTATTTTTAAGTGTAGATGGTATGAAGAATTTGAGAGGACACGAAGACATGATACCCATAGTGGATTGTTTTCTATAGATTCCTCATGCTTCCTACCGGAGGATAAGGAGCCTTATGTTCTACCAATTCATTGTGAGTAGGTATTTCTTTAACTCAAACAAGAAGCGGTAGTGATCATTAATCTATTAATTCATAGTTTATTGCGAATATATACATGTGTTTATTAATCAATAAAAATTTTATAACATGCATCTAATATATGTATTTCGTTCATGTGCAAGTATTTTTCTATGAAGATATTTTGGACCCGAAATGGATGTTTTTCATACATTATGATCCAAGATTAAGGCATGTATTTGACAAAACATTAGTGGATACTGAACAAAACAATGATGGCGAACAAAATGAGAGAGAGGGATTAGAGAACATTGAAGAAATTGACATCCATGACGATGTTGAAGATGTATATGTTTAGGTATGAGAAGACAACAGTATGGATGGTATAGAAAATGATAATCCAAATACATCTACTAACAATATAGATGGTGTACAGTAAACTTTCAATGATGATGAAGATGATGCAGGTCAAAACGAGGATGATGATAATATTAAATACTTGAAAGAACATATGAACATTGAAAATGATACACTAGATGACATTGGAGCAAACAATAATGTTAATGAACAAGACTTCTAATTTTTCAGAATTATTTGCAATCCATGTTTAAAAAAGGACGATTCTTATGGCCCAAACTTTGAAATGCTTCAGTAATATTATTTGTGTCGATACAAATTACCTATTGCAATATCCTTAAATTGTTCAATCTTTGGTATGAATTGTTGGTAGAAAAAATTACAATTACTTGGATGCTTCTTCCATTCATTTTGTATCAACATATGTTCGTGAAGACACAAAAGTTAATAAAATATTAATGCACGTAACTCAAATTATTTAAATAAGCAACTTTGTTAACTTTATTATTTTTAAATAGTTTCCATTTTTATGTTGAACATAATTTTGAACATTTAATTAAAAACATCCATAGTAAATGCTTTACTGTATCAGCATATTCATTCACAAAAGCACAGTATTGAGGCTCAATAACTTATATTAATTCAAATATAAGAAGAAATAAGTATGGAAAACATAAGAAAAAATACAAAATGATAACAAGTCATGGCGAATCTCTGATAATAAGATGTTCTATTTCATTCATAAGCTTAAAATAATCACACAGTAACAACAAATGTGTCCTAATAAATCTTATGAATTTAAATAACTTGAAGAAACCACTTTGGAGACAACACAATAACAGATAAGCATGAAATTTAACACAACAATTGAACACCAAAATAGATTACCAATTATGAGCAATCTTCTCCATTATGTTGTTTCAAATATATATACATTTATAGCAGAAGTCTTTAATATGATATGGATGGGTGGAATGTGCAATCTATCTTCTTACTAATGCCTACTATAACGGAAATGAAAATGGAATATGATATGATGATCGTCTCAAAATTGGCCTTGGTTTCCTATTTATATAGGAAGCAACAAGCTTCAAGCCTTTTACAAAAAGAGACGACCCTTCAAAACTACTTTTTTAACTAACAACTAATTAATTTGCATAATTGAAGAAATAACAAGGCTTAAGACACTTTAGACATATGTTTCCTTTAATCAACGTAGAAAGCCCATGATTATCGATTTGGAAAAGCTTTCCTCTCCATGATAGATGTTTGGATGCCCTTGCCTTAGTGACCTACTCAACTGAAGCCAAATAATTCTCTTCCCATTGATACATCGTAAAATCTGATGGCCACTGATATTCCTGGATCTTTGGTATGTTTGCAAGATGTGCCTGTCATTGACTATCTAGTAGTGCCTTTGTATCATTGACAAATTTTAGATATCCAACATCAAGAGCAATCAATCCATCCATGATCAAATTGAGCCTGTGAAGACCAATGTCACTATCCCCCTGAACATGGGTTAAACACTTGTGAATAACCTAACCAAATTCCTTCTTCAATTCATCCAAGTCTTTTACTTGACCATGATCTTTCACAATTTCCAATGTATACCATTGTTTTAAGGTAAGGAAGGAATCCATTTGTGCCACAATCCTCTTATCCTCCCCTTGTATATACTGAAATTCATCAACAATCATTTTTACTGTTTGCTCAATCGGTTTTAATGTTGTCGGAGCATCATGACTCCTTTGTAGAACTTTGCATAACTTAGATAGAGTGTGGTGAATAGGCTGCCACCTTTGAAACAGGGGGTCCAATACAAGCATATGTGCTTTTATTTGATCAATTGCTCATTGAAGTGATTTATAAATGTCATGCACACTATCCAGTTTATCAATAACCAACTTTATTTTGTACTCAAGAATCTTTTCCATAACTTTAGAAACTTTCCTTTTTACTTCATCCTAAGCCTCCTTCATTTCATATGCTTCCTTCTCAAGAGCCTTTGCTTGCTCGGCCGAAATGCTCTATACAATATTTAATGGAGCACTACGAGGCTTATATAACACTATCTCCTTGCTTTGTGAAGTTCCCACTCCTTTTAACTGTTCTTTCAATTTGACATTCTTCATAAATAGTTTATTAATTTCATCATTTAAGAAATTTTGTTCCCTTTCATACTCCTTTAATCTATCCTCCAATCCCTTAACAATAGCACAAGTGAACATGGTTGAGTGCATGGTCATTGTGGTTGCCTCCAAAGGGGTGGTGTCTTGTATTGTTCTTACCATTGTTGCCCCTTTCATTCCCTGTATTACATCCAACAATCTAGGCTTCTGTGTGTTTTTCTGCTTGATCCAAATGGCCAGGGTTTCAATTTTGGGGTTATACCCAGTTCCACTTACTCCTTCATTAGATTCAAACTCTGCAACTAACATTGGATCGTCTTGAGCTTGTACTTGATCAAGAAAAAACATTTTCTTTAATTCCAACCCAAGAAAAATGGGCATGTTGCTCTTCGAAATCATCTCTCTGGCCTTCTGAGGGCTAATTTCAATGTGATTAATCCTTAATTCTTTGAAAGTTCGTGCCACCATTTGATTCTTTTCTGGTTCTTCAATTCCCACTTCATCTGACTCCATTTTATCTTCAATTTCTTTTATCTTCATCTTTGTCCAGTAATCCCTAAACTCTGGAGTCTTGATGAAATCATCATCCTCTATAAACCTCCTGGCATCAATTTCTCTCTCATCTTCATGTATCTTTGCACTTGTTTTTTCTACATCATCCATCCTTTCCTCATGCCTCTGGGTGCTAGTCTCATAATCAACCTCAATATCACCCTTTAATGATTGCAATACAGTGGCCACACCTTCAATATCTCCCACCCCTTCACTCTCCTCATAAGGTACCAATGGCTCAATGCTTTGTGTCTTTTGTCTCTTGGGAGGCAATTGCTCCATGGGAAACTTTGATGATGTGTCTGGGGTGTGTTTTGTAGTTATCTTACCTTCGTGTTCTTGAAGGTACACTTCTTTTTTAGCATATAAATCCTCAAATTTATCAATTATCCAATTGATCCTCCTGATGAGGTCTTTTTCTTCAACGAAAGCCAAGGAAACTTTTGTCATTTTGCTTCTTCCTTCCTTCAGGCTTCATTATAACCTCCCATTTCTTCCGTTTGAGGGACACCTCTGGAAAATTAAGGCAATTTCTTATCACATCTTCCTCATAATCTACTTGGTGTGCCACTATCATTTTGGTAAGAAGATTATGCCTTATGTTATTCATATGATTTTTAGGGTCAAAGTTTCTTGCTTTTCCAAAACCCAACACATATCTTGTCTTCAAGTAATATTGCAACTCCTCCAGTGTATTTGATCCTGTCATCCAATCTCCACATTTGGTTAAGTTTGGCATAAATGTTCCCTTCTTTTTTGTGCATTACATCCTTTTCCATCCACATCATTTGCCACATAAATTCAAGAAATGCTAATATGAGGGGCACGAACTTTGGCAGTATGTGTGGAGCAATAGGGAAGCCATAGATTCTTATTATTGTAACTTCTGGGAAAAAGAACCAATCATCAAAATTATGTGTGTGACCCTATTCTTATCTCAGGGCAAAAGGTCTTAACAATTGTTGCATTTTGTTTGGCAATCTTGGCATTGAATAGCCAAGAACTTAGAGGATTTTGTGCACAAAGTCTTCATAGAATATAGCAAAGCTTGAATTCTTGCACCAACTATCCCAAATATAGCACCACTTCTGGATAGGTGTGGTGTTCCTTTGCTCATCCACTATAGCGAAGTCCATTCGTTTAGTCCAATGGTCTTAATTTTGGTATAGTATCAAATGGCACAGTAAGGAATAGTGTCTAAATGTAATTGATGCTCTATTGTCTATGACTTGTGAGAATTCATCATCCAACGCCCTCTCAAGGTATGAATCAAAGTCATACTGAATATTAGTCTCAAGGTTTTTAATTCTCATGGCCATCATCATCACGCTTATTGGCATTTTATCTTGAGCATCCACCCCTAGTACTTGGCACAGAGCTAGATATGTATTTACAAAATAATATTGAAAATTTGTCACAGTGAATGGTTCAATATTGGAAGTAGAAATGGGAATCATTCTGTTACTAATGCCTCTTTTCATAGATAGGGGTAGCTCATCACTTCTATAAGTTCTTCTTAACCTCGTATAATCTTCCTCGCTCTTCTGTAGGTTTATTTTGGTCAAAGCCTACTTGTTTAAGCCAAAACACTCAATGATAGCAACTCTGGTCACCTCTACCAATATTGATCCATTTGGAAACTTTACTGTCTTGGTTATAGAGTGATAATGATTGGCTAGTAATCTGATAAAATCCACATCAATAAACACGTTTAGGATAATCAACTTTACTAAATCCAACATCCAAGGGTTTGACACTGGAATCTTCTCATTTCTCTTACTGTAAAAATACCAAAATAAGTCCCACCCGGATTTGGGAATGAGACCATCCCTACAACCTTGTGCAGTGTCTACAAGAAATTTCTTATTTCCCTCCTTGGTTGATCCTAGAAGTATATCTAATATAGACTAGTGGAGCGGTCTCTTCTTTACCTTAGGTTCTTCTTCCTTAATTTTGGTCTTACTTTCTTTTACTTTTGATTGTTTTCTTTTAGGAGGAATATTTCAATTTTTCCTACTATGACTTCAAATAACAGAGCTCTACCAAATACTATACCAATCAAGCTTCTTTAGAGAGTTATTTGTGCACTTACCCGAGTGCTCATCATTCACAAAGCTCCTTTTCTCGACATCCTCAACTCTGTCCACAACAATGTATTTCAATTGAGCACAGTCATAAACAAATTCACTTGCTTTTGAGGGCACGGTATTTAGTTGTATCAGTATTAATGTTGTAGACACGAAAAATATACTGACTGATCCTATACACCTGATCCTGATTTACTAACACTAGTTTTGCCTAAATCATCTCTCTGCAAGTCATTTAATTAAATAATCTCTATTTCATTAAATTCATCACATTTCATCTCTTAATTAAATAAATTAAATTTATCTGATTAAGTCATTCTCTCCTATTAATTAAATAAATTACTTTGTTTAATTAATCCTATAGTCCCCCTTTTAATTAAATAATTCATTTTATTTAATTAATCTTTAAAGTCACATCCCTTAAATTAAATAAATTTATCTTTATTTGATTTAAAACTAACACCATCCTCTTTAATTAAATAAATCCAACTTTATTTAATTAAGTCTAAATCATTATTCCTCTCATTTTGATTTAAATCAATCCAAAAATCTAAATCAAATTGTCACATTAGCTAATCTCCTCTTAAATTAATCAAATCATGATTAATCCTAATCCTAATCACTCAAATCCTCTAGCTTTTGCAACTTGCTCATGAAAATCATTTTAATTGATTTATTAAATCTCCTTTTTCATTCAAAAAGGCATCAAAGGATGGAATATTCTCTAAGTTTGAATTCTCCCCCCAAAAGTACTTGTCCATCCAACAAGGCATTAAAGGCCTCTTACATGTCCTTTTCTTGAGCCAAGTGGCATTTAATTCATTTCCTCTTTCCCTCCAACTTGTCACTTCTCCAAATTTGAAATTCCACCTAATAGCATTTATGTGCACTTTCATCAAAATGTGCTCCACCTTTGTCCACTCACATGTTGACAAGTGGCTTTATGCTATTGGTTGGTCTTTTGTCCCACATTCATCCATTTTGCCTCATCCTCCATCATTTTCATCTATAAATAAGAGGATCTCATTTGGATTTTGCATCCACAACTTTATGCAAAGTCATTATCTTGAGATTTTGAATTTGTCCATCCATTGTTCATCCATTTTCACATTTTCATAGCTAGGTTATGCAGGAATTTCACCAAGGAGCATCAAATATTCACCAATCATCATTCAAGCTTGCAAGGAATTGGGAAAGGTCTATTTTACACATCAAAATGGCACCAATTCCCCCATGGGATTGAGAGTTTGTTTGCATTAAATAGGATTTGATATCTTTTATTTGTGTCCATGATATTTCTTATTTTTTGCATTTCAAATAGACTTCATGGGGAATGTTGTTTCTAACTTGTATTTGGGACTAATCATGTGTTTGTTCTTCATGTTTGTACAGGTCTAGGATCACCATTCACAAATGCCAATTCTTCGCTAGATAGTTTCCCAACAAGCTCAAATCCTTGAAATTAATTTTGAAGCATGTGTGAGGGCATTTATTGCTGTAAATTGTAATGATGCCATGATTACTGTACTACCATCATCTCTTATTATACTCGATGCAGTATGGCAGTGTTTTTCCCTTCCATTTTGATGTTTACCACACTACTGCCTTGCTCAAGACTTCTTGTTGCTGGGTTGCAGTGTACACCACTCTATCGCATATGTTGCTCACCCTCCTGGTGATATAGTGGTATGCTTTATCTTATTGTTGTTTACCACCTTACCACACTCCTTTCAATCACCTTATGCAGTACTGTGGTGTCCACTTTTCTTCCATGCTTACTGCTCTACCGCCTTGCTCAAGACTTCTTATTACAGGGTTGTGGTGTACACCGCTCTACCACATATGTTGCTCACCCTCTCGACGGTATAGCGGTGTATGCTTTATCTTCTTGTTGTTTATCACCTTACCGCACTCCTTTGAATTTCTTTATGTGGGATGGCTTAAACATAAGTCAATTGAAAAATATTATGGCTCGACTATAGGGAGCATTTAAACGATTAACCATAAGTGATAACCAACTAACTTAGAACTCAGGGTCGGTACAAAGAACGATTTTAATGGCTCAACTCATGACTTAAACGACGGATAACCAGATGCAGCAGGTCAACACAAAATTATTGTAGGGACTTCACTTTATTGTAATTGCTATGGAAATTTTATCTCCTAAGGTTCTCACATTATGGAAATTGCATACTCGGCTTCGTATGCTAGGCCATCGTTAAAATTTGAGCTCAAACTACCCTTCATTAATGCTCGTACTTTAAAAAAGCCCTTATTTTATTTTATTTAATTCATTTGTAATTTGTAAAAAATAATTTCAAATAATCTCATATATATTATTTTCAAATAAAATTATAATGTAAAATAAATAATGTACATTATAATTCCGAATTACAGGAAAAAAAATTCTCATAATTAAACAATTTAAAAATAAAATTAAAAACTCAACTAATATACTGAGAATGGGAATTACAATGTACATTCTTTTTGCATATACATATTGTTTTTGTTTAATATTTATTTTTTATTGAAACAATGCAAATAATACAAAAAGGAGGCAACAAAGGTTGCCAAAAGAGAAAAATATTACAACTAGGCTAATAGCCACCAAAACTAGTAGGAGATTGTATTGATCAAAATTCAAAAAATTACAGATCGTCTGCCAATGCAGGAATATTCATGAAACCCTAATAGATTTTGAGCCAAAAACCAAAGGCCAAGACAACCACCAAAACATCACCAAAAAACTAACCAAACCCAACACCAAGACAACCCGAATTTTGAGCCACCGATGATCGCAGAAGCCAAAAAAACCAACATCCCACCATGAGCCCGAGGTCACAAGAAGCCATTGAGATGGGCGAAGTCATTGAATTCCAACACCTACTCCACATCCTCAGTCTCCACCAGCTCAAGAGCTTTTTTCAGACACTCCACCCCAACCGCAATTACCATCTGATGCCTGACTAGTGCCATTCCTTTTGGCTCCAATAGAAGCGGGAAAAATTGGACCACCACACTAGGAGTTTTGAGCATTTCCAAGTCTTTCAGACACGACACCCCAGAGCTGAGAATAGAGGTTGAAATAACCTCATCCATGCTACCCAGGAGATTAGGCTTGAATAGCTTGCTCATCATTGCCCAAACCAGGTTTTTGGGGGTGCTTTGATCAAGAAAAGACACCATAAAACAAGAGACTATGTGGGAATTAACTTGAATTGTTTCATTGTAGGCCACATGCTCTCGACCCAAAACCATTTTCACTGCGGCCACCATCAAGGGATCAAACTCTAGAATAATTTGTTTGAGCCTTTGGTCCGTGAGTTTTTTGAAACCCCCCGACTCACACTGCAATCCAAGAAAATCGGAGTGTCATGCCCAAAGGCGGATAACTCCTCAGCTGATTTAAACACTACATACTTTGTGCGTCCTCCATTATTCTTTCTCACCCAAGCAAAGCCTCTAGAATGAAAACTCTAGCAAATGCAGAATGCAGAGATCACCACCTTCGCTAGATTATTATGAATGCCACCCTTTCATGGCATTCATTTTAATACCCTCCTTTCATGGCATTCATTTTAATGCGTATGTGCCACCCTTTGAGTTGCTGAAAAGTCATGTCGAGACCAACAACTAGGAATGTCGTACCCCCTGGTATAAATGAGGGTGACATTCAATTGTGTTTTTGTTTAGTATTTAATTAATTATAAGGATTTGTATTATTTTTATTTTCTTTTCCATTTTAAACTTTAGAATTAGTAAGTATAATTTTTATTTATATTAGGTATTTAAACAGTTAAAATTTAAAAAAAACTCAACTAATATTATCTAAAAAAAATTATAATCAAAATTTTAAAATGGAAAAGAAAATAAAAAGAAGACAAATCTTTATAATTAAATACCAAAAAAAAAATACAATCCTTATGATTAAATACTTAAAAAAAACAATATATATATGCATAGAGTATTTTGTTAACCAAGTGGTTTGTAAATTTATACCAAGCAAGGAGTAAAATGATAGAATAGCCAATTTAGTAGAATAAAAAGTAATTTCATCTAGTGCTTGGTAATTTAGGGCTTGCAAAACAAATAATATTTACATGCCTGTAAAAAAGGAGAGTAAAAAATACTTTAACCACACATAGTAGTAGATATTATGCAACACGTGTAGAAATAAATTATATGCAATCCAAATAAGATATTATCTAGCGCGGGGTAGACTTTTGCAGGTAAAGTATTATTATAATGTGATAAAATCAAGAAAAGGGTATCAATGGACCAAATAGTTTCAAGGGTCGACAGTCTGATATCAACCATCGATTGGTAGTTTCATGTTTGTCTTCTTCTTGAATAGGATATGCCTTCGGCGTAAAATATATAGTGTCATCCCGATAAATAGTGCCAACTTTTTCAAAAAATTGGAGAAAAATACATTAAACCCTTAATTAATCCTCTACTCTCTACCCTCAACCCTCAACCCTAGTTAAACCCTAATCCCTCATAACCCCTATACCCTCTACCCTATACATTGGACCCTCAACCCTAATCCCTCAACCATATATGTACCCTCAACCCCTATACCATCTACCAACCTATACAATATTGGACCCTCAACCCTAATTTGTTAACCATATACCCTCAACCTTAAACCCTAATCCTTGAACCGTATTATACCCTCTACCCTCGACCCTAATCCCTCAACCCTCAACCCTTAATCCCTCAACCCTTAATTAACCCTCAACCCTCAACCCTCAACCCTCAACCCTAGTCAACCCTAGTTAAAACCTAATTTGGCCTCAACCCCTTACCCTCTATCCTATACACTGGACCCTCAACCTACATATACCCTCAATCCTCTACCCTCAACCTTAAACCCTCAAGCCTCAACCCTTAAACCCTCTTATACCCTCTAAGTCCCTCTGATCTACCCTATACATTAAACCCTCAACCCTCAACCCTTAAACCCTCAAGTACCCTCAACCCTTAAACCATCTTATACCCTCTACGTCCCTCTGATCTACCCTATACATTAAACCCTCAACCCTCAACCCTTAAACCCTCAAGTACCCTCAACCCTCAAGTACTCTTAACCCCTATACCCTATACATTGGGCTCTCAACCCTAATCCTTGAACCATATATGTCCCTCAACCCTCTACCATATACATTAAACAATCCTTAACCCTCAATTCTCTACCCTCTGATCTACCCTATACCTTAAACCCTCTACCCTCTACCCTCTGATCTACCCTATACATTAAACCCTCAACCCTCAATTTTCAACCCTCAACCCTAATCGACCTTAATCAACCATATACCCTCAAACATCCTAGCTATACCCTAAACCCTCTACCCTCAACCCTTAACATCCCTCAACCCTAAACTGACCTTAAACCTTCTACCCTCTACCCTCAACCCTAATCCCTCAACTGGCCTATACCTTCAACCCAATACCCTAAACCCTAAAACATTAAACCCTCTATGTCCCTCTACCCTCAACCGACCAATATGTACCCTCTTGTATCCTCGACCCTAATCCCTCAACCCTTAAACCCTTAAACCCAAGTAAATTACTCTCTATGCTAATCCCTCAACCCTTAAACCCTCAACCCTCTACCCTCAACCCTCTACCCTCAAATACCCTTAATTAACCCTAATCCCTCAACCCCTATACCCTCAACCCTAATCCTTGAACCATATACCCTCAACCCTCTATGCTCAACCCTTAACCCTAGTTAAACCCTAAACCCTTACACGCACCCTCTACCCTAGTATACATTAAACCGCCCTCAAACCTCAATTATCAACCCTCAACCCTTAATCCATACCTCCCTCTCTACCCTAATCCCTCAACCCTATACTCTCAACCCAATACCCTAAACCCTAAACTTATGTCCCTCTACCCCAGTAAAGTGGCCAATACCTACCCTCTTATACCCTCAACCCTAATCCATCAACCCTTAAACCATTAAACCCAAGTAAATTACTCTCTACCCTAATCCCTCAACCCTCAACCCTTAATCCCTCAACCCTTAATCCCTCAACCCTTAAACCCTCGACCCTCAACCCTCAACCCTCAACCCTCAACCCTCAACCCTCAACCCTCAACCCTCAAATACCCTTAATTAACCCTAATCCCTCAACCCCTATACCCTCTACCCTATACATTAGACCCTCAACCCTAATCCTTGAACCATATACCCTCAACCCTCAACCCTCAATTCTCAACCCTCAACCCTTAATCCATCCCTCCCTCTCCACCCTAATCCCTCAACCCTATACCCTCAACCCTTAAACCCTCGACCCTCTACCCTCAACCCTCAACCCTCAAATACCCTTAATTAACCCTAATCCGGCCCTAGTAATCCCTCAACCCTTAAACCCTTAAACCCAAGTAAACTCTCTACCCTAATCCCTCAACCCTCAACCCTTCATCCTTCAACCCTTAAACCCTCAAGTACCCTCTACCCTCTATCCTCAACCCTCAAGTACCCTTAAACCCTAATCCCTCATTAACCCCAATACCCTCTACCCTATACATTGGACCCTCAACCCTAATCCTTGAACCATATACATCCCTCAACCCTCAACCCTCTACCCTCGACCTTAAACCCTAACCCTCTACCCTATACATTAAACTGCCCTTAACCCTCAATTCTCTACCCTCTGATCTACCCTATACCTTAAACCCTCAAGCCTCAACCCTTATACTCTCTACCCTCTACCCTTTGATCTACCCTGTACATTAAACCCTCAACCCTTAAACCCTAAACCCTATAAGTAAACCCCTATACCCTCTACCCTTTACATTGGAACCTCAACCCTAATCGACCTTAATCAACCATATACCCTCAAACGTCCTAGCTATACCCTAAACCCTCTACCCTCAACCCTTAACGTCCCTCAACTCTAAACCCTTAAACCCTAAACCATCCTTAAACCTTCTACCCTCTACCCTCAACCCTAATCCTTCAACTAGCCTATACCCTCAACCCTCAACCCTAAACCCTAAACTATTAAACCCTCTACGTCCCTCTACCCTCAACTAGCCAATACGTACTCTCTTATACCCTCGACCCTAATCCCTCAACCTAATCCCTCAACCCTTAAGCCCTTAAACCCAAGTAAATTACTCTCTACCCTAAGCCCTCAACCCTTAAACCCTCGACCCTCTACCCTCAACCCTCAACCCTCAAATACCCTTAATTAACCCTAATCCGGCCGTAGTAATCCCTCAACCCTTAAACCTAAGTAAACTCTCTACCCTAATCTCTCAAACCTTAAACCATAATCCATCATTAACCCCTATACCTTCTACCCTATACATTGGATCCTCAACCCTAATCCTTGAACCATATGCGTCCCTCAACCCTCTATCCTCAACCTTAAACCCTCAACCATCTACCCTATACATTAAACTGCCCTTAACCCTCAATTCTCAACCCTCAACCCTTAATCTACACAAAGTACTGCAGTAGAGGCAAAATTTGTTTTATTTATGATTATCTGGAGGAATAAATGGGTATATACAAAGGGAATGCTAGTGACAATATGGATCTTGTCACACAAATTGTTGCATTTCATGTTAAATACAATGAAAAATCAAAGGCAATAGATCTTTTGATGGAAGTGAAATGTAGGCAAGTATTTGAAGGCTAGTGAATATTAGGGAAGGATTTTTTGTTCTAACACCCTTAATCTCTGCTAGATCAAAACAATTAGGCGCTAAATTAGGTGCTACATTAGGCACCAAAAAGGCTCTAAACCAGGTGCTAATATGGGTGCTAACATAAATGCTAATCTAGTTGCTAATTTAGGCGCTAATTTGGGTGTTACCATAGGTGTCCTTTTTGGCACTAATCTTGGTGTTAATCTAGGCATTAATAAGGGCATTACATTAGGCGTTAATATCGATGCTAATGTTGGTGCTAATTGCGACGCTAATGTCGGGGCCAATTTGCGCTTGAATTAGCGTCAACTTGTTCTGATTGGCACAAAAAATGCCAAAAATAGTGCCATCCCAAAAAATAGCGCCGACTTTTCCCAAAAAATGGAGAGAAATACATTAAAACAGTGGGTGGAAGCAAAAAAGGGAGCTAATCACATGAATTTGTTGTACGAAATTGACTATAATGCCTGAGAAGGGCAAAATTGACTCACAACAGTTGGAGAGACTATCATTGGATTGATAATCTTTCTCTGGATTTTAGTTGAGGTATAGCTCCCTCTTCTAATATATAGTTTTGTATTTTTCAGATATATAAACTTTGGGTATGCTTTTAACCAGAAAGCAGAAAAGGAAAACTAACACTTGTTCATAGCCATGAGACAAGTGTGAAAGAAAATTCTATAAGTTAAATACTGCTGAAATGAAAGGATTGTCAAATGATTAGTATCGTGACTCATAGATCAAACTACTAACACTTGCTGACTCGAATCAATACAATTCCAACCATCTACTATAAATAAACTTAACTAAATGCCATTGGAAGGTCAATTATGGAAAATTTTGGTCTATTTTTTGCATACATTTGTGTAATACATGAAGCCAATTGGTGGGCCATTTAGAAAAAAAAAAAAATTGGTGCAACAAAGGTCTCAATGGAGAATTGATAGCTTCAAATCAACTATGCATCCACTTATAGGGATCCAAACATGACTAAAATAAAACCTCTCAATCAGGATGATAAT
Organism: Sequoia sempervirens; assembly: GCA_007258455.2. NCBI lineage: Eukaryota > Viridiplantae > Streptophyta > Pinopsida > Cupressales > Cupressaceae > Sequoia > Sequoia sempervirens. Next base: position 1,267,049,130 of record VDFB02271358.1, read on the forward strand.
CAGGTTCCATTACAATAGGCTAATGTTATGTTTGCAATAGGGAGAGAGGGAGAGAGAGAGAGATACATATAGAAAGAGGAAGAGATAAATGGGGGATGAGAGAGAGAGAGAAGTAAGGAGATATATAGAGAGATAGGAAGATTAAGATGGTGATGGAGATGGAGAGAGGGAGAGAGATATGTAGAGGAGGGAGAGAGAGAGAGAGATGAGGGGGATAGAGAGATAGAGAGGGATGGGGAGAGAGCTAGAGAGAGATAGAGAGATATGGATAAAAAAGAGATAGAGAGGAGTGAGAGGGAGATAGAGAGAAATAGAGAGAGAAGGAGAGATGGAGTGAATGAGGTAGAGATAATGATATATAGATAGGCAAGGGGAGAGATAAGGAGGGAAGACAAGTAATAGAGAGAGGGAGAGAGATAGAGAGATCTGGGGAAGAGGTAGAGAGATAGATAAAGAGATAGGGAGTGTGTGTGTGTGAGTGAGAGAGAGATATAGAGATATAGTGAGATATATATATATATATAGAGAGAGAGAGAGACAGAGAGAGAGAGGGGCATAAGAGAGAAATAAGAGATATAAAGGGAAACATAGATAGACAAAAGATAGTCTAGTTTTTAACCAAGTGTTTTGTGCCAACAATCCATAGGTGACATGCATCTATGGGGATCTATCTCTCTACCCATCTCTCTTTATGTCACTCTATCTAAGTACATCTGACATGTCATTTAGTTGTACTAATTGGTAAGTTGGAAATTATAGAGAGAGCACCAATGAAGGAAGCCACTTGGAAATTACATAGGACGTCATATTTCATCAAGCATGTATACTAAGTTACAACGTCAAATTTCATCAAGCATGTATACTAAGTTACAATGTTTTTGTTTTTTGGACTCCCTCAGGATTGACCTTCTATATATTATTTCACTTCTCTTGTTTGCACTTCTCTTGTTTATTTGTTGCACACATTTGTGTAGTAAATAAGATCAATTAATAGATCATGTAGAAAATGATTTTAATATAATTATTAATTTTTTTTGTATTATTATATTTAATAACATTTTATTTCCACAATCCATGATAGTCTGATCATTCTCTCTCATTTGTTTATCATCCTGATGATGGATCGTGGAGTATGATCCAAAATGTTGATGTAAAATTGCACACATTTGCTTATCATCCTGATGATGGATCATGGAGTATGATCTGAAACGTTGATGTAAAATTGCACACATCTGCTTATCATCCTGTTGATGGATCATGGAGTATGATTTGAAACGTTGATGTAAAAATTGCACATAATTTTTTTCGTAAATATGCATACTAATTATTATATTTATTAATTTATATTTTTATAATTTATATTATTAATTTATTATAGTTTATATTATTAATTTATTATAATTTATATTATTAATTTATTGATTTTAATATTATTATTAATTTATATAATTTATTTTTATATTATTATTAATTTATGAATATATTAACTATTCTATTATTATATAAATATTTATTATTTATTTGAACATTAAATTAATTATAATATTATACTAAAAAATATTTAAATTTAATATATTTTGTATTGTATGTAATTTTATTTTATAATATTATATAAAAAATAATTTTAAAAATTATATTTTATAATCTAAAATAAAAATAAATAAATAAAAAATCATCTTTTATAATCTAAAATAAAAATAAAAATATTAAAAATCATCTAGAAATTAAAAAAATAAGATTTAAGAATAGTACTACAAAATATAATAATTTACATTACATAAACTTGTATTTATCCCAAGAGAAAAAGATAAGATAAAACTTTTTAAAGCCACCATGAACACGTGGGAGTTAAGTAGGCATGTTTTGCTTGAAAATAGTGTAAAAGCGAATATGCTTTAAAACCAAATAAAGAGACAAAAAAAAGGAGATCGTCGAGGCTTGGGGAGAATAAATAAAATATTTATGGGACAACTACCAAATAGCAGCATACAGTGAACCAAGTCAGAGCGAGCCATCAATTTGATGTGCTTGAAATTATTATGATACTACTGTTATTGGATCGTCTAACCATTGGAAAAATCAACGGCCATCTTATCTGACCGCCAAAGAGAGTCCAGGCAACGGAAAAACAGCCGAAAAAATAACGCGAGTAAATAAACGCATGAAGGGGGAAAAACGGCAACGGTAAAATAGTTGAAAAAATAACGAAAAGTAAAAAGTGCAAAGTTTGGGCAATATATTACAAAACCCTATGTGGCAGTCGGTAACGGCAAAACGGGACGAAAAAAATGAAGGGAAATGAACCAAAATCGTGGTAGAAAAATAGTGAAAAACAGTAAAATTACAAAAAATGATGGCTGAGATTCCATTTAGTGTCAACCAGGGTCTCTTATTTCTTTTCGAGTCGTGGGAAAAATGAACTCAGAAAGTTCATATGGACTTACGTAATTAACTAAATGCCACTGAATATCACATTCTCAAAGGAAAGGTATATCCAAATGATTGTCAAAGCTCACAAAATTTCTCATAAACATTAACATTTAATTCAAATTACTGCACATAGACAATAACATTCACAAAAAATAAATTGAAACTATAAAATTTGATCCTATATTAAGATCGATTCTCACTTATGCATCATAGTGCAAGGGGGATCAAAATGTTAGACCCTTGCAATGTCAAAATACAACATATTTAAACATTTTCATTTGTAACGGTTAAGGTTTCTTGGAATGAATTCTTGACTGTTAACTGCATCCCAGTCGAATAAAGTTGGCCAAAAATTGATTAATTATGTCAGATTATGACAATCCCCTTCATTAATTGCTATTTTTTGGGATGGTTATGATTGCATCCTATTTCTCGATTGATAGGATAGGAGGATGAATCGTCACTTAATATAAATGAACCACGTGGCCTAAATTCATGTGAAATGATCGCCACCTTAACTTCTATGTGACTATTGGTATTCCACCTAGATCATTTTGTGTAGTTCTTTAAATGTTGAGGACCACTTGAATCCAATTTACAAGATCTCCATCATATCACCTTACTTGAATTAATTAAGTTGAAGCAATTTGTCTGTACTTCAACATTTATTGCTTCAAACAAGATCCACCAATTTTCCCCTTTCACTCTATAAATCCTACTCATCTCTATTCATTCTACACAATGTTAGTTTCATCTTCAAGCATGTTGAGTTGGTCGAGTGAGATAGTTATGGAGAGCGCCTTCATAGTAGTAGAAGGCGTTGAATGTAGTGTTGTCTATAGGCTAGTGCAAGATCAACTGAAGGAAGTATTCCTCATCTAAAGTGATATGGAGGAAGAAGTCACCCGCAAGGTGATTGGTGAGCACTTCCTATCACAAGTGCATGTTTATAATGCCACCCTGCTCGAGCATTTTCTGTATAATATCGTAAGCCCTTCTGGTTTGTTTGGATGGGCTTTATAGGCTACTGAGCACCTGGTTCATCCATGGTACTTGTAGAGTGTTGAAGATGCTTTGAGAGGGATTTATGTTCACCCCCGCGTGGGCCTAATTGGTGATGCTATATGTATCTCTTGTGTGTTATGAAATGAGAGGGTGAACCAACCTGTTACTCTAATGTGTGTTGGCCTTGAAAGCAACAACATGGACACATTCACTCACTATGTGGAGTACAATGAGAACCTTTTCTCTCTTGCGTAAATTGAGTGAATGCAAGAGGTGATCGAGGCCATCTGAGTCATCATATTTACTCTATGTATATGAAGACCCCTATTATGAAATCACCCCCCTTGTTTTGGCAATGTAATACAAAATTTTGTCGATATATATATATCTTTTTGGCTTTTCAATTAATCTGCATCATGGAGATCTTTATGTGTTTTATTCAAACTATTTACAATTTTATTTATATGCTCATCAAAAATATGTATGAAAAACGGTGTTTTCTTGTGATCAATCTTCTTTTCATGTAATTTCATCCTCAGAAATAAAAATATTTGAGCCCCAAATGTACTGGTAATTGCCTCTAAAAGCATCAGAGTCCACTAGGATTAAAGAAACATGTTTATATGCTACCCCAAAGAATGAACTTATCACTTCAATTTGTTTGTTAGCCTTTATGTGAAATGCTTTGAGAAGATCATTGCAACTTAATCAATAATGTTTGTTGGAAAGAAATGAGTTTTAAAAACCTTGTCAGGACCAACAAAGGTTTTAAAACTCTACAAAGTTTCGCCCACTTTTTCCATTTCACCCATTTAACTCATGATAACAACACGATTTCACAACCTTTGGGTCCCACAAGCAAACTTGTGATCTTTAAAGTAATGATCATAAGGAAAACACACAAGTTCGAGAAATGAGTTGGCATCTAACACAATTTCACAACTTAGCTAAAGACCGACAAACACACCCTTCTTATTTATAAGTATTTGGAAGGAAATTTTAAAAGGGGCTAAGAATTGATGGTAACAACTAGCTTTGACTAGGGACAAGGGTCCTCCCAAGGACGAAGATATGAACTCAGATTTAAAATTTAGAACTACCTGTAGACACTAAAAAATGTCCTAGGCTTGCTAACACCATTTTTCCATTGTCTAGGGTCATATTTTTGCTATTAATTAAATAATTCTTAATTATTTATTAATTCATTTAATTCATTTGTCCATTACTCTTGATTAATTTGTCACTATTGTCTTTCCTCTATAATTAAATAGACTTTATTTATTTAATTATTACCACTTTCTACTATAATTAAACAATTATGTCAATTATTTAATTATTCAATTTAGTATTTTCTGACACAAATTAATCAAAAATCTTATTTAATTAATGACTTGCCTTTTCACTCACCTTTGTGAACTAAATTTCCATTTAATAAAAAAGATAACTTGACTTTTCCTTTTGTAATTAAATAATGTTTCCATTATTTATTTATGCACTTTCCTCTTCGAACTAATTGATTTTATCGAAAAATCATTCAATTTCCTCATTCTCCTTCACTTTCAATCTTATCCCATTTCGTCTCGTCTAATTTCAGCCATTGATCGAATTAATTTATTTTTAATCTTGATCGTCCATTTAAACTTGTCTTTTCTATAAAAGACACATATCATTTTAATTTTAACAATCTTAGAAAATCCAGAATTAGACTGAGACAATTAATCTTCAATATTTTGCTAGGCATAGACATAGACTTTTAATTGCACTTATAATATGAGGGAATTAGTTACTTAGAAGCGAAGTGGAGGAGGGTAATAGAGGTGATTCAATGGAAGCATGAATACTTTGGTAACGACATTTCATTATTTTATGTTTGATGCTTTCTTTTGTTCTCTATTACTTGATTTGGATCTTTAGGATTTAAGTTTAATGATTTGTAATCTTTAATCTTGGTTTGATTTTATTGATCACATAATGGTTAACTTGACATGAAAGTAGATGAGTATTGAGACTTGGTTTGTGGTAATGCTTAAATTTTGTAGGTAGTAAAGTTTCTTGGAGTCGGCTTTCATCTTGGAAACTTTATAACTATTGATTCTCTGCATGATATTGGCACTTTAAAATCTTGGAGACTTTGTAATTGTTGATTCTTTGCATGTGTGGGAAATTAAAATCTTGTCATTTACGAGGGCAGCTATTTGTGAAACATTTTCTTATTGCCTCTCTTTTTTAATTTTGCAATTTATATTCTAGGCATTTATCTCTATTATGGGATTCTTCATTGTAAAATTTGAAGTCTTCAACGTTTAATGTGTATTGAATGTGTATTATTGATTATAGACATTTTGATGTAAACCTTTGATTTTAGAATCTCTGCACAAAGCAGTTGCCAAGGTCATTTTTTTGTTGCACTTGAATTTTAGCATTTTTGGTTTCTTTTTACATAAACTGATATCATTAAAATAGGGTTGTGGTGTAGTGTGAAAAATTCTAAATAATAATTTCTTCCATTAAATCAAATCATTCATGCTAGTTTATAAAAGGCATTTTAAATAAGTGACTTTAAAAATGGTGTTTTAACTAGTTTATTCCTGGTTTCTTTTTGTTGTCGACTTTTATTTTACTGCATGATATATTTGATTTCCAAATAAATCATCATCTAAATTTTCCTCTAAATTCGGCATATCATCATTAGTCTTAATATCTAAATTTCGAGAAGCATACACAAAAAAATTTCCTTGCGTAAGTCACATGATCTAAAGGCTCATCCACTTTTGCAAAATACTCTCAATGAAAAACTCGAGCTTGTTCGCTTGCAAAATATGTCCTAGCCAATCAAATGTTAGCCTTGCAAAAGCAAGTAAAAACCATGACATTGTCAAATAAGAAGACTTACTCTACCCAAGAGTTATGTCCTTACCCATTTGATAGGAAATTATACATGCCTCCTCTTCGTCCACATTATGTCATGCCAACTTTACCTAAATATAAGGGAAGAGGAAACCCCATGAGCATGTGAGGTAATTTCATACAGCCTTGATTGACATTGCTTCTAAACAAACATACTTAATGAGACTATTTCCTAGGAGTCTCTTAGGACACGCTTTAGAATGGTTCACCCACCTACTAACAAGCATACAATCATGGGATGAACTTGTTGACAAATTTTCCACCCACTTTGCCTTCAATATAAAAAATGACATCACTATTGCCACCTTATGTCAAACTAAACAAGAAAAGGGTGAATATTTTATAACATTCTTCTAGAGATGGAGAAGCTTAGCTAGTTGGTGTCTTGTTGAAATTCTTGAAAAATAGAAAATTATCATGTTCATGCCAAACCTAAACACAAACTTAAGGTATGCATTGGAAACCCATTGTTGTTCCACATTCGTCGACCTTGTTGTAAAAGGGGCCATCCTTGAGAAATCCCTTATTGCTAAAGGGGAAATTAAAACTTATACCAAGACATAAAATATCTAAGGAACATCAAATGATAAAAACAAGTTTTGATCCTGTAACAAGAATGTAACAAACGATGGAGTCGTTGACGTGAAAGCTATGAATAGAATAGGTCCCACATTGACTCTCAAAGTACCCAACACAAACAATAACACACCATATGTTTCCAAACAAGCAACTAATGTGGTCCAAAATAATCAAGAGCAGGGATCCCCAAGACAACCAAGGTAATACCCACAAAGACAATACTCTCCTTTACCAGAACCAATTGAACCTGTCTTGAAGAAGCTAGTACAATCAAACATTATACAACTCCAAGAGCCCAAACCATATGACCCAAGACAATTCAAACCCTCTTGGTGGGATGACAATGCCTTTTGTGACTACCATCGCATCAAAGGGGATAAGACCTCGCCATGCCGTCAATTGAAGAACATGATTCAAGACCTAATTGAAAACAATATCATAAAGGTCAAGGGAAAACAACAAACTTCCAATAAAGACCATATGATTCTCAAGAATTCATTGTAAGACCATGGTTCCAAAAAACCCTCCAATTTGGGTCAAAAGATAGAAAACCATGCCAATTATACCAATGCCTCTTTTGACTACACAATTATTAACCACATCTAAGTTGTTGTCGATCATGTTAACACAATCACCATTAAGAAGCAACCTGAATGTGCCATCACTACCTGCAGGACTAAGGTTACCATATCTGGTCCTCCTCCAAAGCAGACACAATCCAAATCCCAATACAATCTTGTTGACCAATTGGGCAAGACACCCGCACAAATTTCTATCCTTGAGCTTTTGCACATATCACCTAAACACAAAGCTATGCTCGACAAGGCTTTGCAAGAAACCTTTGTCCCTACTGACTTGGATGTCAACTGATTTGAAGCCATGGTTGGATATTTGGCCAATTCCCACCATGTCTCCTTTTTTTACCAAGATTACTCTACACCCAAGTCAAAACATAATGACCCATTGCACCTTGAGGTCTTCATCCACAAACACAATGTCAGACAATTCCTAGTAGATGGCAGAGCCAAAATGAACATTTTCACTTTAAAACTGGTGAAGGCAATGGGCCTCTCTAAAGCATGTGTGGATGCAACTAAGAGCATTGCCATCAAAGCCTATGATGACAAATAACATTCTTCTGAGGGTGTTATCACACTACCTATCAAAGTTAGACCTACAGTACTAGATACCACATTCCAAGTCTTGGATCTTAAACTACCATAAAACCTACTTCTCTGCCAACCATGGATCCACACCATGAAATCCATTCCATCCACATACTATCAGTGTCTGAAGTTTCCTTACAATGGCACCAAAATCACAATCATCAGTGATCTTGACCCCTTTCAATATTGTACCAATTTGAGGGGGTCCCTGAACACCAAGTGCTTATAAAATGTGAAGCTACAGTATCCACTCCATCCAATTACATTGACCCATCCACTCTGACTAAATCCTCCACGTTCGCTATTCCACCTGCCAATCCCAAGATTCAGATCTAGGACAAGGGGTGTGGGGAGTAACATATGAACACTTCTTACCACATCACTAAGTTACCAAAGTCTCCAAAGTCCTATGGCAAACCCATCTATAAGATGGAACCTAAATTTTTCATTAAAATTCCTCCCACCACCATCTTCACAAACTAGGGAGAGTTAAAAAAAGAAGACATTGATGATATTTCAGATTGGATTTATAGAGACGAGGAAGATCTGAAGCCGCTACCAACATAACAATATGGTAAAGGCTTTGAGCTCATAAAAAAAAAGGGTTATGATGGAATCAATGGACTCAGAATCGATAAAAATGGAATGAGAGAACCCTTGATGCCTCTTAAACGGTCAAAGAACTCAGGGGTAGGATTGGTACCAATTAGGATTGGCGTTTCAAGTACTAAGGTGCTTTCAAATGAGGATGTGAGTACTTTGAAAGATGTTGAGACATTTGAAAATCCTATTGATATCTATTATAGTGACACTGAATCTAATGAATATGAGTGGGATTCTTGTATCACCAGTGACTATGAGCTCGACCATGTATTTCATGAGTTTGATACACCCCGTCCATCCTTTACCAACCTCATGGATATTAATATATGCGTCGATTCCTTTCACGAACCTGACCCACCAAAGACCACAAAAGAAAGAGCATGGATAGAATCCTTTTGGGACCCCAATAATACCTCTATCTTTACCCTATTTGATGCTTCCCCATCCTTGAGTAACACTGATGATGGCATTCCCCTCGTTTACCCACAATTGATCGATTGGGACCAGCAAGGTTCACCCACCTTGGACATATTTGAAAATGATGAAGCCATTGCTTAGTTCATGGGACTATGAGAAGGCATACCACGAGGACCATAAGGCTGGTTTCACTATAGATATTGACGCTGTGACATATTTCAGCGAGTATGTCCCACCCTCTAGTTGAAAAATGACAAAAATAAAATGAAAAATGAATGGTCTTTAGGTGAAAACCACAAGGCCCCTTTTGACCAGGAAAAAGTAAAAAGAAAGGACATATCCAAGGGTGAAAACCTCTTTGAGGCACCCAAGGATGGAGGGTTGGAATTTCTCCCTATTAATCAAGAGATCCCCGATGCTGATTGAAGAAGTAATGGAAGTCAATATAGGTACAATAGAGAATCCTAAGACTATTCTCCTTGCAACATCCCTAACAAAAGAAGAAAAACCATAATTTCAAGACTTTTTCACATAACGTCAAGTCAATTTGCATGGTCTTATATTGATATGCCTAGGTTGGACCCCATATTGGTTATGCATCATTTACCATTGCTTCCAAATGTAAAGCCTGTCAAACAAAAGCTTAGAAAAATGTATCCTCAGATAGCTCTACTGGTCAAAGCTGAACTCAAGAAATTATTGGATGTTGATTTCATAAGACCTATTGACTATGTACACTAGACCTCAAACCTTGCACCAGTGACCAAACCGAATGGAAAAATCCATATCTGCACAGATTTCCATGACTTGAACAAAGCATGTCCAAAGGATGACTTCCCACTTCTTAATATAGACATCATAGTAGACCTAACGATAGGTTACGAGATGTTGTCCCTCATGGATGGCTTCTCAGGATATAATCAAATTCATATCACTTCTAAAGATCAACAAAAGACAACGTTCACTTTCCCATGGGGTAGATATTGTTGGAATGTCATGCCCTTCAAACTTAAAAATGCAAGTGCAACCTATCAAAGAGCTATGACCACCATATTTCATGATCTCATGCACACATTGATGGAAGACTATGTTTATGACCTTTCGGAAAAATCCTTGACACGTGGTGATATTTGAGAGTCCTGGACAAAATTTTCAAAAGGCTTGAAGAATATAAATTTCGTTTAAATCCTAAGAAATGTGTCTTCGGCATGACATCGAGAAAGCTCTTAGGATACATAGTTTCCCGTAGAGGAATTGAAGTGGAAAAATCAAAAGTAAAAGCTATATTAGATATGCCTCCCCCAACATGAATCAGTCAACTCAGGACATTGCAAGGATGACTTTAGTCCATTGGACGCTTCATTACATAGCTTTCCGCTAAATGTCAGCCTTTTTCAGTATTTGTTATGCAAGGGAGTTCCTTTTATATGGATAGACAAGTGTGAGGCAACCTTTCAACAGATTAAAGAGTAACTCTTGGCACCTCTTGTTTTAATGCCACCAATAGGTGGTAAGCCCCTAATCCTTTACATATCAGCCACCACTTCTGCTTTGGGTGCATTACTTGCGTAAAATGATCATGATGAAAAAGAATGGGCGATCTATTACATTAGTCACACACTGGTTGGGTATAAACTCAACTATAGTCCTATTGAATGTGCTTGTCTCGTTGTGGTTTTCGTCGCTCAGAAACTAAGACATTACATGATAAATCATCAGACAAGAATGGTGGCTAAGATAGATCTTCTCAAATACCTACTCAGCAAGGTATAATTGATAGGATAGTTAGCTAAGTGGGTCATGATACTCAATGAGTATGACATACAATATGTGGAACAAAAAGAAATAAAAGGATAGGTTATCGCAAACCAACTTGCCGACACACCCACAAAAGCTGATCACCCTTTGATTTCTGATTTCTCATATGAATCAATATTTGCATTAGACATTGGTGCAACATGGAAGTTATACTTTGATGGCTCATACACTAGTCATGGACAGGTGCGGGAATACTATTTGTCACCGCTCAAGGTGATACTATACCCAAATCATTCAGAATAGCCTTCTTGTGTACAAACAACATTGCAGAATATGAGGCCTTACTAACAAAATTATGCATGGCTAGATAAAATGGAAAATAAGTAGTCTGCAAGTCTTTGGTGACTCACAATTAGTCATCCAACAGGTCAATGATGACTATGACACTAAAGACAAGAAATTGACCTTGTACAAAAGAATGGTTGACAGTTTTAAACTGTATTTTGCAGATATTACTTTTTACCAGATCCCACAGATTTAGAACAAAGCAGCTAACGCCATGGCCACCATTGGATCTCTCTTGGATATTCCCAACAATATGTCACAGTACGAGTTCTTAGTTGAATAGTTGTTGGTTCTTGCCTTCAATGTCCCTAAATTTGAGATGGTGTGTGTGAACTTGTTGGTCCCAATTCCCCATGGTACCAAAATATTTATGATTATCTGCATTCCCAGACATTACCACCTGACCTATCCAGTAACCAACGTAAGGCCTTCCTCCATAAAGTCGCTCTCTATGCCATCATTGGTGATACCCTTATAGACGTGGCCTAGATAATACCTTACTCAGATGTCTTGACACTAACAAAGCAAAAATTACCTTATGCAAAGTACACGAAGGTATATGTGGAGCCCATTCTAGTGGTCGACTCTAGCTAAAAAGATCATGCAACTGGGATATTACTGGCCTACAATGGAGCAAGATTCCTATCACTTTGTGAAGAAATGTCGACAATGTCAAATACATAGTGACCTCATCCATGTACCTACATAGGAACTACAACCGATCACTTCGCCATGGCCCTTCGCCCAATGGGGACTTGACCTCGTAGGAAAAATTCATCCCACCTCATCTAATTATCACAAATTCATTATCACTACAACTAAATATTTCACGAAATGGATTGAAACCATTCCCCTGACATACATAACTGGTAAACAAATCTCCAAGTTCATCCTTAATTATATCATATGTTGGTATGGTGTCCCACAATCCATCATCACTAACAATGGTTGTCCTTTCAAAAATCAGGATATCCATGAGTTATGTGAGAAATTCCACATCCAACACCGCTTTCTACACCATATTACACATAAGGTAACAACCAAGCTAAGGTGTCCAATAAGACCATAATCAAAATTCTTAAAAAGACTATCAATGACGCTGGTCATGATTGACACATTCAACTTAACCCCACCCTATGGGCGTATTGCACGAGCATTCGCACACCCACTAGTTCCACTCCATTCACCCTAGTCTTTGATTTAGAGGCTATCCTTCCTATAGAGGTTGAAGTCCCCTCCTTACAGGTCTCCATGAAAGGGCTCACTAACGATGAGGAATACCGTATATCCCGACTGCATGAATTAGAGTTGTTTGATGAACATAGACAAAAGGCCTTGACTCATCTACAGGCATACCAAAACTATCTTTGCCACAGTTACAACAAAAGGTTTTTGGTCAGACATTTCAATATTGGTGACTTAGTGTTGATGCAGAATCTGAAAATTTAGATAGAACATGAGAAACTCGATAAATTTGAGCCCAACTGGCTGGGTCCATATGTCATAACAACATCCTTTGGTTTTGGTGCCTATTAGTTGTCCACACTTGAAGAGGAACCTTTGTCTGAGCCTATCAACAACTTGCACCTGCGCAAGTTCTATACCTAGCTTCCGAGGGCTAGGCTAAAACCATAAAAAATATGAAAAAAATCAAAAAAATCAAAAAAATAGTAAAGAGAAAACAATTTTTCCAATAGTGAAAACCACATCAGTGGCGCTTTAGATAAGTACCATGGTGAAAACCTGGAAAACAAGCACCATGTGTAGTTAGTCTTTTCTCCATCATCTACTACCACTCTATTTGGTCTTCCAACCCAATTCATAATAATGCCTTTACCTTCCATCATCTCCCATTTGACATCCACCACAAGGCCTTGTCATCTCTATCATGACTTCCAAGCGGTTGACATCTTGTGTCCCTTCTCCTCCATCTTCCATCCATAATAAACCCCTGTCCCATCCCATCCCTAATGGTTAGTCCTATACCTGACTGGGGGAAATTTCCTAACACCTAACTTCATTGGATTTTATACTTGTCATTGGAAGTCAAAACATTCGAAAAAGACAAGAAAATCAAAAAATTCGAAAAAAGACAAAAAAAAAACATTCCAAAAAGATTAAAAAAATTGAAAAAAATCAAAACATGTTAAAACCCAAAAACATCCAAATAGTTTCAAAACCCAAAAACGGAGTCAAAGTCAATCATGTTAGTCTTTGTCATTGTTGAACTACACTGCCTCTGCAATTGGACGTTGGTAAGGCCATTTGTCGATGTGCCCTTGAGGAATTAGGTCAATCCTTTAGATGTCAAATAAAATCATGATTTGGTCCTTTGTCATTGAAACAAATTCAAGGGTCATGTCGAACTACAATGTCTCTGTACATTGCTACATAGGCAAGGCCATCCATTGATGAGCCCCGAGGCCCCCTAGGTCAGTCTTTTAGGGTTCATTAGGTCATTCAAAATAAATCAGACACTATCAACTCAAACACAAAATAATCATTTGAACTTCAAACAAAAATCAACAAGACAAGCAAGCCAACAAGTCTCCAAGTCAAATCAATCATTTATCAAATTAGTCAAACAAGTAAAATCGATCAAAACCAATGGTCTTATAGAGGATGTGTCCTTCCTAAAACTAGACCTTGTCACTATCACACTTTGTCATTTGCCTTAAATACCTGTAGTTACATGATCAAAACCAAACTTGACATCTTATACGACATGTTTCTTCTCCTGAAACCAGGCCTTGTCAAAATAATCAACCCATCACTCACTTTGTCCCTTAACACACTGGCAAACAATCTAAATGATTATTGACATTGTTGGTCTATTTTGTCTTATCTTTTGGATTTGTTTCATTTATGTTACTAGCCACCTCGAGGATGTCCCATGAAGGATTTATAGGAGCAATGATGTCTCATGACTCGTCTTCTATTTGATTGTTGTTTGTGGTTTGTCTTGACAAAAAGACTGGGGCAACATGACCCTTAGTATGAGTCAGGACATTCCTTGTTTGTGACTATTTGTTTTACAAATGGATGACCTTGCATACCTTGGTCTATATCATACCATGGTGTTTGTGTTCCATTTGTCACATTTTACTGCACAATGATGATTAAAAGCAAAACCTTGCATAGAAAAATATATATCTCCAAATTATCTCAACTAGCACTATCTCAACATCCATATCTCCCATGCCAACATTTCTTCTTCCCCTTATCTATTTTCCTCTTATCCATTTTGAGAGCACACTCGTGTCCTTTGAACCTGCCTATCCTCTCGAGGAGGCATGTTATTACCTCCTCGTTGTCCTTCCTCATCTTTCTTACACCGAGGCACGTTGATTAAATTTCTTTGACACAACGCAATAAACTGCATTGTATCAAAGATGGGAAAATGTCGACACTAAAAAATGTCCTAGGCTTGCTAACACCATTTTTCCATTGTCTAGGGTCACATTTTTGCTATTAATTAAATAATTCCTAATTATTTAATTAATTCATTTAATTCATTTCTCCATTACTCTTTTTCTTTTTTATCGGTACTCGCTTTTGACTGGAGCTATGAACCAGTGGGGTCACAATGGGGGACCCCATCCCCAATTTCATCCCTAATTTTTGTCTCATGCAGATGTATCCTTTCTCCTTGGGCTTCCTCCATCACCCTCCGTCCTCTCTTTTTCCTCTCCCCTCTGATCTCCATCCTCCTTTTTCGTCCTCCCAGCACCATCTTCTTTTTCTCCATACTCCTTCAATCATCCTCCTGCCTTCGTTTCTTTCTTCCTTCCTCCGTTCTCCTTTTTCTCCCATCCTCTTGCCTCCTCCATCTCTCCCGCCTTCCTGGCTCTCCTCAACCGTTCTCCGATTCTCCAATCCTTCACTTCCTCCTTCCTCCCTGTCTCCGTTCACCCGTCCTTCTTCCGTCCTCCATTCCTCCCTACCTCCCAGCCACCCTGTCCTTCAGCTGGCACGCTGACTTCCTTCCTTCCTGCTCACCCGTGCTCCCGACACATCTTTCATCCTCCGTCAATCCTCTGCGTCTACCATCCTCTGACTCCGTACCCTGTACTCCATCCTCCGATCTCCATCCAACAGGTTCTGCTTTCAAGCTCCAACACCGAGCGTCGTAATTTTCCGTCAGCCATTCCATCCGTACACCATCCTCCATCCGCCTACGAAAATTAAAGCGAAGCGAATCGAACCTGGGACGCCCTATCAACAGGGCCAAGTGACTTGCCGTCACGCTGCGGGGTGAACCCTGTTTCTCCATTACTCTTGATTAATTAAATGAATTATATTTATTTAATTACATCACTAATTTCTTTCCTCTATAATTAAATAAACTTTATTTATTTAATTATATTACCACTTTCTAGTATAATCAAACAATTATGTCAATTATTTAATTATTCATTTTAGCCTTTTCTGACACAAATTAATTAAATCTTATTTAATTAATGACTTGCCTTTTCGCTCACCTTTTCGAATTAAATTTCTATTTAATCAAAAAGATAACTTGACTTTTCCTTTTGTAATTAAATAATGTTTCCATCATTTAATTATGCACTTTCCTCTTCAAACTAATTGATTTTGTCAAAAAATCATTCAATTTCCTTATTGTCCTTCACTTTCAATCTTATCCCATCTTGTCTTGTCTAATTTTGGTCATTTATTGAATTAATATCTTTTTAATCTTGACCATTTGTTTAAACTTGTCTTTTTTATAAAAGACGCATACCATTTTCATTTTAACAATCTTAGAAAATCTAGAATTAGACTGAGCTAGTTAATCTTGGATATTTTGCTAGGAATAGACATAGACTTTTAATTACACTTATAATATGAGGGCATTAGTTACTTAGAAGCAAAGTGGAGGAGGGTAATAGAGGTGATTCAATCAAAGCATGAAGACTTTGGTAATGACGTTTCATTATTTTATGTTTTACGCTTTCTTTTGTGCTCCATTACTTGATTTGGATCTTTAGGATTTAAGTTTAATGATTTGCAATCTTTAATCCTGGTTTGATTTTCTTGATCACACTACTAGTTTCTTATCCATTGGGAAACAAAGTCGAGATTTAAAATTAAAAGACCAGACACAATAAAAATGGAACCACACACCAAAACGAAAGCAAAAGAAAACTATTTACAATGGTAGGAGGTGCCTACCAACAACGAAAAGAAAAAGGAACTATTATACATAGTCATTAACGGGCTAAGAAAAATATGACCCCTGATGGTTAAGACCAACATAACCACACCTCGAAGGTACGCCTAGAAACATGAACTGGCTGGAATATGAAAAGAATTACACAATAAAGAAGTGATGTCACTCCTCCTTTGAATGTTTGAATAAGTCATTGAATGAAAAGGTCCCAAATCTTTTCCTTTATTGCTTCACTGATCACCTCAACTTTAGGATTGGTCATTTGGGTAATGAGAACAGAATAACCTAGGCACCGTACGATAGATGAAAAACAACAAGTCTTATTCTTATGACTAAGAGCATCTATCCTGTCAGTCAATAAATTTTTCCAAGACCTGGGAATCACATGTATCTTTGAAGTCATTAACTTCATTTATTCGCTTACAAACAAACATGACCTTTGTCGGAAGTTGTGTTTCTATTTGAATGCCTGACGATTCTTTTGTGCAATCCTCGTCAACACATCTCTTCTCACTTGTCTTTGTCGAGTATCACTTTCTAGAGTGAATTATTCTTCTTCCTTTTCCACTTTTGAAGCAAGAATTTGTGACTTTGGACTTCAAGAAATAATTCTCTTGAATCTCCATCTTTTCTTGAGTAGCATCAGGAATGAGATACTGCTCAATGCCTTTCTGAATGGTAATATTAGAATATACACTATCATGACCATAAAACTCATCATCACCATCTGAGTCATTAGAATCCTCATTCTCCAGTCCTAAAAGTTCAACTTCACTCACATCTTTGGCCGTGTGATTCATATATATTCTTAGTAGCTATGGTGGAATTAGATTCAAAAGATCAGCTTGGGTTGATTCATCATTACTTAAAACATTAAGAACTTCCCTTGGAAGAAGACTCAAAATGGAAATGGTTCCACTGCCCAACTCACAGTGTCTCATCAATTCTTATTCAATTCTCACAACTCCAATTTTTACCGCCTCAAAGCCAAATACACCTCTTCTCCTTAGCATAAAATGAATTCCTGGAGGCAAAGCGTGCATAAGAGTAGCTACCAGATTTGTTTCACCAAGCCTACTAGAACACAAAATCCAATTCAAAATCTTGATGAATTTGTAAAAAAAAATCATAACACTTTCATTCTCATTCCTTTGAATATCAAAAAGAGTTCTCAAGCAAGCTCTTATATTGACCACAATTTTAAATCTCTCAAGAAAACTATCTTTGAGAGTACTCCAATTTGTAATGCTTCCCTTTGTGAGTTGCATGAACCATTTTGTTGCATGGCCTTCCAGAGATGCAACAAAAAGGTTGATGACCACATTTTCTTCAACAATACCAGAGGAGGCACAAGATGTAACAAAGGCGTGCAAATGGTCTTCAGGGTCTTGTGCATTTTCTCTAGTGAACACAAGGAGTTGTTCCCTAGACCCTTCAGGAAGTGAGGGATAACTTGACAATGCTAAGGAGCCAAAAATCATTCCCCAAGGTCGAGATGATGAAGAGGCCATCAAAATAAATTGCAACTAGGATGAGTGGGTTCTTTTAAAACATAGTTGATAATCTTGATGGAGACAATTTGAAGTTCAATCAATTTTATGGTGGTGCTCTTTGAGCCGGTGGTGGGTTTTGGTTTCAAATGGCTTGAGGTGGTGGGTTAGGATAATGAACAATTTCAATCCCCAGGAACCTTTCTACCACAGGTCTTGGCAAGCATTGTGTGAGCTCTTCCTCTTCTTCAAGTACAAGACACACATATATTCCGCCGAACTTCTTCTAAACCACCACACAAGTGTATTTGGTTGAGAGATGATGTCTTCTTGTTTTGAAGTAACCAAATCTAATCCTGGTTGCAACATAGAAAAGATTCCCTCATGTGGTAACACCATCTTATCTCGTCATATAAAGGTGACCTATAAAAATTAACGACATATATCTTGATAAATCAAAGATTCTTATTTTTATAAAAATGACGATTCCTTCATTCAATTTCCCAACATATTCGCCAAAAATTAGTTAGTGAACAAATTTTTCCTTTATAAAAATGAACGCAATTGACTCTATAACGCCTAAGAAGGGAAAAATCAACTCACAATAGTTGGAGATACTATCATTGGATTGGATTGATAATTTTCCTCTGAATTTTAGTTGAGGTACAACTCCCTCTTCTGATATAGATTTGTATTTTTTTAGATATATAAACTTGGGGTATTCTTTTGACCAGAAAGTAGAAAAGGAAAACTAACACTTGTTCATAGCCATGAGACAAGTTCAAAAGAAAATTCTATTAGTTAAATACTACTAAAATAAAAGGTTTGGAAAATGATCAGTAACGCGACTCACAGGTCAAACTACTAACACTTGCTGACTCGACTCAATACAATTCCAACCATCTATTGTAAATAAAAAAACTAAATTCCACTAAACATCACATTCTCAAAGGAAAGGTATATCCAAATGATTTTCAAAGCTCACAAAATTTCTCATAAACATTAACATTTAATTCAAATTACTGCACATAGATAATAACATTCACAAAAAATGAATTGAAAATGCAAAATTTGATCCTATATTAAGATCGATTCTCACTCATGCATCACAGTGCAAGGGGGATCAAAATGTCACACCCTTGCAATGTCAAAATACAACATATTTAAACATTTTCATTTGTAATGATTAAGGTTTCTTTGAATGAATTCTTGACTATTAACTGTTACCTAGTCGAATAAAGTTGGTCGAAAATCGATTAATTCTATTAGATTATGACAACCCCCTTCATTAATTGCTATTTTTGGGGATGTTTATGCTTGCATCCCATTTCCCAATTGACATGACAATAGGATGAACTGTCACTTAATATAAACAAACCACGTGGCCTAACTTCGTGTGAAATGATCACCACCTTAACTTCTTTGTGACTATTGGTATGCCACCTATATCATTCTATGCAATTATTTAAATGTTGAGGACCACTTGAATCCAATTTACAAGATCTCCATCACATTGCCTTACTTGAATTAATTAATTTGAAGCAATTTGTGTGTACTTCAAAACTTATTGCTTCAAACAAGATCCACCAATTTTCCCCTATCACTCTTTAAATCCTACTCATCTCTATTCATTTTGCACAATGCTAGTTTCATCTTCAAGCACGTCGAACTCGTTGAGTGAGATAATTATGGAGAGCGACTTCATAGTAGTAGAAGGCATTGAATGTAGTGTTGTTTGCAAGTTGGTGCAAGATCAACTAAAGGAAGTCTTCCTCATCCGCAGTGATGTGGAGGAAGAAGTCATCTGCAAGGTGATTAGTGAGCACTTCTTGTCACAAGTGCATGTTCATAGTGCCACCCTGCTTGAGCATTTTCTGTATAATGTTGTATGCACTTTTAGTTTGTTTGGATGGGATTTACAGGAAACCGAGCGTCTGGTTCATCCACGGTACCCACAAAGTGTTGAAGATGCTCCAAGAAGGATTTATGTTCACCCTCGCGTGGGCATGATTGGTGACGCTATCTATATCTCATGTGCACTGCAAAATGAGAGGGTTGGCCAAGTTGTTACTTTGATCTGTGTTGGCCTTGAAAGCAACAACATGGATACATTTGCTCACTATGTGAAGTACAATGATAACCTTTTCTCTCTTGTGCAAATTGAGCAAATGCAAGAGGTGATCAAGACCATCCAAGTCATCATATTTACTCTCTGTATCTGAGGACCCCTGTTATGAAATCAACCCCCCCTTTTTTGGAAATGCAATACAAAATTTTGTCGATATATATATCTTTTTGGCTTTTCAATTACTCTACATCATGGAGATCTTTATCTATTTTATTTAGACTGTTTACAATTTTAATTGTATGCTCATAAGATATATGTATGAAAGTCAATGTTTTCTTGTGAGCAATATTCTTTTCATCTAATTTCATCCTCATAAATGAAAATATTTGAGCTCCAAATGTACTGGTAAATGCCTTTGAATAAGTTATAGAAAAGTGTCAGAGTCCACTAGGGTTAAAGAAACTTGCTTATATGCCACCCCAAAGAATGAACTTATCACTTTAATTTTTCTATTAGCCTTTATGTGAAATGATTTGAGAAGATCATCACAACTTAATCAATTGTGCTTATAGAAAAGAAATAAGTTTTAAAAACCCTATCGGGATCGACAAAGGTTTTAAAACTCTACAAAGTTCCACCCACTTTCACTGTTTCACCCATTTAATTCTTGATAACAACACGCTTTCACAACCTTTGGGTCCTACAAGCAAACTTGTGATCTTTAAAGTAATGGTCATTGAAAAAAAATATAGGTTTGATAAATGAATCAGGATCTGACATAGTTTCACAACTTAGCTAAAGACAAACAAACACACCCTTCTTATTTATAAGTATTTGGAATGAAATTTTAAAAGGGGCTAAGAATTGATGGTAACAGTTGGCTCTGACTGGGGACAAGGACTACCAAGGATGAAGATATGAACCTAGACTTAAAATTTACAACTACCAGTTTCTTATCCATTGGGCAATAGAGTCAAGATTTAAAATTAAAGGATTAGATACAACAAAAATGGGACCGCACACCAAAATGAAAGCAAAAGAAAACTATTTACAATGGTAGGAGGCCCCTACCATCAATGAAACGAAAAAAGTAACTATTATACATAGCCATTAACGTGTTGAGAAAAATATGACCCCTGATGGTTAAGACCAACATAACCACAACCCAAAGGTATGGTTAGAAACATGAACCAAAAAATATAGATTTATGCGATAAAGAAGTGTTTTCACTCCTTTGAATGTTTGAATAAACTGTTGAATGAGAAGGTCCCAAGTCCTTTCCTTTATAGCTTCACTGATCATCTCGACTTTAGGAGTGGTCATTTGGGTAATGAGAACAAAGTAATCCAGACATCATACGACAGATGAAAAATAATAGGTCTCATTCTCTTGATTAAGAGCAGATACCTCGTTAGTCAAAATAAATTTTGCTAGGACCTAGGAATCACATGTATCTTTGAAATCATTAACTTCATTTCTTTGCTCATAGATGAACATGACCTTTGTCAAAAGTTGTGTTTCTGTTTGAACGTCTGATGATTATTTTGTGCAATCCTTGTCAACACATATCTTCTCACTTGTATTTATTGAGTATCACTTTCTGGAGTGAATTCTTCTTCTTCCTTTTCCACTTCTGAAGCAAGAATGTGTGACTTTGGACTTCAAGAAATCATTCTCTTGAATCTCCATCTTTTCTTGAGTAGCATTAGGAATGAAAGACTGCTCAATGTCTTTCTGAATGGTAATATCAAAATATACACTATCACGACCATAAAACTTGGCATCACCATCTGATTCATCAGAATCCTCATTCTTCGATCTTGAAAGTTCAACTTCACTTGCATCTCTAGCCATGCGAGTCACAAAAATTCTTAGTGGCTTTGGTGGAATGAGATTCAAAAGATCAGCTTGGGGTGGTTCATCATTACTTAAAACATTAAAACTTCTCTTATAAGAAGACTTGAAATGAAAACGGTTCCACCACCCAACTCACAATGTCTCTCAATTCTTCTTCAATTCTCATAGCTTCAATTTTTACCACCTCAAAGCCAAATACACCTCTTCTCCACAAGATAAAATGAATTCCTCAAGGCAAAGCATGCATAAGAGTAGCTATTGGATTAGTTTCATTGAGCCTACTAGAACACAAAATTTGATTCAAAATCCTGATGAATCTATAAAAAAAACTCCTAACACTTTCATTCTCATTCCTTTTAATATCAAAAAGAGTTCTCAAGCGAGCTCTTATATTGACCACAATTTTAAATCTCTCAAGAAAATTATCTTTGAGAGTACTCCAATTCGTACTGCTTCCCTCTGTGAGTTGCATGAACCATTCTAATACTTGGCCTTCTAGAAATGCAACAAAAAGGCAGATGACCAAATTTCCTTCAAGAATATTGGAGGCACAATAAGTAACAAAGGCGTGCAAATGGTCATTGGGGTCATGTGCATTTTCTCCAATGAACACAAGGAGTTGTTCCCTAGACCCTTCGAGAAGTGGGGGATAACTTGACAGTGCTAAGGGGCCAAAAGTGGTTCCCCAAGGTCAGGATGATGAAGAGACCATCAAAATAAATTGCAATTGGGATGAGTGGGTTCTTTTTAAATTAGAGTCGCCAATCTTGATGGAGATAATTTTAAGTTCAATCAATTTTGTGGTGACGCTCCTCAAGCTGGTGGTGGGTTAGGATAATGAACAATTTCAATCCTCAGGAACCTTTCTACAATAGATCTTGGTAGGCATTGTGCGAGCTCTTCCTCTTCTTCAAGTACAAAAATCACATGCATATATTCCATTGCATTTCTTTTGTATCACCACACAAGTGTATTCAACTGAGAGATGATGTCTTCTTGTTTTGAAGTAACCAAGTCTAATCCTAGCTGCAACATAGAAAATATGCCCTCATGTGGCAACACCATCTTAGCTTGTCATATAAAGGCCACCTATAATAGTTTTCGACATATATCTTGATAAATCGAAGAATCTACTTTTTATAAAAATGACAATTCTTTCGTTCGATTTCCCCAACAAAGTTGCCAAAAATTTGTTAGTGAATAGATTTGTCCTTTATAAAAATGAACACAATTAACTCTATAACGCCCAAGAAGGGAAAATTCAACTCACAATAGTTGGAGAGACTATCATTGGATTGATAATCTTCCTCAGAATTTTAGTTGAGGTACAACTCCCTCTTCTGATATAGTTTTGTGTTTTTCAGATATATAAACTTGAGGTATGCTTTTAACCATAAAGAAGAAAAGGAAAACTAACACTTGTTCATAGCCATTAGACAAGTGTGAAAGAAAATTCTATAAGTTCAATATTGTTGAAATGGAAGGACCAAAAAATGATTAGTATCATGACTCACAGATCAAACTACTAACACTTGTTGACTCCACTCAATACAATTCCAACCATCTACTGTAAATAAATGAACTAAATTCCATTGGACATTGCATTCTCAAAGGAAAAGGTATATCCAAATGAATGTCAAAGCTCACATAATTTCTCACAAACATTAACATTTAATTCAAATCACTACACATAGACAATAACATTCACATGAAACGAACTGAAACTGTAAAATTTGATCCTATATTAAGATCAATTCTCACTCATGCATCACAGTGCAAGGGGGATCAAAATATTGAACCCTTGCAATGTCAAAATACAACACATTTAAGCATTTTCATTTGTAATGGTTAAGGTTCCTTGGAACGGCTTCTTGATTGTTAATTGCTACTTGATGGAATAAAGTTGGCCGGAAATCAATAATTCTGTCAAATTATGACAATCCCCTTCATTAATTTCTCTTTTTTGGGATGGTTATGATTGCATCCTATTTCCCAATTGACGAGATAGGAGGATGAACCGTCGCTTAATATAAATGAACCACATGGCCTAACTTTGAGTGAAAAGATCTCCACCTTAACTTCTCTATGACTATTGGTAAGCCATCTAAATCATTTCGTGCAATTCTTTAAATGTTGAGACCACTTGAATCCAATTTATAAGATCTCCATCACATTGCCTTACTTGAATTAATTAAGTTAAAGCAATTTGTGTGTACTTCGACATTTATTGCTCCAAACAAGACTCACCAATTTTCTCCTATCACTCTATAAATCCTACTCATCTGTATTCATTCTGCACAATGTTAGTTTCATCTCCAAGCATGTTGAGCTCATCGAATGAGATAGTTATGGAGAGTGACTTCATAGTAGTAGGTGTTAAAAGTAGTGTTTTTCGTAGGCTAGTGTAGGATCAACTGAAGGAAGTCTTCCTCATCTACAGTGATGTGGAGGAAGAAGTCATCTGCAAGGTGATTGGTGAGCACTTCCTATCTCTAGTGCATGTTCATAATGCCACCCTTCTCTAGTGTTTTCTGTATAATATCATACACATTTTTGGTCTGTTTGGATGTGCTCTACATGCTGTTGAGTGTTTAGTTCATCCACCTTACATGTAGAGTGTCAAAGATGCTCTGAGAGGGCTTTATGTTCACCCTTGTATGGGCCTGATTGGTGATGCTATATGTATCTCCTGTGTGCTATGAAATGAGAGGGTCGACTAAGCTGTTACTCTAATGTGTGCTAGCCTTAAAAGCAACAACATGGAGACATTCGCTCACTATGTGGATTACAATGAGAACCTTTTCTCTCCTACGCAAATTGAGCAAATGTAAGAGGTGATCAAGGCCATATGAGTCATCATATTTACTCTCTGTATCTAAAGACCCCTGCTATGAAATCACCCTCCCTTTTTTTGCAATGTAATATGAAATTTTGTTGATATATATATATATATATATATATTTTACTTTTCAATTACTCTGCATCATGAAGATCTTTATTTGTTTTATTCAAAAAGTTTGCAATTTTAATTGTATGCTTATGATAAATATGTATGAAAAATGATGTTTTCTTGTGATCAATCTTCTTTTCATCTAATTTCATCCTTTGAAATGAAAATATTTGAGCCCCAAATGTACTGGTAAATGCCTCTGAATAAGTTTTGGAAAAGTGTCAGAGTCCGCTAGGGTTAAATAAACCTGCTTATATGTCACCCCAAAGAATGAACTTATCACTTCAATTTGTTTGTTATCCTTTATGTGAAACACTTTGAGAAGATCATCACAACTTAATCAATAATGCTTATCGAAAAGAAATGAGTTTTAAAAACCCTATCAGGACTGACAAAGGTTTTAAAACTCTACAAAGTTCCGCCCACTTTCATTGTTTTTCCCATTTAATTTTTGATAACAACACACTGTCACAACCTTTGGGTCCCACAAGCAAAATTCTGATCTTTAAAGTAATGGTCATCAAGAAAAAACATAGGTTTGAGAAATGAGTCGGGATCCAACACAGTTTCACAACTTAGCTAAAGACCAACAAACCCACCCTTCTTATTTATAAGTATTTGGAATGAAATTTTAAAAGGGGCTAAGAATTGATGGTAACAACTGGATTTGATTGGGGATAAGGATTGCTAAGGATGTAGATATGAAACCAAAGTTAAAATTCAGAACTATCAGTTTCTTATCCATTAGGCAATAGATTCAAGATTTAAAATTAAAGGATCAGACACAACAAAAATGGGACCACACACCAAAATGAAAGCAAAAGAAAATTATTTACAATTGTAGGAGGCCCCTACCAACAATGAAAATAAAAAGGAACTATTATACATAGTTGTTAACTTGCTGAGAAAAATATGACCCTTGATGGTTAAGACTAACATAACCACACCTCGAAGGTACGCCTAGAAAGATGAACCAAAAAATGAAAAGAATTACGCAATAAAGAAGTGATGTCACTCCTTTGAATGCTTGAATAAGTCGTTGAATGAAAAGGTTCTAAGTCCTTTCCTTTACGAAATCACCTCGTCTTTAGGGGTGGTCATTTAGGTAATGAGAACAGAGTAACCTAGACACTGTACGATAGATGAAAAACAATAGGTTTCATTCTCCTAATTAAGAGTAGTTGTCTCGTGAGTCAGAATAAATTCTGCCAGGTCCTGGGAATCATATGTATCTCTAAAATCATTTACTTCATTTCTTCGCTTATAGATAAACATGAACTTTTTCAGAAGTTGTGTTTTTGTTTGAACGTCTGATGATTCTTTTGTGCAATCCTCGTCAACACATACTTCTCTTATTACTTGTCATTGTTGAGTATCACTTTCTGGAGTGAATTCGTCTTCTTCCTTTTCCACTTCTGAAGCAAGAATCTATGTGACTTTGGACTTCAATAAATCATTCTCTTGAATCTCCATCTTTTCTTGAGTAGCATCATGAATGAGAGACTGCTCAATGTCTTTCCAAATGATAATATCAAAATATACACTATCATGACCATATAACTCATCATCATCATGACCATAAAACTCATCATCACCATTTGAGTCATCAAAATCCTCATTCTCCAGTCCTGAAAGTTCAACTTCACTCGCATCTCTAGTT
This sequence comes from Sequoia sempervirens, assembly GCA_007258455.2. NCBI lineage: Eukaryota > Viridiplantae > Streptophyta > Pinopsida > Cupressales > Cupressaceae > Sequoia > Sequoia sempervirens. The sequence continues at coordinate 1,267,075,535 of VDFB02271358.1, forward strand.
GTGTGAGTCATAGAAATTCTTAGCGGCTATGGTGGAATTAGATTCAAAAGATCAACTTAGGATGATTCATCATTACTTAAAACATTAAGAACTTCCCTTGGAAGAAGACTCAAAATGGAAACAGTTCCACTGCCCAACTCACGGTGTCTCATCAATTCTTCTTCAATTCTCACAGCTTCAATTTTTATCACTTCAAAGCCAAATACACCTCTTCTCCTTAGGATAAAATGAATTCCTAGATGCAAAGCGTGCATAATATTAGCTACTAGATTAGTTTCACTGGGCCTACTAGAACACAAAATTTGATTCAAAATCTTGATGAATCTGTTAAAAAAATCCTAGCACTTTCATTCTCATTCCTTTGAATATCAAAAAGAGTTCTCAAGCATGCTCTTATATTGACCACAATTTTAAATCTCTCAAGAAAACTATCTTTGAGAGTACTCCAATTCATAATGCTTCCCTTTGTGAGTTGCATGAACCATTCTGCTGCTCGCCCTTGCGGAGATGAGACAAAGAGGCGGATGACCACATTTTCTTCAACAATATCAAAGGAGGCACAAGAAGTAACAAAGGCCTGCAAATGGTCTTTGAGGTCCTGTGCATTTTCTCTAGTGAACATAGGGAGTTGTTCACTAGACCCTTCGAGAAGCGGGGGATAACTTGAAAGTGCTAAGGGGAAAAAAATGGTTCCCCAAGGTCAGGATGATGAAGAGGCCATCAAAATAAATTGCAACTGGGATGAGTGGGTTCCTTTTAAAACAAAGTCACCAATCTCAATGGAGATAATTTTAAGTTAAATCAATTTTGTGGTGGAACTCTTTGAGCTAGTGGTGGGTTTTGGTTTTGGTTGGGTTGAGGTGGCGGGTTAGGATAATGAACAATTTCAATCCTTAGGAACCTTTCTACTATAGGTCTTAGTGGGCATTGTGTGAACTCTTCCTCTTCTTCAGGTACAAGACTCACACACATATATTCCATGTCACTTCTTATGTACCGCCACACAAGTGTATTGAGTTGAGAGATGATGTCTTATTGTTTTGAAGTAACCAAATCTAATCCTAGTTGTAGAAAAAGATTCCCTCATGTGGTAACACCATCTTAGCTCATCATATAAAGGTGACCTATAGCAGTTTGCAACATATATCTTGATAAACCAAAGATTCTAATTTTTATAAAAAATGAAAATTCCTTCGTTTGATTTTCCTAGTAGATTCACCAAAAATATGTTATGAATAGATTTTTCCTTTATAAAAATGAACACAATTGACTCTATAACATTTAAGAAGGGAAAAATAAACTCACAATAGTTGGAGAGACTATCATTGGATTGATAATATTCCTCTGAATTTTAGTTGAGGCACAACTTCCTCTTCTGATATAGTTTTGTATTTTTTAGATATATAAAATTGGGGTATGCTTTTAACTAGAAAGCAAAAAAAGGCAAACTAACACTTGTTCATATCCATGAGACAAGTGTGAAAGAAAATTCTATAAGTTAAATACTACTGAAATGAAAGAACTAGCAAATGATCAGTATCGTGAGTTACAAATCAAACTACTAACACTTGCTGACTCGACTTAGTACAATTCTAGCCATCTACTATAAATAAATGAAATAAATGCCACTAAACAATGCATTCTCAAAGGAAAGGTATATCTAAATGATTGTCAAAGCTCACAGACTTTCTCACAAACATTAACATTTAGTTCAAATTATTGCACAAAGAAAATAACATTCACAGGAAATGAATTGAAACTACAAAATTTGATCCAATATTAAGATTGATTCTCACTCATGCATCACAATGCAAGGGGGATCAATATGTCAGACCCTTACAATGTCAAAATACAACATATTTAAATAGTTTCATCTATAACGGTTAAGGTTTCTTGGAACAAATTCTTGTCTATTAACCACTACCTGGTCGAATAAAGTTGGCCAAAAATTGATTAATTCTGTCAGATTATGACATTCCCCTTCATTAATTGCTATTTTTGGGGATGGTTATGATTGCATCTCGCTTCTTGATTGAAAAGACATGAGGATGAACCATCGCTTAATATAAACAAACCATGTGGCCTAACTTTGTGTGAAATGATCACCACCTTAACTTCTCTGTGACTATTGGAATGCCACCTAGATCATTTCGTGCAATTCTTTAAATGTTGAGGACCACTTGAATCCAATTTACAAGATATCCATCACATCACCTTACTTGAATTAATGAAGTTGAAGCAATTTGTGTTTACTTCGTCATTTATTGCTTCATAAGAAGCTCCACCAATTTTCCCTTGTCACTCTATAAATCCTACTCATCTCTATTCATTTTGCACAATGTTAGTTTCATCTTCAAGAATGTCGAGCTCGTCGAGTGAGATAGTTATGGAGAGCGACTTCATAGTAGTAGAAGGTGTTGAATGTAGTGTTGTCCATAGGCTGCTGTAGGATCAACTAAAGGAAGTCTTCCTCATCCGTAGTGATGTGGAGTAAGAAGTCATTTGTAAGGTGATTGGTGAGCACTTCTTGTCACAAGTGCATGTTCATAATGCCACCTTGCTCGAGCAATTTTTGTATAATATCATACACACTTCTTGTCTGTTTGGATGGGCTTTGTGGGTTGTTGAGCATTTGGTTCATCCATAGTACCTGCAAAGTGTCAAAGATGCTCTGAGAGGGCTTTCTATTCACCCTCACGTGTGCCTGATTGGCAACGCTCTCTATATCTCCTGTGCACTGTGAAATCAGAGGGTCGACCAAGCTGTTACTCTGACACGTTTTGGCCTTGAAAACAACATGGAGACATTCTCTCACTATGTGGAGTACAATGAGAGCCTTTTCTTTCCTGCACAAATTGAGTGAATGCAAGAGGTGATCAAGGCCATCTGAGTCATCATATTTACTCTCTATATTTGAAGACCCCTATTATGAAATCACCCCCTTTTTTGGGCAATGCAATATGAAATTTTATCAATATACATATCTTTTTGGATTTTCAATTACTTTGCATCATGGAGAAATTTATTTGTTTTATTCAGACTGTTTGTAATTTTAATTGTATGCTCATGAGAAATATGTATGAAAAACGGTGTTTTCTTGTGAGTAATCTTCTTTTCATGTAATTTCATCCTCATAAATGAAAATATTTGAGCCTCAAATGTATTCGTAAATGCCTCTAAATAAGTTATGGAAAAGCGTCAGAGTCTTCTAGGGTTAAAGAAACCTACTTATATGCCACCCCAAAGAATGAAATTATCACTTAAATTTGTTTGTTAGCCTTTATGTGAATCTCTTTGAGAAGATCATTGTGCCACAACTTAATTAATAATGCTTACCGGAAAGAAATGAGTTTTGAAAACCCTGTCGGGACCGATAAAGGTTTTAAAACTCTACAAAGTTTCACCCACTTTCGTCATTTCACCCATTTAATTCTTGATAACAACACACTTTCATAACCTTTGGTCCCACGAGAAACTTGTGATGTTTAAAGTAATGGTCATCGAGAAAACACATAGGTTCAAGAAATGAGTTGCAATTTGACATAGTTTCACAACTTAGCTAAAGACCGACAAACACACCCTTCTTATTTATAAGTATTTGGAAGGAAATTTTAAAAGGGACTAAGAATTGATGGTAACATGGTCATACAGATTCCTATGTGCGGATCTCTGGCTACTAAAACAAAAATTTCTCTTTTTTCAACTTTTTCAAATTCGACAAAACGATAGGTGATCCTTAGGTTTTTGGTCATGCTAGACTCAATGATGATGCCTGTTTCACTCCAAGATGAGACAATTTTCCCCTCAAGGCCAGATCTCTCAGAATTTGGATAGAAATTCATATATTTGGTTCTTTAATACCATGTTGGAGTTGATAGTGAACCCCACAACTCCTATAAATCACTTGCAAAACACATATCACATATGAGAGATCAAAGTAACTAATTTGCTATATAATTAATGATTGAATCCACACAAACATCTAATATTTAGATTAACTTGTAATTGTGTTTTCAATTGAATGAGATTGTGAATTATTACAAAATATAATAATGAATGCTTATAAAAGCAAAAGTGAAAACCCTAAATGAGGATTAGATTAGATTATGACAAGTGTTCTTATTTCATGTAATGAGACAACTTAACCTATAAATAGTACAATATAATAATAGAAAAGAACTCCTAAGTTTAGATTAAGTAATTAAAGTAATAAAGGACCTAATAATCAATTAATGATTAATTAATTATCAAGTGATTATCCTAATTACTCCAGCATCGTCAACTTTGCAAACCACAATAAAAGCACAAAACCTAAAAGGCTTTGAATGTGCATATATGTTTTAATATAAATTTTATAAATTTATTTTCCTACTTGATTTCTATGATTATTCACGTTTGCATGCTCCTAAAAATGCCTCTTCACCTCTAATCAATATTATTCCTTCATCAAAATTTCCCTATTAAAGATTCATACTTGCATACACCAAAGTTAATTTATTTGAAGAAGATGACATAGTAATGGTACAATCTAAAGTTTTGTGGATCCTAATCTTCAACCTCATCCATGGCTCTTCACTCAATAGATCATAGAGATGAAGAACTAATTTTGAAGTGCTTATAAATGAAGTGATTTTTTGATATAGTAAATCATGCTTTACCAGTGGAATCGTAGGAATATTTAAAGTTACACATTGACCTTTTAGAGGAATGATCATTATTGGTGTGAATAAGGTATTTTACCTAACTAGTTCACCTAGTAGGTCTTATTCACATGTTAAGTTTACTTAGGTCCTAAGAATATTTCTAGAAGTCTTAATTGGCATTAGATCTTATTTTATCTTATGCCCATTTACTTCTTGTGTCTTAGGTCATTTAATATTAGTTGTCTTATGACATAGGATTAAGACACTTGTCATGATATTGTCTAATCTTATGTCTCACATTGACTATATAACCAAAGGTCTCCTTTGTAATCTCATATTGAATCATCATTGAATATTTGCATTCATTGCTAGGAATACAGTTTATTCTTGTCATATTGATCTTCTCTTTTCATTGTGATTTTTATTTGGCCTATGGATCTTGGGTGGCTATCTCCATAGCCAATTCTTACATGGTATTAGAGAAAGTTGGGTGCCTTTGGTTAGTATTTTTGAGAGATTTTGAGTGAAAATCTTGGTAGGTCTTGAAAAGTTGAGTATACTCTTCTCTTGCATCAAATAATGATACGGAGAATCATAAAAACTTGACAGAAATATTAGATTTTTGGGGGTGCTCTTCATGGATTTATATTGTAGGATCATTTTGGAGCTTTTTGGTGTAGATAGAATCTCATCGTTGAGTTCAAAGGGTCCAAGAAAGTTATTTTTTTTTTGTTTCATCTAAATTGGATATTTGAGGCCAAATCTATAAGGGTTTGAAGTTGGGAGGTAGTTTCTAGATGTTGGGAAAATGTGTCTCAACCTTGCAATTATATAAGGTTTATTGTTGATAGGATATATATATAGATTTCCTAGTTACATCAACAGGTGTAATATAAAATGGGAGCACAGGCTAGAGGGGTGGAGTGGGATGCGCGTTAATGTTAACAATTTTTTGTTAACAAAAACTCCTAAATGACCGACATACATTAAATTAATGATATATTGTAAATCTGGACCGTTCATTATTAGGTTTCAAATCTAATGGTATATTTTTTATTGCCTTATCTTTCCCTAGAAGCTAACTCTATTTTATGAGGGAACTCTATTACAAATGTGGTATTGTGATGTATTCTGAGAGTCTGATAACGGTCGTGTTGTCTCTAGATCTCTGATGGTGATACTTTTGTGAGAAGTTTGCACTGCAAGTATATTGCAATCTTTGTGATTTCTAAATAATATATTGGGTAGCTTTTGGAGTGGGATTTTTCTCCCGAGAGGGTTTTCTCCACGTAAATCACTATGTTGTGGTATGCATGATATTTATGTTTATTTTTGTTTAAGTTTCTGTGACTGATAAAGATCTGTAAATTTTTGCATTATCCTCCTCTCAAGATTAGTGTAGGAAGTTGTTATGCTACCTTAGCTTCCTTACAAGTGGTATCAGAGCCTGATCACCTTTGGTTTCAGTTGTAGGTTGTTGAGTTTTTTGAACTAATTCAGATTTGAGTGGGAGATTGTACAAAGGATAATTTGTGATCTTGTTGCAAGAATTTTTAGATGGCAAGTTCAATAGGGAGAATAGAGGTGAATATATTTTCTAGAAATAATTTTGAGATGTGGAAGATGAAGATGGAGGATCTGTTGATAGATTAGGATCTGTGGGACGATGTTGATGAGAAAATTTCAAGGGTTGTAGATCCTACTTTGGTTACTCAATATGATGTTATGGACCGTAAAGCCAAGGGTCTAATTAGATTGTGCTTTGCAAAATCTATTTTAATCAATGTCCATGAAAAGACCTTTGCGCAAAAACTATGGAAGAAACTTAGCAAGATGTATCAAACCAAATGTTTAAGTGAAAAAAAAATTCTTGAGGAAGAAATTATATTCCTCGAGGATGGAAGAGGGTGGATGAATCACAAATCACTTGGAAGCATTCAATATGTTGGTGGCTCAATCAACATTAATTGGTGTCAAAATGGATGAGGATAAATGTCAGATATTGCTTTGTTCTTTGCCTCATGGGTTCTCTTGTTATGACTATTGGGAGTACTTCTATTCTATTGAAGATTGAAGATGTGGCGGGTTATTTGCTTTTTGAAGAAATGAGGAGGAAGGTATCCATCATTGCTAAGGAGGCCTTGAATGTTCATAGAAGACCTAAGGAAAAAGGTAAGAAGAATGAGAAGCATGAAAAATCTAAGTCCAAGGGGAGATCTAAATCTCTTGGAAACTCCAAAGTTATTTGCGGGAACTACAATAAGCTTGGACATGTTCATAAGGACTGCAAAGAAGAAAAGAAGAAGAAAAAGAAGAGATTTGATTCTGATTCTAAGTTTAAGAAGGAAGATGGTGATTCATTCATTGTAGCTTTGGAAACTTGTGTAGGTAGTGATGCATGGTTAATTGACTCAGGTGCATCTTTCCGTATGACCTTTAATAGAGATTGGTTTTTTGAATATGAAGAATTTGATGGAGGTAAGGTGTACTTGAGTGATGATTCTTATTTAAATATTGTTGGCCGTAGTAAAGTTAGAATCAGGTTTCTTGATGGTAGAATTAAAAGGATTAATGGTGTGCTGCATATCCCTGGATTAGTATGAAATTTATTATCTATGAGCAAACTAATAGATGCAGGTGTGTAGGTAGTATTTTCTAATGCAGGATGCAAGATGGTAGAGGGTCTATGGTGATTGCTAGAGGTGTCGGATATGGCACATTATATAAGCTTGATGCATGCACTGTTGAGTGCAATAGTACTTATGTGAAAAGCGAGTCTGTGGCTACTCCATTGGAGGAGGTGAGGGTTTCACCTTCAACATATGGTCATGGATTTTGGGTAGCCAAGGGTGCTCTATCTTTTGAATCAAAGTTACCTGCAGAGAAAACTATGTTATGGCACTAGATAATTGGCCACATTGGAGAAAAGGGTCTAAGGACCTTGAAAAATAAAAAAACTTGTTGAAGGTTTTTTTGATTGTAATCATGAATTCAATTTTTGTGAGCATTGCATTTATGGAAAATGAAACCGCGTTTAGTTTTATTAGAGTTCTCATAATTCTTGTGGTGTATTGGATCTTATTCATTATGATGTGTTTGGTCTTGTAGATGTTCCTTCAATTGGTAAATTCACATATTATGTTTTATTTATTGATGATTATAGTAGGACATTGGTATATTTTCTAAAGAGTAAATATGAAGTTTTTAGTTGATTTAAAAAATTTAAAGCAATGGTTGAGTTGCAGACTATAAATAAATTAAAATGTTTGAGGATAGATAATGGCGGTGAATTTTGCTCTGATGATTTTGATAGATTTTGTAAAGATTGTGCTATTTAGAGACAAATGACAACTTCATATTCTCCACAATAGAATGGAGTTGCAAAAAGAATGAATAAGACACTGATGGAGAAGGCTAGGAGTATGTTGAGTGGTGTTGGTATAGAACAAAGGTTTTGGGTTGAAGTTGTTGCCACTTCCTATTACCTAATTAATAGGTCTCCTACATCACCTCTTGTTGATAAGACACCTATAGAGGTATGGTTGAGTCACAAGTCTTCATTAATACATCTTAGAGTTTTTGGTTGCGAGGCATATGCACATGTACAAAAGGAGAAGCAAACAAAGTTGGAGAACAAGGATGTGAAATGTATCTTCATCGGATATAGTTATGGTGTGAAAGGATACAAGCTTTGATTGGCATATTATATATATAATTATTTTAATATATGTTTATATATATTTGATTGGCATATTATACATTTAATAAATCATGTGATGTTTATATATCATAAGAATTATAATATATACGTATATATATTATATATAATATTGAGTTGTGTATTCAAAAGTGTTTTAAAATAAACTAAAGTGCATATATAAAGTGCTGCCATATAAAGTGAAATGGCTAAACTTATTACTGCTCGCATATAGCGCATGAGAGAATAAGTCATAATGTATTTAACAATGCATAAAGTAATATGAATTGAATCATTCACAAGAGTAAGTGATATTCATATATTGTCGACTTTGTCAAACCTGTGTATGAATAAAGGGCACATAAATATGAATTGGTGGCACCATATTTTTGGAAGTAGAAACTAGTAAGAAATCTTTTGTTGCACCATAATCCAATGCACAACCTTTTGAGAGCATGAGACTTGGTATTTTGCATGAGTTGGCTGAGGTAGTTGACTTATATTGCAATAAAGAAACTTGTAGGTTGCATTTATGAGTTTAAATCATTGTTTCCACCAAGATAAGTGCAACTCATCTTTAACAAAGAAGTTGATTGTATATGTGTTTACAAACTAGTGTTTTAAGCAACCACATCTCACTTCTTGAGCCTAGTCGATGCATTTGGAATAGGAAGGTGGCAAATTTAGTAGCTTATTTGTAGCATTAAGATGCTCAAATTTTAGTATAAATAGAGGCATCCTCTCTACCTTTGGTGACACTTTTTCATACTAATTTCTTCATTCGTTATTCTGCTATAGTTTTTTGTGCAAGCATATTTTTGAGAGCTTTTGTGAGAAAGATAGTTGTTTTATGAATTTTCAATTGTTGAGAGTTTTGTGAGAGGCTAGAGTTTAGAGATAGGTTGAGTTTAGAAGGAGTAGCAAGAGGGATTGTGGAGGTTGAGCTTGGAAAGTAGTAATATCAGTTGGGCTATATTTCTAGGCATGTTGATTTCTATTACTCTATTCTTTTAAGTTAAATGTTATTTGTTTGAGAATGCCTTTGTTTAGGAAATGACGATTTTAATGCATGTTATGTTTGCTTTTATGAACTTGGTTTATTTATTACTTTGGATAAGCTTGCATGATTCTCAAAACAGTCTAGTTTTAGTGAAACCCTATTATTGGGATATACATACATACACACACACACACACACACACACATATATATCAGATTTTAAGTTGTTATGTTGTTATTAGGAACCATACTAAGTTAATGTTATCACCTGAAATTACACCCTTGTTGAACTTGATGTTCAACACCTTAGTGTAACATTAGAAGACCTCTAAAGATATGGGTTTCTTGCAGACAGAGGTCAACCTCCAGAGAAGGCCGGATTCCTTTGTGTTATCACCTAAACTACTGATTCTTTGAAGGGAAAGGGAGAAGGAGAATGCATTAAAATAAATATTAAATTCTAAGGTGATACACCAAATTGATGAGGAATTATGAAATGAAAACAAGATGAACATACACTGGGAAACTTAACTTAAACCGTTTCACATACTCAACATGACTTCTTTTAGACTTATGCATCAATCTTAATAGGGTCGATCTACATACACATCTTAGGAAGGAAAGATAAATTTCACGGCTTTAAGGTATGAATGTAGACTTATAAAACATGGTTAAAGACTTGCATAATCAAAAGAGAAAATACAGAAATGAGAGTAGTACAAACATGAACACTAGCTTCCAAGGTAAACTCTGTGTTGTATTCCAGACTCCAGTTGAGTTACAAAACATACATTTAGTTGAGAAAGGATATATAAAATCACTAACTCTTCAGAGTGTATAATCAAAACTATACACAAAAAGGAAAAAAATGCCTTATATATCAAACTGTGTCGGTCCCTTAGGGCTTACAAAATATCAGTCTTTCAGATAGATTTTTCTTTAGATCTTTTGATTGAAATTTAATGCTGAACCCTGCGTGTCCATGTCGGCATGAAGAGTCACCTCCAGGAGTGGTCTTCTTCAGATATTTCGTAGCTACCACATTCACTTCCTGGCATCGTGTCCTGTTTGAACCTCTTCGGCTGAATGCTTTGAATGCCCTAAGCTCATAACAGATACACGTCGCATTCATTCCGTTGACGTTCTTCATCTTGGTCAGACTGCCACAACTCGCTTTCAGATCTCCTTGATTGGTCAAGTATACTTGACATAGATTCTCCAGGCGTCCAAAAGCTCGTTTGATCAAAATTGCATCTCGGCGAGACACTGAAAGTGTCTCACCGATGCGATTATGCCCTTATGAAGCCATCAGCAAGACACAATTCTGTGTCACTGAGACATCATGACGAAATCCCTATTCCTTAGCGAAGGCATCTGTTTTGGGGAGACCCTCTGCATTCGGTGAGACCTCCTAGCGATGTTGGATCTTTCTCCCCGAGCTAGTTCTCCTTTGGTAAGACTTTAGTTAGTCGCCATGACCTTTTGGTGAACACCTCAACTCCCCAAGCTCCCTCTATTTTTTTCAGTGAGACCCTAGCAAATCGGGAAGACTTCATAGCGAGGCTCAGATGTCATATCGATCTCTCCTCTGTTGTTGAGACCACATCATGTTGGTAAGACATCACTTCGACAGTCAGTCGCTACATCGATGTCATTCATGTCGGGGAGACCTTCTGCTAGTCGGTGAGACCTTTGCTGATGACTCCTCCTTTATCGCCAAGACCTCCCCGTGTCGGCAGGACCTTAGGGTGAAGCCTTCAACTGTTGGTGAGCTTAGCTTGCTTTTGGTGAGACTTTACCGAGTTGGCAAAACATCCTGTCGAGGCCTCTCTTCTTTGCCAATGCTGCCTCCTTTCTGAGTATCGACAAGACATTATTGATGTTACCCCGAGACGTTTGATTCCACTGAGCTCTAGATCTCCTTCGGTGTGACTCCCATCGGTCGGGAAGACTTCACGGCGAAGAGAAAACACTACACCGAGCCCCCTTTTTGTTTTGGCAAGACACTTGCGGCTTGGAAGACATCTCCTTGAAACGTGACCATTCACCGAGGCTCTTATTTTGTCGCCGAAACTTAGGCCTTTCGGCCAGACCCTTTGCCGAGCACACTAGTCTCCTTGAACTCTCATCTTTTGGCTAGATTGCCTGTTTGTCGCCGGGACTCATGCCGAACTCCTCCATTCTGCCCGAGCTCTCCTCCCTGTGTCAGCGAGACATCACCGAGTCGGGGAGACTTCCTATCAAATTCATAAGATTATGTCGAAGCCACCCACTTCGGCGAGACTTTGGACAGTCTCCAGGACCCCATGGCGAAATCCCCAACTCCTAGCGAGACTGGATGTTTCCTTGGTGGGACCCCCACTTGTATACTTCAGTCATCAAGACCCCCTGGTCAGGGAGACATCCTTTGGTTGGCAAGAGGTTGTGCTGAAGGCACCTTGATTTGGCGAGGCCTCATTTCATTTCACTTTAGCAAGAGACAAAGGTTTCACCAAGACATTATGGCGAAACTACTTCCTTTGGCCGAGATCACCTTCGTTTGCCGAGACATGGCCATGTCGGCAAGACCTTAACCCGACAGTTGGAAACTACATTGATGTCAAATGTTGGGGAGACCTCCTTTCTTCGGCAAGACCTTGTGGCAAAGGGACCAACCTTTGCCGAGAGCCCATCCTTCTTGTCGGGGAGACATCCACCGAGCTCATTTCGTTGTTGCCAAAACATTCCCATATCACCGAGACCTCTTAGCAAGCTCAAAGACTTACCTCGATGTGTCCATCTGTAGCCAAAAGTTATACCAAAGACATCAACACCATCGGCGAGACATTCCATTCTCGCTAAGACTTCTCTCTGAGACTCTTTGTTACCCCAAACAAATGCAGTTAGTGTGACTTTCTCACATCGGTAAGACTTCTTACCGATAGTATTTCTTCCGGTGAGAGTTTCCCCGATGACTTGACACCATTTGCTATCGACGAGACTTTAACTCTTCACTAGGACTTCTCACCAACCTCTATAGGTTATCCTGAAGCCCGTGGTCGCCATGAGTCTCCCTGATTTACGATTGAATGGCCTATCGGCCAAAGAATTCCACGCGACAAGAGGTCATACCGAACCTTTCTTGTCATAGCGATAGGCTCTATAGTGAAAGCGTTCGGCAAGACATAAACCAAGCCACAACGACCTGTTCAAAACAAAATGTATCAAAGTTGCTAGTCGACCAGATAGTGAAGATGTCATACCGACTTGGCTCTAATGGAGGCTTCAACCTGTGATTATTGAGGCATATTTCCAACAAAGCAAGCTTCCCAACTGAGCTCCCTGTGGAATGTCATCAGATGCATGAACTGACCCTAAATGGAAATATCCCATTTGGCCCTTATGAACACCTGCAACATAGATGCCTTGCTTGATTGAGCCTGAGGGTGAAAATTAGGTAACAGTTAAGTTTATATGAATGTTGCATAAGTTGTGAAGTATGAGATATGTTGTTGTTATAAGAGGACTTTTTCATGGAGGAATCTACATTCTTTTTCTTGTTTCTACATTCCTTCTTCACATGTCCTCGTTTACCACAGTTCCAACACTTCACTCTGCTCTTTCCAGGGGTCTTAGATCATCCTTCTTCTTATCCCCTTTAGGCTCTTTCTCCTTGGGCCTACCTCGCACATGCAAGGCATCTTGGGAGCCACTACGCATGGTATTTCTCCTTATCTCCTCTAAAAGAAGTATGGGAATAATATTATCCATCTTAGGTTCTGCACCACCACTTGTTATAGCAATAATTAAATTTTCCCAAGATTCCAGCAAAGAGCAAATCAATAAAATGCATTTATCCTCATCTTCTATTTTAACATCAATAGATGCAAGCTGACTTATAATAAAATTAAAAGTATTCAAATGTTCAGCAATAGATTCACCATCCTTCATTTTTAATGAATATAAACATCTTTTGAGATACAACTTGTTAGAAAAACTCTTAGTTTGGTAGATTTCACCTATCTTCCTCCAAAGCTTGTATGTCGTGTCTTCTGAAGAGACATTTAGGAGGACAGAATCTATGAGACACAATTGAATAGTCCCTCAAGCCTTCTTGTCTAACTTATTCCAATCTTCATCCGACAAGGTTGAAGTAGATGGCTTCTTCTCAATTGAAACTGGTAACCACTGATCTCTCTCCTCAAGAAGATCCTCCACTTTCAACTTCCACATCTCATAACCAGTTCCATTGAACTTCTCAATATCTAGATGAGAGGTGGAGGCCATGGTATGCAATCTTTCACAAATCTGCAAAACCCACAACACAAAAGCTCCCACTGTAGCAAAAAAACTTCAACACTTTAAAAGGAAAGTGTCCCTTCCTTAACATAACTGTTAGCTCTAATACCAAATGTTGATAATCAAGGTGAAGAAATCTTGCAATATGAACTTAAATGAGTAAATACAAATCTAAAATATGTAGAATAACCTTTATCCTTAGTGTGAAGAAATAGTAAGAGAGAGATAGAAAAAATATAACACATGCAACAACAAATTTACGTGGAGAAAACCCCGAAGGGAAAAAACTCCACCACCAAAAGAGAGGCAAGTATATTATTGATAATCTCAAATATTACATGCAGAAATAGAATTCTCTTATCATTCCCTGTAAATCCAGCAGCACCATGTTACCCTGCAAAATTGAATTGAATAACTCTAGCTCAAGGCCCCAATTTATAGAGATTTGTGAGGATGAAAACCACCATGGTTTCACCAAACAATAGGCAGCAATACCACCTAGAAAAACCCACGCCTCCCTCCTTGAAATGGTCAAAAAATACCAAAAATAGCCTCCTACAGATGCTCTTACAGCTGTCATAAGGCATCTTTCATGCATGGGCACTTGGGGTCCAAAAATAGCATATTCTGTTATAGGAATCTGTCATACTATCATAACATCTTATGAAAAATTTCATGCATGTCATAGATGCTCTTACAACACCCTATTTTGACCCAACAACCTTATTTTAGAAGATTCCAAGGTGGAACGCCTAGCTATTTTGTCCTTTTCCAAAATGACAAATGGTAACGGTAACACTGCATTTACATTGTCTCTTTCACCACTGTTGGTCAAACAGTTTCACCTCTTATGGGTAAATGTACAAAACACTTTAGGAGAATAATAAATTAGAGGATTTACAAGGTTGATGACACCTAAATCCTAACATTCTTCCACTTGACATCATACATTGTAAATTACACCCATAAAGATACAATTACATAGAATTAAGTACAGTGATCAAGGCCCATGGACTTTCTGCACCAAGAGAAATTTTTCGTGGTGATTGACTTCATAAGAGAATTTGCAACATTATCCAAAGTGTCAACTTTTTCAATCAAAACCTGTCCATTCTCAATCATTTCTCGCACAAAGTGATACTGAACATCAACATGCTTAGTACAAGCATGATACATAGGATTTTTAGCTAAACATATGGCACTCTGACTATCACATCCGATCCTCACTATCCTACAATCAAAACCAATACCATTACCAAGTCTCTATAACCAAACTACCTCCTTAGAGGCATGTGTAGCAGCCATATACTTTGCTTCAGTGGTAGACAAAGCAACTGTAGGTTGTCTTTTACTCATCCAACTCATTGCTCCTCCAAACAAAGTAAACACATAGCCACTAGTGGACCTTCGATTGTCCAAGTCACCTACCCAATCTGCATCAACAAAACCCTGTATGTCCAATGAATTATCAACATTGTCAGTACCATGATAAACCAAATAGTAATCAGAAGTGCCTTGCAAATATCTAAATACCCTTTTAACAAAAGTCCAATGTTCTTTACCAGGGTTAGACATAAACCTGCTTAGAACTCCCACTACTTGGGCTATATCTGGTCTAGTACAAACCATTGCATAAGGAACTTTAGACATTTCATCAATATCATCCTCCGATTTAGGACACATGTCTAAACTCAACTTAGTACCAACAGGAAATGGAATATTTACTGGTTTACAGTCCTGCATTTTAAACCTTTGCAAAATAGTGTTAACATACTTACTCTGACTTAACCAAAGCTTTCTGTGAACCCGATCCCTAATGATTTCCATCCCAAGAATATATTTAGCAGCCCCTAAATCTTTCATATCAAATGTGCGAGAAAGCCGAGTTTTAAGTTCCCTAATCATTGCCTTATTGTTACCAATGAACAACATATCATCCACATATAAGATAGTAATCAGTATCTGATCATCAATAACTTTAAAATAAACATAATGATCCTCTTCACTTCTAACAAAACCCATATTTAATTCAAATGCATCAAACTTCTAGGACCACATCCTAGGTGACTGTTTCAAACCATATAGAGACCTTTTTAACCTGCAAACCAAGTGTTCTTTTCCTTTCACAACAAAACTGTCAGGCTGTTGCATATAAATTTCTTCCTCTAGATCCCCATGCAAGAAAGTAGTTTTAACATCCATTTGTTCTATTTCTAAATCATAAGCAGCAACAATGGACAAAAGGAATATAATAGAGGTTAACTTAGCAACAGGAGAGAATATTTCACCAAAATCAACTCCCTCTCTCTGGGAGTAGCCCTTGGCCACTAATTTGTCCTTGTACCGTTCCAACTTTCCGTCTGCACCAAACTTCTTTTTATAGATCCACTTACAACCAATGGCCTTTCTTCCTTTGGGCAAACTAACAAAATCCCAGGTGTCACAGGTTTTCAAAGACATCATCTCATCATGCATGGCCTGCATCCAAAACTCACATTCTTTTGAAGAGAGAGCCTCCCTGAAAGATCTAGGTTCACCATCGGTACATAACAAGGAAAATTTATAACGAAACTTAGGTGGGCAATACTTGTCAATTGGATTTCGTTGTCTTGTGGATCTTCTCAAAGGTGGAGTAAGAGGTTCCTCCTCATGTTCATCCTCATTGTTTTCAACTTCTTCTGTTACAACAGATTCTTCATAACTCTCTTCTTCTTCTCCATCTTCTTCTCCATCTCTCTGTTCTTCCACATGTGCATCTTCTTGCTTAGTTTCAAAATGCACTGTCTTTGACTTTTCCTTTGGTTGCACATCTTCAGAGTTAGCTCTAAATTCCCTGAAAATAACATCTCTAGAAAATATCATCTTTCGTGTTAGTGGATTCCAAAGTTTATAACCTTTAACATTTTCACCATAACCTACAAAGATGCATTTATGAGATTTGGGATCCAATTTAGACTGCTTCTCTTGAGGCACATGAACAAAAGCCTCACAACCAAATGCCCTTAAATGTGAAACTGAAGGATTTTTACCAATCCACATTTCATAAGGAGTTTTATCAACAAGAGCTTTACAAGGAGATCTATTAATTAAATAACAAGTAGTACCAACTGTTGGTGTAATTAATATTTAATTACACTTTGCATAAGTTTACTTAGGTAATTATTTATTTCCTAGGTTAATTAATTCTCATCCTTATCTTGTTGAGCTATCTTGTTGCTCAAGATAAGATTAGGGTTATGCATATCTTGCTTTTATAAAGCAAATAATTATCTTGGAATTATTGAATTCTCGAATAATAATTATTTGCACATCTTCTTGCAAATCTCTGCTTTTTCTATTTTTCTCTTATGTGGAAGGATATTCTGGTTTGCAAATCTAGTCTTGGTTTCTAACATGGTATCAGAGCCTTGATTTGCAACCCCTTCTCATATTTTTGAGAAAATCATTGTAGGGTTCGTTCGGGATTCCTCGAGGGTATCATGCCTTGAGTTCATTCATAAGGTGTTTTGGATCAGATAGAGCTTCACCATTGGATTCAGAGCACTGGAAAAAGTCAAGATTGGCTTTTATTTTGTAGATTTTGGTCATCGTTTGCTAGATCTGTGAGGGTTTTAGGTTGGGAGATTTTTTGCAAGTTCTAGGGGTAGCCGATTTTTCGGAGTAGTTTGAGCAGAAATGGAGGTCACCATTGCATTCGCAGCAGCCAAAAACCCTAAAAACTCCTTTCATTTTGTCGATTTTGGTGAAGTTGGTTCGGAAGGCAAAAATGTTTTGCCTGGGGGGCCGTATGGCCTCCCCAGCACGCAGATCAATGCACAAAAATCAATTTTTTTTAAGAAACGTGTTGTTTTGGGGAACTATGCATACGCCTCTAGTTCAAATCATATCCACCACTGGGCGCCCACTGATTTGCCATCGCCATTGGTGGCGCCGCCCACCTCCACTGTCGAGCTCCAGCCCAGCCCCCGCGGGCTCCTTTCGGCTCTGCCCTGGTCATATGGATGACCGGGGGCCTCCGCTCAGCCCCCACGGGCCCTTTGTGCCAGTCGGCGGTCATATATATGACCAGGAGCCCCAAGACCGACCCCTGACCGACATCTAGCCCCAGGGAATATTCCGATTGCCAAGGCATATACCGACAGACATCCAGGGAATATTCCGGTTTATTTGCAGGTTCAGGTGACCAAAACTTTTTTCCGGCCGGGGGGGTCATTTTTTTGCCCTGACAGCTAGATGGCCGTCAAAATTTTTGCCGTGAGGTGCTGACGTCAGCATGATGTCATTGGCTGTATGGCCCTTCTTTGCCCCTCCTAGCCCTGATTTTTCCCTAAAGGAGCAGTTTTTTTTCTTTTGGTCATAACTTGGGCATACGATATCAAAATCGGGCAAAAGAGATATCACCAAAAAGCTGGTTCCGAGAACTTTCTAGTGGTGTAGGTTATTTTTCAAAATTTTTCTATTTATCTACTATTTTTTCTATTTGAAGTCAGATGTTCATTTTGGGCTTTCGAGCTCATAACTTTTTGCCACGATCTCTGATTTTCATCTTCTTTGAGGCATTGGAAAGGTATTGAGGAGCTCTATCTTGATGTCTATGCATATTTTTCTGTATCTATCCCAAGTTTATCATTATTCTATATTTGTCCCGATGGGTGTTTTGGAGATTACTTGGATGTTTTGGCAGTTGGAAAGGTGAAACTGGAATATTTGTACTTCATTTTAGTACCACATCATGTTATTTTCTATTTATGCATGCATTAAATTTCTCTCCTTTTACAATCATTGGGTTATTGTAATAAATGAATTGGGATAAAGTTCCATCAGGGGGGGTTTCTTGCATAATAAATATGATTAGAGTGTGCATGCACTTTGATCTCCATATCCATTTTGATTTGATGATAGCTTGCATGGGTTATTTGGTTTCCTAGTTTCTTTTGGCCACATTTTTGCTATAGCTTGACACATATCGGATTCATCAGTTCACACTTCAGTTGAGAGATTGTGTTTCTTGATCCTCATTGGTTCAGATTCTTCTCAGTTTGAGGGCCATGTTTTTATGGTTATTGTTCTAGAGTCTTTTTTGGTACTCCTTCCCATGGAAGATTTTTAGTCTCAGTTTGGCATCGACATCGAGATACATGGTTTCCAGATTATGTCTTCATTTCATCTACTGTTGTTTCACAAATTCCAGGGTTGTTCCAGTTTGTGAGTTTTCCAATGTTCCGTGGCATCGGGTCTGCTATCACATTATCATGATTCTAGTTTTGGTTTCAGTTGTAGACATAAGTATCTTTCCTTGCTTGTCGGATTGTGGTTCCAGTGTTACTCCATAGTGTTCTTCTAGTGCTTCTTTGCAACAGTCATCTCATTGTAGGGGGGTTTTGTCCCACTGGGTTTTCCTTCTCTACCTCATCATTGCATTTGTAAATGAGTACCTGATCAGGCCTTGTTTTCGGGACTCATATTTGCATAATAATTTGCTTCTCCCTAAGCACTTATGGGGGGGTGTTGGTGTAATTAATATTTAATTACACTTTGCATAAGTTTACTTAGGTAATTATTTATTTCCTAGGTTAATTAATTCTCATCCTTATCTTGTTGAGCTATCTTGTTGCTCAAGATAAGATTAGGGTTATGCATATCTTGCTTTTATAAAGCAAATCATTATCTTGTAATTATTGAATTCTCGAATAATAATTATTTGCACATCTTCTTGCAAATATCTGCTTTTTCTATTTTTCTCTTCTGTGGAAGGATATTCTGGTTTGAAAATCTGATCTTGGTTTCTAACACCAACAGCTTCTGCCCAAAAGCATTTATCTAACTTAGCACTACTTAACATGCTCGTAGCTCTTTCCATTAATGTACAGTTCATTCTTTCTGCTACCCCATTTTGTTGGGGTGTGTAAGGTGTAGTCCTTTGCTTAACAATTCCTGCATGTTTGTAAAACTCATCAAATTCCTTAGAACAATATTCACCCCCATTGTCAGATCTCAATACTTTTATCTTATAATCTGTTTTCTTTTCAACCAATGCCTTAAATTCCTTAAATTTGGTGAAAACTTCAGATTTTGTATGCATAAAATAAATCCAAGTATATCTTGAGTAATCATCAATGAAGGAAACATAATAACAAGATCTACCCAAAGAATCTGTATCCACTGGACCACACACATCTGAATGAATTAGTTCTAACAATCCATTAGCTTTATTAGTTCCTTTAGGAAATGATGACCTATTTTGTTTACCAAACACACAATCCTCACATAAATCATTTTTACCAACAGAATAATCAGAAATACCGTCTACTAGTTTCTTATCAAGTATGGTCCTAAGACCTTTTTCACCAATGTGACCCAATCTATGGTGACACAACATACATGCATTTTCAGTGCTAGTTACAAAAGAGGAGTTACAAAAAGTATAGGCATGTAGCGTAAATAAATTCCCTGTCCGAGATCCTTTAGCAACCACCAAACTTCCCCTTATCATCTTGCAACCAGACTTGTCAAATGTCACATGCATCCCAGAATCATTCAACTTGGAAACCAAAATTAAACTTTTTGTAAGTCCTGGAATATGTAAAACATCATCAAGGATTTTAACCCTCCCATCACTGAAACACAACTTTACCTTTCCTTTACCAATAACCTTTTGTGAGCTATTGTCACCCATGAAGACCTCTCCTCCATCATATTCTTTTTATGTAGAAAACCACTCCTTATGAGGGGTCATATGGAAGGAAGCACCTGAATCAATAAGCCAAGCATCATTACAAACTATGTTAGCTGAAATAATCAAAGCATCAGAATCACCATTATCAGAGGACTTTTCTGTGGAGGAATCTACATTCTTTTTCTTGTTTCTACATTCCTTCTTCACATGTCCCCGTTTACCACAGTTCCAACACTTCACTCTGCTCTTTCCAGGGGTCTTAGATCGTCCTTTAGACTTGTCCTTCTTCTTATCCCCTTTAGGCTCTTTCTCCTTGGGCCTACCTCGCACATGCAAGGCATCTTGGGAGCCACTATGCATAGTATTTCTCCTCATCTCCTCTGAAAGAAGTATGGGAATAATATTATCCATCTTAGGTTCTGCACCACCACTTATTATAGCAATAATTAAATTTTCCCAAGATTCCGGCAAAGAGAAAATCAATAAAATGCATTTATCCTCATCTTCTATTTTAACATCAATAGATGCAAGCTGACTTATAATAAAATTAAAAGCATTCAAATGTTCAGCAATAGATTCACCATCCTTCATCTTTAATGAATATAAACATCTTTTGAGATACAACTTGTTAGACAGACTCTTAGTTTGGTAGATTTCACCTATCTTCCTCCAAAGCTTGTATGTCGTGTCTTCTGAAGAGACATTCAGGAGGACAAAATTTGTGAGACACAATTGAATATTCCCTCGAGCCTTCTTGTCTAACTTATTCCAATCTTCATCCGACAAGATTGAAGTAGATGGCTTCTTCTCAACTAAAATTGGTAACCATTGATCTCTCTCCTCAAGAAGATCCTCCACTTTCAACTTCCACATCTCATAACCAGTTCCATTGAACTTCTCAATATCTAGACGAGAGGTGGATGCCATGGTATGCAATCTTTCACAAATCTGCAAAACCCACAACACAAAAGCTCCCACTGCAGCAAAAAACCTTCAACACTTTAAAAGGAAAGCGTCCCTTCCTTAACAAAACCATTAGCTCTGATACCAAATGTTGATAATCAAGGTGAAGAAATATTGAAATATGAACTTAAATGAGTGAATGCAAATCTGAAATATGTAGAATAACCTTTATCCTTAGTGTGAAGAAATAATGAGAGAGAGAGATAGAAAAAACATAACACATGCAACAACAGATTTACGTGGAGAAACCTCAAAGGGAAAAAACTCCACCACCAAAAGAGAGGCAAGTATATTACTGATAATCTCAAATATTACATGCAGAAATAGACTTCTCTTATCATTCCCTGTAAATCCAACAACACCCTGTTACCCTGCAAAACTAAATTGAATAACTCTAGCTCAAGGCCCCAATTTATAGAGAGTTGTGAGGATGAAAACCACCATGGTTTCACCAAACAATAGGCAGCAATACCACCTAGAAAAAACCACGCCTCCCTCCTTGAAATGGTCAAAAAATACCAAAAATAGCCTCTTACAGATGCTCTTACAACTGTCATAAGGCATCTTTCATGCATGGGCGCTTGGGGTCCAAAAATAGCATATTATGTCATAGGAATTTGTCATACTGTCATAGCATCTTATGAAAAATGTTATGCATGTCATAGATGCTCTTACAACACCCTATTTTGACCCAACAACCTTATTTTAGAAGATTCCAAGGTGGGATGCCTAGCTATTTTGTCCTTTTTCCAAAAGGACAAATGGTAATGGTAACACTGCATTTACATTGTCTCTTTCACCACTGTTGGTCAAACAGTTTCACCTCTTATGGGTAAATGTACAAAACACTTTAGGAGAATAATAAATTAGAGGATTTACAAGGTTGATGACACCTAAATCCTAACAGTAGCCAGTGTATGGTAGCTCTAGATTTATAGGACACAACACCATACTCAAGAAGGCTAGTATTATGAGGTTACCAAACCAATATATTCATCAAAGGGTAGGGCCATCTTACTAGTTAGGTAGATGTGTGGGGGATTGCAGTAAGTCCATGGTTGGTAGAAAATTAGTTGAGTGATGCTCTCCCTCATACAATTGATGACCAAGATTTGAGGATGTATGTTATCAAGGACATCTGGACCATTTATATCTATGCTACGTTAAGCTTATGGAAGCTATGTATGTAATCAAGTATCTCTATTCTTATTGAGAAATTGAAAATGGAAAATATTATCATTAAATTATGTAATATGGATTCGTTACTTGGAATTTAGTAAAGTTTATTTGTAATTCAATGAGAAAGTAATGTGCATCTTGTTATTCGATTAGAAAAGAAAAAATCAATGGGTAGAACAATGGGAATGTTACACTTGGGATGACTACTTGACATACATTATAGTTTTCTTTTGTGAGTCCCATATTTTAGATTTGGGAGACACCATTGATTATATTCATCTTCTCTTTCCTTCTTTTATTGTTGTGAGGGAACACTTTGACCTTTTTATTCATTTTCTATATGATCATTCTTCATAGTTTGATTGAGTGCAAATAATTTTGAGTAGCATTTGGAGGAGGTTTTTTAATCTTCAGAGGAGATATCTTTTTCTTTTGATTGTGTTCTATAATTGTTTCTAGGAGATTCTGGATTGTCCTCTTCATCAGTGTGGCCTAAAACGCTTGTTTGGAGTGTGAAAACTTTTGGTATTAACATGGATACACTTGAGAATGATTTAAAGACACCACTCTTTATTCATCTTCCATCATATTCCTTTTGAGGAATGGGAAGACATCCTTCATACCATATTGGTTTTGATTCTTCCTAAGGGGAGGAATGTTGTTTGACGGTATTGGATTTGAAAGGAAATATGTATCCACCCAAGATAATTTCCACATTACCCAAATAGAGAAATCTATGCAAACAAGTATTCAAAATCCATATGCAAAAGAATAGACAACAAATCATTAAAGATGACACAAGATATACCCTAGAAAAACCCACCCTCCAAAAGCATCCATCACTCATGTATTATTCAATAATAAACATTATAATACATCTTCAGAGTCTTGCATAAATAACTTTGAAACATCAAGTCCTCTACAACCACTCCATATGAATAGGAATGTAACCACACATCCCATGCCATGCTTCAACCCTCACAAATGTTAACAAGAGATTCTCTCAACCAGCCAACTATCCAACCTTAGAAAACTACCCATGTGTTTAATTTTATAGAGACAAGCTCACACAAAACCATCAAATGGTGTTACATAAAACCATGTTACTAATACCACGAGATTATAAAATCATTAACCCCTCATTTAATCTTGGTAGTAAGTTTTTCCAATATTAAATATTATTCCCATGTGAAACCCCACATTAAATATTTAATCTAATGTTACATACAACTCATAAAGTGGCCCCAAGAATACTAGACCCATGTGATGCACACATCCCTAAATTCCCTAGGTGCACCACATAATAAATAAATATTAAATTATAACAGAATGCAAGGTGGACAACACACATTTTCATAACATTCTCCCACTTGTAGTATACATTTCATAAGGGGTAAACAAGTAAAATCAAACATGAACAAGGGAACTATCCCTCTAGCCACATATACCATCAAGGAAACAAAGTGCTCCATATGATCCATCAAGATACTTGCAACAAGAATCAATGTGACCACCATCTCAAGCATGGAAACTCTCATCCTTCATCATGCCAACACACAAAGATAAGAATCCATCCAAAGAGATGCCACACTATTTTTCACAAAGAAGCATAAATCCTACCTCCAACTGATATCCCAATACACAAAAATTCAATCCAAAGGTAACAAGTATGTATCAAAGGCTGTCAAGATATAATCACCATAGCTGAAAATAGCACCCACAACAAATACTAACACATCCAACTATCCATGCCTCAAAGTTATACAAATCATAACAAGTGAACCCCATGCCATCAACATATACAACCCATAACATGCAATCACAAGATCCAAGTGTTAAACCGGTCAATGAAGAACATACACAACTAGGAACTCCCACTGCATAAGGTAATGTCAAATGTGAAAATGGTCAAGGCATTCAAAGATCCACCTATAGAAACACATAGAAGTGTAACCAACATCATGTAGTACCAAGGAACATCCACAAAGATATGCAAATCATGCAAGCCAATATGCTATAATACATCTCTCACCATAAGTTTTCATAGCTCTCCCAAGTTCTTCACACCCAACAAATGAAAGAGATAAAGGAACAACCATGTCATCACCAAAGAACAATGAACAACACATGACCACAAACATCGTGATCATCATAGCTCCACACAAGATCTCAAATCTAATGTCACGTGAATACAAACAACCAAGAAGTAGAACAAGACCACAAAGGGAATGTGAAAATCTAAATATGTAGCATGTCCTTCTACACACACCTCTAAATTCTAAGTTGTGATAAGAATGATCTCCTCCATAAAATCCCAAAGATAATAGCACTATCCACATCTAACCATAACCAAGATGTATGCATCTCAAACCAAAGAAAGATAAAACCATATTCATTCCCAATCTAAGGGAAAAATACCAATAACATCTCCTAAACTCAACATCAATAAATAATCTCGCAATGCATAAGGAGATAGCACATGCCAACATCCCTCAAATGAACCATCTAGAACTATCCATATCTCAAGACCCATATGCATGAGAAGAAAAACATAAAACATAATGCATATGAAAATAACAATGGGAAATACCTTAGATGACTAACCGTCGAGTAGACCAAGAGTGGGAATGAAAATGCTCCTCCAAGATATCCAAATCATCATGATTGATCTAAGAATAATCTCCTCATAGGTCCATGTTGAACTCACATATAACCAAGGTGTAGGCTCCTTAGACTTCCAACTGAAACCTCATCAATGAGCAACCATCTCAACACATGTCTCTAATCACAAGAGACATCCTAGCCTCACCTATGTCTCCAAGTATCCATGAGTACTTGTAACTCATTAATCCTTTCCAAACTCCAAATGCAACATAGCATCATCATGAAACTCCCAAGAAAATGATCAATGTACCCAATACCAAGAGAACCAATCAAGATCAAATTCAAATCCCAATCACGAATCAAGAACTCAATCATGACATCATGATCTCACATCTCCTAAGAAAAACCATATGCTCTAATGAACATGTCATGTACGTGTATCATGCCAACACTTTAAACATGTAATCAAGAGTACATCATGACATAACACATAACCATCCTATCCAACAAGGATCACATGTCAAAAGAAAAATCATGACACCTCAACCAAAGACTAAAGAGTCCTCCATGGTTAACCAGGATGTTATCATCTCCAAATCACATGAAGATAACCATCTACAAATGAAACCAAATATATCAAATAATCCTTACTACATAGAAGAAACATAATCTAGGAGTCCATCGATGACACCAATAAACACTGCAAAAGATAATCCACCATAAAATGGTAAATCCACATCATAGCCACAAGCTCCCATTGAACGGTGATACTGATCTCTCTATGGAAACATGATAACCATCCTCCAAATGAAGATCATCTGTGGCTCCAACACAATTAAAGAAATCAACACCTAGCTCCCAAAGGGAAGAGTACAAACCATGATCTCAAACCAAGAAGATACAGCACCGCCAAATCATCACTGTCACAAGCTCCCACTGAATGGTGTAATCAAGATATCCATGACATTATGATAACAACCTGCTCAATGAAGATCAACCATAACCATGATCCTCAAGCCAATAAGATACACCACCACAAACCAAACAAGAATCAATCTACTACCACCAACAACGTACCTGCATAAACAATCATGTCATGCCAAAGTCCCTAAAGCATAAGAAACATCCATGATGCCATGATCACCACCAAATGTACCAGCAATAATCTCCAACCATGTTACACATGTTTGCATCAGATAGTCAACTACATTGGTCCCACATCATGACTACAACTATTAATACCATCTCTCCACCTCAACATGACATCCAAACCAACCAAAAACAAGTGACTAAACCAAGCCACCAATTTGAATCTGCGACAACATTGAAGCATCTATGTGCATAGAAAACCCACATCCAAGCCATAAATGTAACCTATAAGTATAGACCACCTACAACACTGCACAAATTGTAGATACAACAATGCAACATACAAATCCAACAATATACTGATAACCATTGTAAATGAGAGGAATCAAAGATGTACATGTGAGTATACAATGAATCCAACATCAAACCACCAAGATCTAATTATCTAGAAGCTCATTAAATAACCATAGTCAAAAGAAACCATAAAAAACTCAAATGGAAGTAACAACAAATAAACTATGCCAAAACATCTCCAAACTTGATCCACTATGTAGTGCTCTAAAAAAGTTTTCTATCGACTATAAGAAGTCCAAATTTAACTCTGTATGCACAAGTTATGACCTCTCCAAGCTTGAGAATAACATTTGAATTCCAACAAGAAAATCACTATCAAGACAACAAAATTTAGAAAAACCACTAATACCACAGTGATGTACATGGAACCACCTTTCCAACGAGTATAAGAAGTCAAAAAATAGACACCCAAGGAAAAAGTTATACCCCCTAAAAATAAGTTGCACAATTTGGCTATAAAGGCGAAACTAGTGGTGGTAGGGCGGCCTGCCGGTGGTGGTGGCGCCACTCCCCTAAATGCATTGGAATTGAAATGAAAATTAAATCTATTTAATTTTAAACTTTAATGTTCTACCAATTTTTTTTGAATTTTTATTAATGGTGGGTTCGATAAATCCCCCGCCTCGCCCCCGCCCCACCCCCCGTATGGGTCTACCAAGAAGAAGTTTATATAATAAGACTCTTGGTAACAAATAATAGGCCCTAATTAAATAGACAACTTAATAGTGCCAACATCTTGATGACCAAAAATATCAAAGCCATGAATATACAAGGTTGTAGGAGAAAGAGAAGATGTTTCAATATCGACCCTATATAATTAGTCAATGGCACAAATGTTTAGACTAGAAACAAATTCAATGTGTGTATTTCACAACAATGTTATTAAGAACATAAATTATTAGAAGAGAGTCATATTAATTTTGGACCTCAGGGGGTGGGAGCTCATATTGTTGGAAAGTAATATTAGTAGTTTTAGATATAATACAATCAATCAAGGCATTTAGATCATATGGTCTAGTAGAATATGACACGAGGATATTTTATAAAGTCCCTCGAAGAGCACTATTTTGTAACTTGGATTTTTTTAAGAAAGATCATAATCTTTGGTACTCTCCACACAAAGATGAGGAGGTAGTGGAAGAAAAGGATTTGAAGGAGGAAGGGAACATGGACAGGAGTAAAATTTTTATTTCATTGTCATCTATGTGGGCTACTATATGGTAATCAATATCCATATGAAAATTACACTTCATATGTTGAATACAATGAGAGAAAGAATTAGAAGGTTGAATACTTTTAGGAATACCCTAAACAACAATCATAGTATGAAAAGGTGGAGGTGAAATAGGTGCCGCATGCATAATAATTTTAGGAACAAAATAAATATTTTGAATATTCATAGACAACCAACATCCCATTAGTGGTTGGGATAAATTTATTAACAATGATGGAATCAACTGTATGATTATATTCTCAAGGAATATTAGAGGTAGGAGAAGAAACATGGGAAGGATGCTCAACATTTATCAATAAAAGATCTAATGTGAGGTAAGAATATTAATCCACTAATGTTTCATCACTATAAGAGAGATCGTCCACATGAAGGGAAGGTAAATTAATGTAAATACAAGTATTAATAATTTAATCCTCTTATGCCAAAATATCCTCAAAAATAGGATGAATTTTAGGAGAGGGATCAAAAGAATAGATTGACATAGGAAGAGCTAAGTTACCATCATATGTATAGAATGAAATATCTTGGAATTTTTGAGAAAAGTTAGAAAGTGATGTAAGAAAAGAGAATAAGAAGTTCATTTAGAAAGAATAGGAGGAAAGGAAAGGAGGTACAAATGAAATAAGTTGAAGGTCATAATATTTCTCCTCTAGGACTATGGAATGGGGTTTGGATAAATGTCTTGATTTGCTTTAAAGAATTTTTTCTTTTGATAATGTTTTAAATGTAAGTGTTAGATTCACCAAAATTTAACAGAGGAAAAATGGTAATTTAACTAAGATGTATTTGATAAATGAGTTTTCATTGCTTTTATATTAGGATCAAGACTAGTTCGCTAATGCTTAAAAAATTAAATCTACAATCTACAAAGTGTTATGTATTAGAAAATAAAATAATAATATAAATTATTATTACAAAATCAAAAAAAGGGGGAAAGAAGGAACCTAAAGTTAGATAGATAAACACATTGCATAGGATGCTAGCATGTTGTACTGACATGCACATGTTCTTGTTGAACACACTCAGATATTGAGAGGGGGGTGAATCAATATCTATAAAAACTTAAACCCTTCAAGAAAATGCAAATACAGACTTTTGAAAATATCAACAACCCTTACACAGATCAACAATACTTAAACAAGTTAGTAGCAATGAAAGATAAGGCAATGAACACACATGCACAAGATAACACCAAATTTATGTGGAAAATCCAAGAAGGAAAAAAACACGGTGAGAAATCTCATAATATAAGAAGCTCACTACTTACAGAATTACAATTTATTTTAAGGCTTACTGCCTAAAAAAGCACACTACTCCCTGAAGGACTTACAAGCTAAGGCACACAACCTTAGGGCAAGATACAAGGATTTATAGTACCAAGGCGCACAAACCAAAGGCAAGATACAAATTGTAGGGGCCTACTGAAGATACTCATTGTCTGGTAGCAGTTTACATGAAGATTTATAGATTACAAAAAATGTCATTACTTCACTTTGTTGACTAGGGCATTAAAGCTCATTTGATCCCTTTTTTTTACAACTTACTATATTATTCCATCTTTTCACACCACCACAAACTCTACTATCTTACAACTAGTTTGTTCTTCCATTTATATCCTCTGTAAGATCTCGAAACAATAATTAGGTCAACCATAGCAAAAGATAAACAATAACCTCAACAAGAGCCACAAAAACATAATGCAATCCATCCAGGAGATGGAGAGGACCAAAAAAAAATTATATTACAAATTCCAATGTGATCCCAAACAATACACACACTAGTGCACATCAACCCAAGTCGGAAACAAGGACATGTGTAGATGAAATGTGTAGCACATTACTAGTCGGCCCAAAAACACATTTTAAACCGAATTTACTCAATGCGGTTCTCAACAAGATAGGTCAGGACCGAAATACAACTTAACATAGCTTCAAATGTTGGCATAGACCCTCAAGCACATAGTACAAGCAAGATAACAAGCCTTGTCGGCTAGACATCCAAAAATTGCCAAGAAAACTAACACAAAACAATATGTAGCACTAGGGAGATCAACCATTGATGTGAAGATCACTAAGAGATGTTTCATGAACATCCAACAACACTTCCATATGGTTCTTTCACACAATCATGCCACAAACCAAAAAAAATAGAACACTTCAACTTAGAAGCATAGAATACACAACCAAGAGATAGAAAATTAACAAACCAACTTGCGATAAACACCATTACATGCAATTTGAATCGAGACACCACATAGGCACTGAGAGCAGGTCCACCAAGGAATAGTAGAAAAAACATCAATACAGAGGAATGCGAGGCATTTTTTGGACTAGTCTAGACAACCAACAAAATTTCCAACCCATTGCAATTACCAAAAACCTCCTAAGAGATAAGAGTGCAACATCCATAAAAAATAAACACTGAATCCTAAATTGCAAGATCATATTTCCAAAGGTGGAGGAATGTGAAGCATTCTTTCAAATACTCTTCAAAGCAACTTCATGTAGCAGAAACTTTCACAAACTATATGCGAAGACCAAAAATTCCTTGTAGCAACACATACTTCCTCAAGAACAACAAGAGAGTCATATAACATACTAGATATCATCAACAACATCTCTTCAACATCAACATTACTTCTAATTCTCATCTTAATGTTTATAATCCTCATCTTAATGCTTCTAATCCTCATCTTAATATATCATCATGATATAATCTCTTCTGATAGAAACCATATGTAGAGGATGGGGACTGACCACTCAATGACTCCAGGTCATGGAGAGCCGAGAGTTGAAGGCTTCCCTAATCTACCTCATGTGGAACAAGTATTTTATGTTAAGAGTAGAGAATGAAAAGCACTCTCAGTGCTTCTATCACTCTACTAACCTGAGAGTTTCAATGGGGCTAAACAAATAGGTTTCTGGAGTCCTATTTGTAACCCTACTAGCTCTCTGTTAGAGGATAGTAGCGTGAGACAGGGACGAAAACACGACGTGTTGGCGTCTCACTGGTGTGCTATCATCCGTACGAATAAATAGATAAAAAGTAAAAACAAATACCTCTAAAAGCCTACTGTCAGTTTAGCTGTTGAGGTTTAAAGTGATAGCTAAAGCAATAAATAACAAAATAACTAAAATAACAAGAGACGATAAGAATGATAAGAGTGAAGATGATAAAGATTCAACTCACAGAAAATCCAGTTCTCCCGTAAGCTCCACATGAATGAGCACCTACACACAACAAGACAGGGAAAATGTTGGGGTTGTTCGAGGCTTGCCGCTGTCAAACCCCTGCTTTGGTGTTTCCACCTCCACAGACAACTAGATAGATAAAAAAGTAGAAATGCAATAAAGAAAGTATGATAAAAGGAAATATCAAACACTACAAGAGACACTATGCTACTCAAATCTAACAACAATGCAATAGTAAGTGAACAATACCACCCTCAACCAGAGGTGCTCAAGGCCAATGAGAGAGGAATGCAAGTCTACAACCGTGGAAAAATCAACGTGGCCGCAATGACACCAAAGGAAGTCTCACAAGACACCCAGTTGCAACTTCTATGGTAGATGTGAAGAATGCTGTGATGTTGGAATAGTTGATAGTGCAACTAGTAGCTCAACAATGTGAGAATTATCTTCAAGAATGTGTAGAAGATGAGATGAACATGAAATATAGGCATTTGAAGGTGGTTTAGGAGGGAAATAGCCATTCAAAGGTCGGTTGAAGGGTGTAGGGGCATTACATTTCGTTGCCAATGGAGAATGTAATGCCCCTACAAATTCCAGAGGGAAGAATCCTATCAAGATGACAGGGCGTCATGTAGACATCCGCACGCCACGCGTGTGTCTCCAACAAAAATTTCCCCACTAGCACTATAAACATGTGCCAAGTGGATGGGGTATGAACAAAGGGCATGAAATTACATGGTCAAGTTTGATTTTTCTAAGGTGAAGGATGTAAAAGGGGAATTTGCAAGGGGGGTGCAAATTCACACCTATACATTTTTCCCCCACTTTAGCGAACATGAGTGCCAATGAGTGTTCGGTAAAGTAGGTTGAAATAGTTCCAAGAAAATATACCTAAACTGTTGAAGAAGCATACTACAATATGGCATGCTCGAAAGCGCAAGGTAGGAAAATGGCTCCACATGGACTCTCTCTTGAGGAGGATTGAACAAAGTGCACTGGAGGTGCACATACCAACGATGGACAGATCCTGTAGGATGTAAGCACTTCATAGGTCTTCAGACTTGCAAAGAAGGCACCCCCCAAGTGCTTGGTCTTGAAGGAAGCCCGACATAAGGGACTCTGCAGAGTCAAATTAGAAAGTAGCTTCATAGACGCACCTGCAAAGCAACATGTTAATCTGTAGTCAAAACATGTTAGATGTCAAAAAGAAGCTACACAGGAAGACAAACAGACAGTTGAAAATTGAAGGAAGAGCTTTCAAAGAGGTCCCTTGGGAACCCTTCAAAAAGAGAGGGGGTCCACTCAAGGGACACCCTTTTTGAAAGTGCAACAATATTTTTTGCAAATTAATTCAACATCAAGGAATTCTTTTGAAATATTTCACTTCACGAAGGAATTTGAAAGAAAGAAAGCCCCCTCGTAAGGGGAAGGTTAAAATCTCTCCCACAATAAAAGGTGCTCCCTCCTCGGAGGGAAGTTCCTCAAATTATTTCTTTACGAACCCATGATGGAGGAAAAGTATTCCATTAGGGGTCCTTGTTGAGGAATGCAATTTTTGAAAAATAAAGATTTTTGAGAAGGGATTCGTTGGCCACCGAATACGCCTTTTGAAAATTGAAGCAGTATGAGATCCCCCCTTAGGATGGTGCATTTCGAACACAAAGACACGTGGCATCCTAAGGAGAGAAAAATAATAATGAAAAAGTGATGTTGTGGCCTGCGAAACATAACAGATGTAACCATGGTAATGTTGTCGCACACGTGAGGGACAACACATGAGCACCGCAACATCACAAAGCAAGCAAGAGAGAGAGAAAGATGCAAAGAAAGGGAAGACAATAATGCAACGAATAAAAGGTAGGGAGATCTGATATTTCGAGGTCAAAGTTGCTCATAAATATAGAAATATAAGTATAATATATAAATGAATTGTCATCAACCCCCTACTATATCAAACCATGTGAAGAAGGCACATGAAGACAATTTTTTTTTTGATCAACATAGAAGGGAGGCTTAAATGCCCCCAACACTTTGCATCATCCCCAATTGTCAAAAATAAATATATGACAAAGAGAAGAATAATGTGACAAATAGAGGACGTTTTACGACATAAAAACACATGTAACCAAGCACCTACAAGGGTCATCCAAGAATACATAACACAAGCATGAGGGAACACAATACACACACACAATCTAATCTATAGGTAAAGAAGAGGTGCCCCCTAGTTCTCCTCAACCAAGAGGTCATCGTTCTCCTAGTCTAGATCACTGTAAGGGGAGGGAAGATGACCCTGCAAGGGTGAAATATCAAGGGGGTACCCTCCAATCCTCTGCAATGAGATCTAAGGAAGAAGGCCCCTCAAGGTCTTCTCCATTCAGTTTCTATGAGGTGAATGTTAGCGATCTCACGAAGATCATTGATAAATCCAAGACATCATCTACAAGGTTGAACATGCACTTTATAGGAGTGCCATGCATCAACTCAGCAGGTGATGGAGGTGGTGCTCGAGATCCACTACTAAGATCACCAAAAGATTGAGGAGCAGTGACAAACTTCAGGGACGTCGGGGCTTCCTCCATCACTAAGACAACACAAGCTAATGCAGAACCACCCTCTAAAGAAGGTGAACCCTTCATCCAACTCTATTGCAAGTGGGATCATCCTCCATCTTCCACTTCATTAGAGGATGTGAAATCCTCACAAATGAAGCAAAGGGCGTGGAGGAAGAGGAGAAAATTGCGACGGACACCACCAAGGTATTCGACATGTCCATGGGTTTGAAAACAGTGGGATGTCCGAAACGAACATCAAAGGGGAGGCTCAACTGAAGGAGCAATGAATACCTGCACTCTCTTTGGATGAGGATTGTTCACGCTTGTAGGGGGAGCCAGAAGCAGTATTGAGGCTAAGGGAATTACAACAGAAAGGACGGAAGAGGAGGACATAGCAGAAGATGCTGAAGTAGGAGCTATTAGTTCCTCTTCCTTCTTCTACAAGGCGGTTTGCTCAACAGCTAGAGCCTTCCTCTGATGCTTGTGCTCATGCGCAAGGCAGTTTCTATGACTCTGGGAGCTAGAGGCCATAGCTTGAGAAGGGATGAATGACTCTTGTTCAACCATCAGAGTATCCATCATAGTTGTTTCCAGTGGAAGGAGAGAATCCTAGATGGGAACAAGAGGGAGAGATGGAGAGGATAATGGAACAACAAGGGGGGGAGCAGGATTGAGTGCCTCAACGACGAGCCTATTCCCATTCACTACCTTATAGGTAGGAGCAGTAGGAGGCTGTGAAGGCCGAGACATAGAGGATGCTCCATGGGGATCCTTCCCCTCACCATACAAAACAAACCAAGGCACCGTGGGTAAGACAAAAAATTCAAATGCTGGACACTTGGGCTTTTTCCAAGCAGGCACCATCTGACTCCCCAACAAATGCATAGGAGTGGAAGTTGATGGTGCTGTTATAAGGTGAGAGGAAGTGGTAGGCGGAACAACAGAAGAGGAAGAACCTTAAGAGTGGGTAGGCTTTCCCTTCCCCTTTCGAGAGGAAGAGGCAACTTGCTGTTGTGCCACAGGGTGAGTCATTTTTGGCTATCCCTTGCCTCTGATTTTGTACTTTACGTAATTCTGATAAAGTAGGTTTGTTCTGGGTGGAAGTAGACCAATAGGGGTGGGCCAAAAATGATCCAAAGAATAACGCCCACGAGATATCGATGGATGATATCCAGTGTCATACATGACATGCATGACACCTTCATGAGAGAACTTCAAACATTTGTGAATGACGAAAGTGATTCTGTTCATGGAAGCTAGCCAAGGGATGCCCAACTTTACCCTAAAAAAATTGGATTCCGTGATGACATCAAAAGTAGTATCCACAACCCTAGGTCCTAATAAGATGGAAAGAGATATAGAACCATGTGGAGCAAAAGAGAGGCCATCATGCATACATATATTAGTTTTTGTCTTCTCATAGTCCTCCCTACATAAAGAATTTAAATACAAGGTCTCCTTTGTAATAACATTCACGTGGCTTGCAGGGTCAACTAGGAATCTTGTCACAATCTTTCCATTAAGGCGAGCATAAATATATAGGGGAGAGGCTTTGTTGTTCATGGGTATGTCTTGCAAGGTGAAAGTCATATCTAACGAGCCAGTTGCAGGCTAAGGGGGAGGACTAGGAATGAATGAGACCATATTTACATATGCCAAGGCCTTAGGAGAAGCATCAAAAGGATCAATAATTAAGTTCACAGAGTGATATGGAAATGAGTTTGTATAAATCTACAACTCATTACTTGCCTTCGCCACTGACTTGTTCGCATTTTATTTTAAACCATCGAGATGGATGGTACTATCGTTGATGTAGTCCTGTATCTCATGATTCAGGTGCATGCAACTTTCGGTATCATGTTTGTGGACACAATGGTACTGATAGAAAATGTTTCCATCAAACCATTTAGGATAAGGCTCCTTTAAAGGCTGAGGATTTTCCAATGTTATAATCTTATCCTTCAACAACTTCTGCAGGATAGAGGAATAAGACATATAATTTCGTAAATTGTTTGTTGTGCATGAGGCCTCGATCATTAGTCATGACAACTACATTCGAAACAAACTTTCCTTTCCCTAAAATTGACACTATAGATCTTCCTTCAGAACAAAAGCATGAGGAGGATCCCCCAAACTAAACAATCATCTGTTGATACTCTTGCAACGTAGCATACATATGTGCAAAAGAAGGATATTTCATCAAGACAAATTTCTCCTGCCAAACTCACTGCAAGTTTCCTATGAATACCTTCTGCATGTCTAAGTCGGATAGGTGGTATAAATTTTTTGAAAAGAGTGCTTAGTATCATGCAATGAAATCAATGATATTTTTGTGCTCTCCCTGCTTACATCGAACGAGATCCAAGAAGGTCATCTTCAGACCGATGTTAGCCTGGAATTACCAGGGAAATTGATTGACCAATTGATCGAATGAGAATATAGAATTGTTGGGCAAGGAACAATATCAGTCTAGTGTTGTATCCTTGAGAGATTAAGGAAATTTTTTAGCCATTAAACATCATGGTGAAAGAAATTCGTACATATCGTGTTAAAGGCGGATATGTCTGTTTGGGGATCCCCTTTACCACCATAATTCTAAAATTTAGGAATCTCCACTCGTTGAGGTAAAGGAGTGTTTAAGATTGCCATAGACAGGGGACTGTGTTAGAAGAAAGGCTAGAAAATGGGTTGAGTAGAAGCTTGGGATAGGCTTGCTAACTGGTTTTGCATCTAACCCATGTTTTGAAGCAAGATGTTCAAAATAGGGTCATTAGATGATGTAGGACCAATAGAGCCACCACCAGGGCTGCCACCATGCCCACTTCCAGAATCGCCTCTGGAACCCCCATCGAAGCCATTGTCGTTGTAGACATCCAAATTTGGACACTTAATTTATCCAAATTTATCACTTTTCATCTAAACATCCTCTTATCCAAGTTAATTAAGTAATATTACTATTATTTAATTAATATCCTTAATTCTGCCAAATCCCTAAGGTATTTAATTAATAATTAAATACCTTACCCTCCTTAATCTTTTTCATCAAATGAATTAAATAAATATTACATTTATTTAATTCCTCACATGTCATTTTCATCTAATCCTAATCCATCTCCTAATCTTTCATTAGGGATGTTCACATGCCTAATCGTTGATTAGGATGTGTCACATCCTCCAACTTTTGCAAGTTGGCTTCTAATCCTCATTAACCCCTAATTATCCTCTAATTACTGATTAATTAAACCTAATCAGTACCTTGGTCAACTCTCCCATCCCCCAAGAAATTTTAATTCCTTTTTATTCCTCCAAGAATCCCCTTTTCCCATGCATCTTCTAGAATCTTTGATTTGTCACATCAAATCACATGTGACAAACTCCCACCTTTTGGGAGACCCTCATTATCCACTAGATTCTCCCAAGCATGAATTTTTAATTCACATTTATTCCTCCAAGGAATCTTCTCATCTCCCAATGTACTTCCAAGGTACATGTCCTTCCTCCACATCATGTACTCCTCCACATCACCTACACATCAT
This sequence comes from Sequoia sempervirens, assembly GCA_007258455.2. NCBI lineage: Eukaryota > Viridiplantae > Streptophyta > Pinopsida > Cupressales > Cupressaceae > Sequoia > Sequoia sempervirens. The sequence continues at coordinate 1,267,112,533 of VDFB02271358.1, forward strand.
CTCACCCTTTAGCCATCTCACATTCCACATGTCAAAATGTGAGGGCTTGTGAGTCCTCAACTCACCTTAGCCCTTCATCTTGGCCTTGTTGGATAAATCTCAACCATTGAATTCTCTAGAGAATTCAAGTTTTCTATAAATACCCCCTCCTCTAAGGATTTTGAAAACACTTAGCCATTTTGCAACTAAATGCTGCCATTTTGTGCACTCATCTAGCCATCAATTTCATCCATTTGCATCTACATCCAAGTATATAGTTAAATCTTGCATTTAGCCATATCAAGAGCCACTACATATGCAAATCAAAATCAAAGGGAGTTTCAGCCACAAAAGGAAGAATACTTCACAGAAGGGCGACTACACCCCTAGTGACGCAAAGGGCAACCGCACTCGGTGACCGTAGAAGGGTGACCACACCCTCTTGGTATCGCAAAAGGGCGACTACGCCTCTTCTTTTTTTCTGCGAACACTGCGCCTCTCTTTTTTCTGCGAAGGGCGACTGCGCCTTTATTTTTCTGTAGAAGGGCGACTACGCCCTTGTCTGGATTTTTAGCATACTAACCTTTTCTGCAGAAGGGTGACTATACCCCCTTGGCTAAAATTTCTGTGCTAACATTTTTCTGCAGAAGGAGGACTATGCCCTTTTGGTCATTGCAAAAGGGCGACAGCGCCCTCCTGGTCACTGCAGAAGGGCGACTGCACCCCCTGGTCACTTCAAAAGGGCAACAACGCCCTCCTATCAACACTATAGAAGGGCGAATATGCCCCAAAACAACACATTTTGATAGGTAAAACTGTCATTTTAGCTCCGTTTTTGTTCCTTTTTTTGCTGTTTTCAAGTACTACCCCCTAACATTGTTTCTTGCAAGAATATTTGTGTTTTTGCTAACATTTTGCAGCATATTCTTATTTAATTGATGAAGAACGTGGGATAAAACAATTAACATTTGCTTGCAAGGCTATCCGTTTTCTCATATTTTTAAAACTATCCTTGTTTTCGTTAATCTAAGAACATAGTTTAATTAGGGGGAGTAATATTCATTGCTTGCTGTGTCTATCTTTTTGTGTTACCCAAAGGGGGCATTAGTTTGTTTTCACTTTCCCCTTGCACTTCGTGTGAGCCTGGGGAGTAGTTGGGAATGATTAGTGCTTTCTTTCTAGTGGGACCTGCTTGGGGATTTCATCACCCCAAGGGACGATTCCAACCATGCGTACCGACGGGGTATACAAAGGGGGGAGAGCGAAAGCTGTACCCCAATCTAGTCACGTCGTAATTGGTGGAGCGTCGAAGCTAGGGTGATACCTAGATAGACTTGAAGAGTTGGTCCAAGCCCTTCAGTATCTCGCTGGGATTCCCGAATCACGCTTGTGACGGGCTGGTGTTCACGGTTGTGCCTCACATACTGAGAGTATATCGAGGACTCCCTAGACACCTTGTACATCCTAGATTAAGACCTCACTGGACATACCCTTAACATTAATCATAGGATCGTGTTTTCTTGAAAGTGTTTTCGTGTGAGAAACCAGTAAACTTTTTGACAAATTGGCCTTATTATTGTCATTTTAAAGTCCTTGCCATAGTCATTTTCATCAAACCAAGTCTCTATTCACTGCAGAAGGGCGACTGTGCCCTCTGATTTACCACAGAAGGGCAACTGCGCCCTCTGATATACTGTAGAAGGGTGACTGCGCCCTCTGATTCACTCCAGAAGGGCGAGTACGCCCTTCTGGTTACTGCAGAGGGGTGAATTTGCCCTCTTGAGCAGCCAAAATCACCCCGTTTAGCTTCGTTTAGCCTCTAAATCATCGTCTAACCATTCCAAACCTTTATCTAATCATTCCAAGCCTCCGTTTTGTCATTCTAAACCTCTAAAACATCCACTCGGTGATTCTAAAGCACCATTTGATCACCCCGAACCTCCATTTAGCCATTCCAAACCTTCACTTAGCCATTCCAAACATTCGTTTGACTAAGTAGTCTTTCATCCCCTTTCGATCCTCCGTTTACTCATTTCGAGTACTCTTTCATCCATTCCAAGCATCCATCTCCTCATTCTGAGAGTTGTTCATCCTTTCCAATCAATCGTTTACTCGTTTCGAGCTTTCAATCGTTCATCTATTCCAAACAATCATTTACCAGTTTCGAGTGCTTGTTCATTTGTTTTTCCCAATTCAATCATCTATTTCCCCAATCTGATTATCTAACACCCCATTCCAATCACCCGTCTCTTACAACCCGTTTACCCACTTTAAGAGTCCACAAAGCAGTGGGGCGAATCTGCCCCTTTGTGAAGGCATAGTCACCCCAGAAGGGGGCATAGTCGCCCCTCTGTGCCCCAGAAAAAGGGCGAATCCACCCCTCTGTGTGGGCATAGTCACCCCAGAAGGGGGCCTAGTCACCTCCTAGGCTCCTTTTAAAAGGGCTAATCTACCCTGAAAGGGTGAATCTACCTCCTCTGTGAGGGCATAGTCGCCTCTGGGCAAATTTCGGAAAAGGGCAATTTTCCCTTTGTGAGTCTACCGCCTTCTGTCCCCCGTAAAAAGGGCGAATCTGCCCCTCTGTGAGGGCATAGTTGCCCCTTTGTGCCCCAGAAAAAGGGCGAATCTACCCCTCTATGATGGCATAGTCACCCCAGAAGGGGGCATAGTCGCCCCTCTGTGGGGGCATAGTCCCCCCAGAAAAAGGGCGAATCTACCCCTCTGTGAGGGCATAGTCGCCCCAGAAGGGCAAATTCGCCCCTCTATGAGGGCAAATTCGCCCCTCAGCAAAAATTTGGCAAACAAACATATCCAGTTCCCAAATCCGACCAGTGAAACCAATCCCATCATATCTTTCAATCCAATCCTAATTCTGAGCACTCGTTCATAGTACTCGTTTGTCTATTTCAAATCTTCCTCCCCTCGTTCTGAGAGTCATTCATCTGTTTCGAGCACCCGATTGCCCATCATCAACACCTTTTTTGAAAGTCATCATTTCATCACCAAAATCACATAAGTGCCACTTAGAACATCATTATATTTCATATCAAACATCAAATCATCCATCCCAATCACCTAGACTTCATTTTGAGAATTTTGATTTTTGTGCCGAAACTTCCGGAGGCCATAACTTTTGACTCGGGTGTCCATTTGAGCTAAAATTTTATGAGTGGTTGCGTTATGAGATGGCATGTGGATTCCCAACCAACTAGAAGTCCCTTGGATCTCGTTTCGCCACATTTTCGGGGCCTCAAACTTCCATCTTAACCCTCAAAATCGCAATTTAATGTTTTTTTTTAGTTTTTGAAAAAATGTTTTCGTTAATAACTTGGAATGCATGTCTCAAATTTGGGATGTTAGTTGGCAATTCATCCTATCTTAGTTTTGGGTATTTTTTTGGGAAAAAAATGAACTCTCAAAAGTATGTCTGTGAAGTTTCCCAAAATGGAAAAAATTGACAATTTTTGAAAATTGCCAAATCTGGAAAAATCTAATTGTCAGCACCTTACATTCTTTAAAACCTAGAATTTGGAGTAGAATCAATCCCATCACATCCTCCAATCATTCTAAGCTTTAAATCCAATCCTAATCTGAGCTTCAATCCAATCCCAATCTGAGCTTAACCAAAACCCTAATATGAGCTTTAGTCATTTCAACCTTTCATTCACCCATTCTGAATAGTTGTTCTTCCTTTTCAATCATTTATTTAATTGTTCCGAGTAAACACTCATATATTTCAAACCTTCATCTATCGTCTCAAACTCTGGTTTAGCAATTTCGATCATCCGTTTACTCATTCCGAGTAAACATTCATCCATTTCACACCTCCTTTTATCATTCTGAACTCTCGTTCTATCGTTCCGATCATCCGTTTACTTGTTTCATTCATCCATTTCATACCTCCTTCTGAAATCTCATTCTATTGTTTCGATCATCTGTTCACTCGTTCCAAGTAAACACTCATCCATTTCACACCTTTCATCATTCTGAACTCTCGTTCTATTGTTCTGATCATCCGTTTACTCGTTCCGAGTAAACATTCATCCATTTCAAACCTCCTTTCATCATTTCAAACTCTTATTCTATCATTCTGAGCACTCATTCACTCGTTCTGAGAATCATTCATCCATTGTGAGTAGTCGTTTACTCGTTCTGAGTAGTTGTTCATCCATTTCGATCAATCGTTTACTCATTTTGAGTATTTGTTCATCCATTTTCTATCATCCATTTCTCCAATAAAATCATCATTTTCCCCATCCAAATCCCCTAAACTTTGTCTCAGGTTATTATCCAAATTGACCTAAGTATCTAATCTGATCACCATCATCAACATCCACTTAGGATTGTCATCCATCCTAATTCAATCATCATCGTCGGCCCAATCAATCCATTTTCAATCTCAAAGTGGATTTGGTGCCACAATCATCCATTCATCCTTTAATTTGATCAATCAGTATCCTACGTCACCTAGGGTAATCTCTGAATGGGGTTTATAGTCCCTTTCGTCATCCTATCCGATCCCTCAGTCTATCTTATCAATCATCGATCAATCTTATCCAATCCAATCAAATCCAATCAAATCCTATCCAATCACCTTTGACCCAATCAATCTACTTCCATCTTGAAGCAGCTTTAGTTTCGTAATCATCCTTTGATAATCAAATCCGATCGTCAGAATCAATCCCATTGCATCATCCAATCATCCTAATCTGAACATTAGTGCAATCCTGATCTGAGCTTGACCTAAATCTCGATTTGAGCTTTAGTTCGTTCCCATCCAAAATATTTTATACATCCTCTTTATCCTTTCACCATCATGAATCCTTATCCTCCATCAATAGTGGTCAAGGGAAACCCTAATTATGTTGACAATGATAACAAAAGTCTTGTCGATCAAGAAGAATGTGACATAGATCCCCTTGACACTATCATTGCTAGTAAGCTTTCTCCACCCACTTTCCAAAATCCAATCACCCCTTCGAGTTATCCCGTTATGTCTTCATCCATGCCTAATCATATTGCTTATGCTGCCTTTGACAAGGGATGCCCATCGTATCCATCATATCCTTCATCTACATCATCCTCTTATCTGCCATCACAATACTCCTATCCTAATCCCCCGCCCAAATCCTCCTATCTCAATCCTTCATCCACATATACCCACTACCCTAATCTTCCATACCAATTTGCTCATCCAAATCCTACATTCACACCTTCCTATCCCAATCCAACATCCACACCAACCTATCCTAATATAACATTCACACCTTCCTATCCTAATCCAACACCTGGACCAACCTATCTCAATCCGCCACCTCAATCTTCCCATCCTAATCCACCATCCCAATATCCTTACTACAATCCACCACCTGCATCCTCATGTCCTAATTCACCATTCCAATACCCCTATCTTAACCCTTCATTTAATCTTAATCCCCCATCTATTCCCAGTTTTGCATCCAATCCCATTCCCCCATCTAATCCTAATCCACCAATCCCTAGTCCTAATCCCCCACCAATCCATAATCCTTCATCCACTCCTACCACGCCATCTCAGCCTAGAGTATTCAAATTTCTCACTCTAGAAGTTCTCCAAGGACTTATAACAAAGAATACATCTCCCACTCCACACCTTGAAGAAGTCGTGGAATATTGTCATCCCAACCCATCATCCACAGTCATTAGTGACGAGACCCTTCTCCACCCAACACCTATCATTGATGGTACCACCCCTAGCACCACTCAAACCATCGAAACCATCACATCCTCTGAATTCGTTGAGCCCCCATCTCCTACCATCACATCCTCTGAATCCACTGAGCCTCCATCTCCTATCATCACATCCTTTGAATCCGCTGAGCCCCCTGTTACCTAATTTTCACCCTCAGGCTCAATCAGGCAAGGCATCTATGTTGCAGGTGTTCATAAGGGCCAAATGGGATATTTCCATTTAGGGTCAGTTCATGCATCTGATGACATTTTAGAGGGAGCTTAGTTGGGAAGCCTGCTTTGTTGGAAATATGCCTCAATAATCACAGGCTGAAGCCTCCATTAGAGCCAAGTCGGTATGACATCTTCACTGTCTGGCCGACTAGCAGCTTTGATACATTCTATTTTGAACAAGTCACTGTGACCTGGTTTCTTTCTTGCCGAACGCTTTCACTATAGAGCCTATCGCTGTGACAAGAAAGGTTCGGTATGACCTCTTGTCGCGTGGAATTATTTGGCCGATAGGCCATTCAATCGTAAATCGGGGAGACTCATGGTGACCACGGGCTTTGGGATAACCTATAGAGGTTGGTGAGAAGTCCCAACGAAGAGTTAAAGTCTCGCCGATAGTAGATGGTGTCAAGTCATTGGGGAAACTCTCGCCGGAAGAAATACTGTCGGTAAGAAATCTTACCAACATGAGAAAGTCACATCGACTGCATTCGTTCGGGGTAACAAAGAGTCTCGGAGAGAAGTCTTAGCGAGAATGGAATGTCTCGCTGATGGTGTTGATGTCTTCGGTATAACTCTTGGCGACAGATAGACACTTCGGGGTAAGTCTTTGAGCTCGCTAAGAGGTCTTGGCGACTCGGGAATGTTTTGGCGACAACGAAATGAGCTTGGCGGATGTCTCCCCGACAAGAAGGATGGGCTCTCGGCAAAGGTTGGTCCCTTTGCCACAAGGTCTCGCCGAAGAAAGGAGGTCTCCCCGACATGGCCATGTCTCAGCGAACGAAGGTGATCTCGGCCAAAGGAAGTAGTTTCACCATAATGTCTTGGCGAAACCTTTGTCTCTTACCGAAGTGAAATGAAATGAGGCCTCGCCAAATCAAGGTGCCTTCGGCACAACCTCTTGCCGACCAAAGGATGTCTCCCCGACCAGGGGGTCTTGATGACTGAAGTAAACAAGTGGGGGTCCCACCAAGGAAACATCCGGTCTCACTAGGAGTTGGGCCTTTCGCCATGGGGTCCTGGCGACTGTCCAAAGTCTCGCCAAAGTGGGTGGCTTTGGCATAATCTTATGAATTCGATAGGAGGTCTCCCCGACTTGGTGATGTCTCGCCGACACGGGGAGGAGAGGTCGGGTAGAATGGAGGAGTTCGGAGTGAGTCCAGGTGACAAATAGGCAGTCTGGCCAAAAGATGAGAGTTCAGGGAGACTAGTGTGCTTGAAAAAGGGTTTGGCTGAAAGGCCAAAGTTTCGGCGACAAGATAAGAGCCTCAGTGAATGGTCATGTTTCGGGGAGATGTCTTCCCAACTGCAAGTGTCTTGTAGAAACAAAAAGGGGGCTCAGTGTAGCATTTTCTCTTCACCATGAAGTCTTCTCGACCGATGGGAGTCACACCGAAGGATATCTGGAGCTCAGTGGAATGAAACGTCTCGGGGTAACATCAATAATGTCTTGCCGATACTCAGAAAGGAGGTGGCATCGGCGAAGAAGAGAGGCCTCGACAAGATGTTTTGCCGACTCGGTAAGGTCTCACTAAAAGCAAGCTGAGCTCGCCAACAGTTGAAGGCTTCGCCCTGAGGTCCTGCAGACACGGGGAGGTCTTGGCGATAAAGGAGTCATCGGCAAAGGTCTCACCGACTAGCAGAAGGTCTCCCCGACATGAATGACATCAATGTAGTGCCCGATTGTCGAAGTGATGTCTTACCGACATGATGTGGTCTCAGCGACAGAGGAGAGATTGATATGACATCTGAGCCTTGCTATGAAGTCTTCCTGATTTGCCAAGGTCTCACCGAAAAAATAGAGGGAGCTTGGGGAGTTGAGGCGTTCGCCAAAAGGTCCTGGTGACTAACTGAAGTCTTGCCAAAGGAGAACCACCTCGGGGAGAAAGATCCAACATCACCAGGAGGTCTCGCCGAATGCAAAGGGTCTCCCCGAAATAGATGCCTTCGCTAAGGAATAGGGATGTTGTCATGATGTCTTAGCGACATAATTGTGTCTTGCCGATGGATTCAGAAGGGCATAATCGCATCGGTGAGACACTTTTAGTGTCTCACCGAGATGCGATTTTGATCAAACGAGCTTTTGGCCGCCTGGAGAATCTGTGTCAAGTATACTCGACCAATCAAGGAGATCTGAAAGCGAGCCGTGGCTGTCTGACCATGATGAAGAACATCAACGGAATGAATGCGATGCGTATCTATTCTGAGCTCAGGGCATTCAAAGTGTTCAGCCGAAGAGGTTCAAACAGGACACGATGCCAGTAAGTGAATGTAGTAGCTGTGAAATATCTAAAGAAGACCACTCCTAGAGGCGACTCTTCATGCCAACATGGACACGCAGGGTTCAACATTAAATTTCAATCAAAAGATCTAAAGAAAAATCTATCCCGAAGACTGATATTTTGTAAGCCCTAAGGGGCCGACACAGTTTGATATATAAGGCATTTTTTGCCTTTTTGTATATAGTTCTGATTATGCACTTTGAAGAGTTAGTGATTTTATCAATCCTTTCTCAACTAAATGTATGTTTTGTAACTCAACTAGAATCTGGAATACAACACAGAGTTTACCTTGGAAGCTAGTGTTCATGTTTGTACTACTCTCATTTCTGTATTTTCTCTTTTGATTATGCAAGTCTTTAACTGTGTTTTATAAGTCTACATTCATACCTTAAAGCCGTGAAATTTATCTTTCCTTCCTAAGATGTGTATGTAGATCGAGTCTGTTAAGATTGATGCATAAGTCTAAAAGAAGTCGTGTTGAGTATGTGAAACGGTTGAAGTTAAGTTTCCCAGTGTATGTTCATCTTGTTTTCATTTCATAATTCCTCATCAATTCAGTGTATCACCTTAGAATTTAATATTTATTTTAGTGCATTCTCCTTCTCCCTTTCCCTTCAAAGAATCAGTAGTTTAGGTGATAACACAAAGGAAGCCAGCCTTCTCCGGAGGTTGACCTCTGTCTGCAAGAAACCCACATCTTTAGAGGTCTTCCAATGTTATACTGAGGTGTTGAACATCAGGTTCAACAAGGGTGAAATTTTAGGTGATAACAGTTTTTGGCACGCCCGATGGGACATAAATTAGATTGAATTGCTGGTTTAGTATGCAACCAACAAGTCTCAGACTTTATAGAAGTCATTTGGCATACTTGGTGACTCCATAAAGAGGAAGAACTCCAGAAATCAGCACCTTTTACAGTTTATGAGAAGAGTTCAGACAAGGAACAACTCAAGTCCTTTCGAATATTTGCAGCTATCACCACCAAGAAGACAAGGCAAAGTAATAGAAAGGTGTGGAACAACAATTATCTACTCTAGAAGAACTCAATCCACTCCTCCATCTGTGGGATCGCACATTGCTATTTCGTCTTTGGTTTCATTTAGAGTACCAACAAATCCTCCTCAGCCACCTCCAATGGCCGCTCCAAGGAATCAACCCTTTGTTGCTTTTAATGGAGGGAGCCCATTGAATTTGGCGCAACACAATGACATTCTAATGGCAGCCTTGAAGAGTCTGCCAACTTTTACAGGGGAAGACCAAACTACCCCGATTGAACACATGCGAGATGTGGCTTCGTTATGCGGAGTCCATCACATAACCCAAGAGGATGTTGTAGTGAGACTGCTAGCTGCTTCACTGAAAGGAAGAGCTGTGCAATGGTATAGGAGCCTACCAGTCAGTTCAATTGCAACTTGGGACAAATTTGGAGACAAGTTGCATAAACAATTTCAGGACAGGTCTGACAACTTGTCTCTATTGGAACAATTGACTACAATTAAGAGGGCTCCACAAGAGCAGATGAATGACTTCAACTTCAAATTTCAAAGAACTTGGGATAGAATCTTTGCAACGGTGAGGCCACCTCCAGAATACACATTTTTATACTTTTTGAGGGCTCTGAACAGCGATATAGCTGTCATGATATAGTCAATGGGAGGAGTGTCTTTGCCAGATGCTTTCGAAATAGCAATTAGAGCTGAGAACAGCTTAATACAAGCTGGAAAACTCGCTCCTAGGCCTCTAATGCCTATATTTCCAGAGATTCATGCAAACATTCCTTTGCAAATACCTCCTTTCACACCTCTACCAGCTGTACCAACATTGCCAGCTGCTGTTCCAGTTGCTGTAACACAAGAAAATGCTGCTTTCGGTTCTCCAAATGAGTTACAGGAAATCAAAAGTCTATTGCAGTCTTTTGGTAACAAGCTTGTAAGCTTAGAGAAACAACAATCATATAGTAGGCCTTATTAGCAATAGAATCCAGGCCAGCAACAAGCATATCAAGGTAATAGACAAGCATACCAGGGCCCAAAACAAAATGTGAATACAAGACCTTTTTAGGCCTATGCTCCAACACCTGTTAGTGCAGTCAAGGACCTGGTTCCTATTCAAAATAACTTAGCAGTCGATTATGAGTGGTGCTACCCTTGCAACCAGTCCCACAACCAGGCCACCTGTTTAAATGGACTTATCAATCGGGCACTTATGGTATAGAATGCCTCAAGCTCACAACAACATGCACTTAATAACCCACCTCCACAACACCAAGATCAGTTTGCAAATGATGCTACCCTACTCAACTGGCAAGGTGAAGATTTCTGTGGATTGAATGTAGATAATTCCTCAGTTGCAGCTAACACTAGGGCAAAGAAGAGAGCACTTGAGCTTGATCAAGTAGCTAATAAAGGAAAGGTGACAACTACAGAATCATCTACATCTCAAGCGACTCCTATTTGGCAAAAGAATCAGCAACTCCCAGTTAAAGAGCAACCACTCTTGCAGGCTGATCATGCTGGCGTAAAGGTACATTATAAAGTAACCCCAACTGTACCCTATAATATTCTTGATAGCATGAAAAAGATGAATGTTACAATGTCTATGTGGGACTCATTAGATATCCCAGGTTAAAAAGACATGTTACAGTCAGCCTTGTCAAGTTTGAAAATGTCTGATAAAGTTGAGTCTCCAATAGGCCAAGTTAGAGCTGTGTTAACAAATAATCCCTAGGAAAATGATCAATAGTCTAGCAATGAAAAAAGAAAAGGAATTAAGCCATCTCCATTTTACATGTCAGTGATCATAGGTGACAAGTTAGTTCATAACTGTATGGTGGACAGTAGAGCTAGTAGCTTTGTGATGCCAAAGCAGATTGCGAACAAGCTTGGGCTAAAGTATCAACCCTTAGAGAAAGGAGTAATCCAATTGGATGGTACCTCTATTAATACACTGGGCATCATTAAAGATTTGAGTTTTACCCTTCATGCTTGTCCTAATTTTCTAGTTCCCCAAGACATTTGTGTCATAGACCTTCCACCTTTCTTTTCCTTGTGTTTATCAAAAGACTTTACAACCAAGATAGGTGGTTATGTGTCAGCCGATTGGTCACATATGCTATTTAGAACAAGATATGGAACCAAGGTTACCATTAAATCTGAAAGGTTAGCTAAGGATCACATTGAGCCATATAACCCAAGTCCCATCAATGCTGCTCCTGTTGCTACAGACACAACTTGTGTCATTTTCACTAACAGTGAGCTGGATGTCGCTCAAGAACTTCAAGCAGAAGCTGTTCCTAACGTGCTTCTACATGAATGGGCAGTTGAAAATGTATTAGACAGTCTGGAAGACCTTATTCAAGATGCTGGTATGGGTAACTATGTCATACTTGAGCCTGACGCAAAGATTCCAAATCTTGAGAAGGATCCAAATCAGTTGTTACAACAACAAGGTGGACTTTGGGAGATGTTCTTTGATGGTTCCAGGAGCAAGAATGGGGCAGGTGGAGGCACAATGTTGATTTCTCCACAAGGCGACAAGTACTTTTCAACCTTTCGTTCTGCTTTTGCATGTTCTAACAATAGTGATGAGTATGAAGGACTTATCCAAGGCCTTGAATGGGCAAGGAAAAGAGGAATTGACTGTTTGAGAGTCTATGGAGACAGTGAATTAATAGTCAATCAGGTCAGGGGGGTCAATGCTACTAAAAATGACACACTAAAGTCTTATAGAAACAGAGTGTGGAATATGATTGAGGAATTTAATGCCTTCAACTTAGTATCTATCCCAAGGAATCAGAACCAACATGCTGACAGACTTGCAACAATTAGAGCACATTTTGATATCCCAGGTGATATTAAAAAAGATAAAATACAGTAGTATGTCAAGGTGGTTATCAGGCCGTCAATTCCTGATAACAACATTAACTGGCAGGGTTTTGAAAGTGATGAACATATAGTCACCTTTCTGCTCCAAGAGGATCAATTTGCTGTAGTAAACCAGGAAAAAGTCAAACATCAGTATGACGATCAAGTGATACAGCTGAAGAACAATAAACTTCCCAAAGGGCTGGTTACTTTGGAATCCATATTTAATTCTAATGATCAGCTTAAGAAGAATAAAGTTAGCATTCAAGTCAAGGAAGATCATTATGAAGAAGTGGAAATCTTTAAAGGTAAGCTCCTCAAATTAGGTAAAATTTGTTCAGCTGAAGATAAGAGGGATTTCATTGTTGTATGCCAAGAATATCATGATGTTTTTGCTTGGCAATATTTTGATTTAAGAGGGTTTGATCCTCATATTGCACAACATACAATTGAGTTAGAACCTGGTGTCAAGCTTGTTAGATAGAAAAAAAGACCCTTGAATCCTAAGCTTGAGCCCTTAATGATTAAAGAGCTGACCAAACTAGTTGAGGGGGGTATCATCTTTCCTATTAAGCATACTTCATGGGTTTCTAACCTTGTTTCGGTTAGGAAAAAGAGCGATGAGATAAGACTATGTGTAGATTTTAGAGATCTTAATAGAGCATCTCTGAAGGATCATTATCCCTTACCGTCTATGGAACAAATTCTCCAGGCTATTGCTAGTTCAAAAAGATTTTCTCTTTGGATGGGTATTCTGGTTATAACTAGATTCTTGTCAAATAGGAGGATCAGTATAAAATAACATTTACAACAAAATGGGGCACTATGGCCTATAAGAGAATGCCTTTTGGTTTATCTAATGCCGGTGCCACCTTTCAGCGTGCCATGGACATGGCATTTCAGAGTTTAATCTAGAAAATTTTGCTGGTTTATCTAGATTGTATAACTGTATATTCAAAAATTGTAGATGAACATTTGTCACATCTCAAGCAGGTTTTTGAGAAGTGTAGGGAGTTTGGGATATCCCTCAATCCTACAAAAAGTATTTTTGCAGTTCATGAAGGTAGACTGTTAGGCCATATAGTATCAAAGGATGGAGTTACCATTGATCCAGAAAGAGTCAAAGCTATACTTGAACTGCCATTGCCCAATCACAAGAAGGGACTACAAAGCTTTTTGGGGAGGATTAACTTTTTGAGAAGATTTATCCCTAACGTTGCAAATTTGCTACAACCTTTGACTGCCATGCTAAAAAAGAATGCAATTTTTAATTGGACACAAGAGGAAAAGCGTAGTTTTGAAGAAATCAAGGAGGCTTTAGCATCTGCTCCGACATTGGTAAATCTAGATTTCTCCAAAGACTTCTTTTTGTATGCTTTTGGTAGCAGTAGTTCAATTTTTGCCATGCTGGTTCAGAAAAAATAGTGATAACTTAGAACAACCCATAACTTTCTTTAGCCAAGTACTTACTGATTATGAAGAGAGGTATACCTTTGTTGAGAAACATGTTCTCACTGTGATCAGAAGCCTAAAGAAGTTTAAGCCTCTAGTGTCAAACAATAGGATTCATATTCTGGTGGCGCACTCAAGTGTGAAGGAGTTTCTGTTGAACAAAGATTTGAATGAAAAAAGAGCAGGGTGGGTCACCAAGGTCATGGAGTATGATGTAGATATTAAGATCACCAAACTGGTTAGAGGTAAGGGTCTCTGTGAACAGCTTGCTACAGAGTCAATCAGTGAAAATGAATTAGAAAAGGATGCTATTTTTGCTAATATAAATGAGTCTTAGGTTTCTCAAGATGATGTACCTATGGGAATGACAAATTGGGTTCAAGACATGACCCATTTTTTATAGACTGGTGAGTGCCCATATGGTTTGAACAGAGCCAAAAGAAGATACTTCAGGTTGCAGTCCATACCGTATGTGCTAGTAAACAATGTTCTTTTCAAAAGGGATCTGAATGGCATCCTATTAAGATGCATTCACAGTCATCAAATTGAGAAGGTGCTTCATGAGTTTCATGATGGAGTTGCAGGAGGTCACTTTGCCCCGAAAACTATTGCCTGGAAAATCATGAGAGCTGGTTACTATTGGCCCAACTTGTTCAAAGATGCATATTCCTGGTCAAGAAAGTGTATCAAATGTGCTCTATTTTCAGGAAAGGAAAAGCTGCTTGCTATGCCTCTACATCCAATTCAAGTTGAGCAACCCTTCATGAGATGGGGCATTGATTTCATTGGGCTGATTAACCCACCATCCAGTGCTAGTCATAAGTGGGTGCTGACTACTACAGACTATTTCACATGATGGACAAAAGCAATAGCTTTGAAAGAAGCAAAAGAGTCTTCAGTTTTGAGCTTCTATGAAGATATAGTCACCAGATTTGGCATTCCTGACTCTATCATATCTGATAATGCTCTTGCATTTATGGGATTAAGGCTAACTGATTGGGCTGTTAAATAGGGTATTCATCTAAATACATCCTCAAATTATTACTCTCAGGGTAATGGCTTAGCTGAAAGCACAAATAAGAATCTCATCAAGATTATCAAGAGAATGATGGAGGACAATCAAAGAACCTGGCACATCAAATTAATGTATGCACTGTGGGCAGACAGAGTGACTCCTAAGAGGTCTATTGGTAATTCACCATACATGTTGGTTTATGGCAAAGAGGCAAGATTGCCTCTATCTGTAGAGCTTCCAGCCCTTGACATTGTTCACTAGTTAGAGATGTTTGGGGGACAAGACCCCATGTCTGTGAGGTATGCAGAGCTCATGGAGCTCGAAGAATCAAGGGACAGAGCAATGAAAGCTTTGGAGTATCATTAGCTCCAAACGAAAAGAACATTTGACAAGAAGGCTACAGAAAAAGTTTTCAAGGTGGGAGATCTCGTGCTGAAATGGGATGTTCTGAAAAGCAAGCCAGGCTATCACACCAAGTTTGTCAACATGTGGACAAACCCATTCATTATCAAAGACTGTAAGGAGCACAATGCTTACCAACTGGCCACAACAGAAGGGGAAGTGCTCCCTATCCCAGTCAATGGGATACACCTTAAGCCCTGTTTTCGAGTCTGAGGGAGTTCCTCTACTGTACATATTAGTTTAGGTTTGTGTTTTCAATAAGTGCTTCTGCACTTCAGGTTAATTATTTTCTATTTCCTGGGTGCTATGATGGAACATTTTTTTCTCTTTCGTTTTCCCTTTTTTTTTTTTGGCATCTGTTGTGTCTTGTGGATCTCAAGCGAGTTGCGGCCATGTGCAAAATTGATATTTTTATTTGTTTTTTGAGCCTCGTAATGACTCCATGCCCAATGGATAAGCCTAGACTACTGGTCTTCATGTTTAGCAGGCAAACATCTAGCAAAGGTCACCAGAAATGTTACCTAATTTTCACCCTCAGGCTTAATCAGGCAAGGCATCTATGTTGCAGGTGTTCATAAGGGCCAAATGGGATATTTCCATTTAGGGCCAGTTCATGCATCTGATGACATTTCACAGGGAGCTTAGTTGGGAAGCCTACTTTGTTGGAAATATGCCTCAATAATCACAGGCTGAAGCCTCCATTAGAGCCAAGTCGGTATGACATCTTCACTGTCTGGCTGACTAGCAGCTTTGATACATTATGTTTTGAATAGGTCGCTGTGACCTGGTTTCTATCTTGCCGAACACTTTCACTATAGAGCCTATTGCTATGACAAGAAAGGTTCGGTATGACCTCTTGTTGCATGGAATTCTTTGGCCGATAGGCCATTCAATCGTAAATCGGGGAGACTCATGGCGACCATGGGCTTCAGGATAACCTATAGAGGTTGGTGAGAAGTCCCAACGAAGAGTTAAAGTCTCGCCGACAGCAGATGGTGTCAAGTCATTGGGGAAACTCTCACTAGAAGAAATACTATCGGTAAGAAGTCTTACTGACGTGAGAAAGTCACACCGACTGCATTCGTTCAGGGTAACAAAGAGTCTCAGAGAGAATTCTTAACGAGAATGGAATGTCTCGCCGATGGTGTTGATGTCTTTGGTATAACTCTTGGCGACAGATGGACACTTCGGGGTAAGTCTTTGAGCTCGCTAAGAGGTCTCGGTGACCCAGGAATGTTTTGGCGACAACGAAATGAGCTTGGCGGATGTCTCCCCGACAAGAAGGATGGGCTCTCGGCAAAGGTTGGTCCCTTCGCCACAAGGTCTTGCTGAAGAAAGGAGGTCTCCCCAAAATTTGACATCGGTGTAGTTTCCAGCCATCGGGTTAAGGTCTTGCTGATATGGCTATGTCTCGGCGAACGAAGGTGATCTCGGCCAAAGGAAGTAGTTTCGCCATAATGTCTTGGTGAAACCTTTGTCTCTGCCGAAGTGAAATGAGGGCTCACCAAATCAAGGTGCCTTTAGCACAACCTCTTGCCGACCAAAGGATGTCTCCTCGACTAGGGGGTCTTGATGACTTAAGTAAACAAGTGGGGGTCCCACCAAGGAAACATCTGGTCTCGCTAGGAGTTGGGGCTTTCGCCATGGGGTCCTAGCGACTGTCCAAAGTCTCACCAAAGTGGGTGGCTTCGACATAATCTTATGAATTCAATAGGAGGTCTCCCTGACTCGGTGATGTCTCGCTGACACGGGGAGGAGAGCTCGGGCAAAATGGAGGAGTTCGGCATGAGTCCCGATGACAAACAGGTAGTTTGGCCGAAAGATGAGAGTTCGGGGAGACTAGTGTGCTCGGCAAAGGGTCTAGCCGAAGGGCCAAAGTTTCGGCAACAAGATAAGAGCCTCGATGAATGGTCACGTTTCGGGGAGATGTCTTCCCAACCACAAGTGTCTTGCCGAAACAAAAAAGGGGGCTCAGTGTAGAATTTTCTCTTGGCGATAAAGGATGAGTCATCAGCAAAGGTCTCACCGACTAGCAGAAGGTCTCCCTGACATGAATGACATTGATGTAGCGCCCAATTGTCAAAGTGATGTCTTACTGACATGATGTGGTCTCAGCGACAGAGGAGAGATTGATATGACATCTGAGCCTCGCTATGAAGTCTTCCCAATTTTCCAGGGTCTCACCAAAAAAATAGAGGGAGCTCGGGGAGTTGAGGCGTTCACCAAAAGGTCTTGGCGACTAACTGAAGTCTTGCCGAAGGAGAACCAACTCAAGGAGAAAGATCCAACATCGCCAGGAGGTCTCGCCGAATGTAGATGGTCTCCTCGAAACAGATGCCTTCGCTAAGGAATAGGGATTTCGTCATGATGTCTCAATGACATAATTGTGTCTTGCCGATGGCTTCAGAAGGGCATAATCACATCGATGAGACACTTTCAGTGTCTCGTCGAGATGTTATTTTGATTAAACGAGCTTTTGGTCGCCTGGACAATCTGTGTCAGGTATACTCGACCAATCAAGGAGATCTGAAAGCGAGCCATGGCAGTCTGACCATGATGAAGAACGTCAACAAAATGAATGCGATGCGTATCTGTTCTGAGCTCAGGGCATTCAAAGTGTTCAGTCAAAGAGGTTCAAACAGGACACGATGCCAGGAAGTGAATGCGGTAGCTGCGAAATATCTGAAGAAGACCACTCCTGGAGGCGACTCTTCATGCCGACATGGACACGCATGGTTCAACATTGAATTTCAATCAAAAGATCTAAAGAAAAATCTATCCTGAAGACTGATATTTTGTAAGCCCTAAGGGGCCGACATAGTTTAATATATAAGACATTTTTTGCCTTTTTGTATATAGTTCTGATTATACACTATGAAGAATTAGTGATTTTATCAATCCTTTCTCAACTAAATGTATGTTTTGTAACTTGACTGGAATCTGGAATACAACACAGAGTTTACCTTGGAAGCTAGTGTTCATGTTTGTACTACTCTCATTTCTATATTTTCTCTTTTGATTATGCAAGTCTTTAACTGTGTTTTATAAGTCTACATTCATACCTTAAAGCCGTGAAATTTATCTTTCCTTCCTAAGATGTGTATGTAGATCGAGTCTGTTAAGATTGATGCATAATTCTAAAAGAAGTCGTGTTGAGTATGTGAAACGGTTGAAGTTAAGTTTCCCAATGTATGCTCATCTTGTTTTCATTTCATAATTCCTCATCAATTCGGTGTATCACCTTAGAATTTAATCTTTATTTTAATGCATTCTCCTTCTCCCTTTCCCTTCAAAGAATCAATAGTTTAGGTGATAACACAAAGGAAGCCAGCCTTCTCCGGAGGTTGACCTCTGTCTGCAAGAAACCCACATCTTTAGAGGTCTTCCAATGTTACACTGAGGTGTTGAACATCAGGTTCAACAAGGGTGCAATTTCAGGTGATAACACCCCCATCTCCTATTGACACATCTACCGAACCCATTGAACACCCACTTCCTATTTTGAGAGTCATCAAACCCATCGACGACACCCAAATCAAATCCACTAAAATCCACTCCCATGAATGTTTTGAATCCTCCATCCCTCCATCTTCCCCACTTGAAGAGTCCCACCAAGACTCCATTATCATGCCTCTCGCACATGATGAGTCATGCCAAGAGCCTAATCCAAAGCATGCCAACATATCCCCTTCTTCAGATCAAGATCCTACCATCCCATCTAGTCCACCTCAAGATCATAGAACCCCCATCCATTCCATCCCATGATCCCCTTGTTAGTCAAGCTTCCACCGCTCCATCTCCATCTCCATCGCATGATCCCACTACCACAAATCTAGATCCTATCATATCCCCTGATCCCTCTCATGATACCACCCATCCAAATGTTGCTATCCCATCATCTCCCTCTCATAATCCCCCATCATCTCATAAAACTACTATCCCCACACCGCTTGCATATCCCCTTGGTACTCTCACATTCTTCCATGGTGGCCTCTTCGTAGAAGAAAAACATAGTGTATATACGACCCATCATCCTCCACCTAATAATGGACTCACATCATGTTTTCAGACTAACAAATCCTATCATGGATCACATGCTCAAGAAAATGAACTATCAAGGAAAAGGTCTAGGCCTTCATGAGCAAGGTATTTTGGAGCCCATCCAAGTCAAAGAATAAATTTGCATGCAAGGTCTTGGACCTATTTCCCAAGACTCGCAATCTAAAGATGTTGGTACAACCTCTAGACATCCTCAACGAGCCTTTTTCAAAAGAAATGTCGGCTCTTCCCATCACTCCACCAGATCATATGCTGCCATCCCTCCTCCTCTATCATATCACCTCAAAACAACCGTCCATATTCCTCCTTCATCTGCTCCATCCATTTTGGGTCCTTACATCCCTCCATCCACCATCTCCCATCCTTCATCTACTCCATCCATCTTGGGTTCTTATGTCTTTCCACCCACTACGTTTGTTTTGGGCCCCTATACCCTAAAATCACCTCCTCCATCTCATCCTATCCATCCTTTCATCCATTCATCACCTATCCATGTCATCCATCATAAAAATCCCACTCGCACGTCCCCTAATCAGGATCAACAAAGGCACATACCCGCACATCCTCCATCTACACATAATCCCTATAATCCTACCTTTGTCGCTCCACATCATCCATCTCCTCTCACCCATCCCATTGCTATCAAAAGCACTTTGGGTGTTAAAACAAAAATGCCTAAATCTAAAGATCCACATGAACCTCAAGCTCCTCATGTCCCCTCTAAACGACATGTTGAAGAAAAGAAAAAGAAAATCCAAAATCAAAATCAAATCGGTAGCCCGCAAAGGTCCACCAAAGAAAAGATCAAAACCATGTGGATCCCAAAGAAAAAATATGCAATGCCATCAAATGAATTTTTAAGAGAAAATCCAAAGTTGCTAATCATACACCCCTTTCATCTCCTAAGTCTGTTTTGGGCCCTTATGTTCCAAAATTTTCCATCCCATCTCCTCCATTACCCCCACATTCTCCATCCATTAATACTCCTATCATTTCACATTCATCACCATATGTGTCCATGTTGGTCCTGAACTCACCACCCCATCATTCTATCCATACCCTTTCCAACATCCCACCCATTATCCCTCGTATCTCCCCCATCAAATCCCTCGAATTCATCCTCTTGCATAATCCATTTATCCTAATAAGGTTGTACCAACATCCAACAGTCGGTTCAAACAAGGGACCTTAATGCTTCATATAGAACTTGATGCTTGAGTCCTTCATCCATATCCTTATCGCTTGTCTTCTAAATCCATTTATTCGCCTCCCTATCCTTATTCATTTCCTTCCGCGTGCTATCCAAAAAGTCAAAAAATCCAAAAAATCCAAAAAAAATAAAATTAGAAAAATCCAAAAAATAAAATAAAATAAAATAAAATAGTAAAGAGAAATAATCCATCCAATGGTGAAAACTTGGCAAACAAGCGCCTTGGATAAGTACCATGATGAAAACCTGGCAAACATGCGTCATGCATTAATCCCCATCTGCACTTGTGGGTAGCTTCCCGATATGCATTCCCTCCATCCGCTATGCGCTCATCTTCTTGCTATACGCCATTTTCATTCATCCCCTCCATCCTACCTATCTTATACACGCTACTTAGCATATCTCATTTATCCCAATCCTTCCATCCTCCTTGTGATCTTGATAATGATAGGGGCAAACATATAAACATGTTTTGGACACCTCTTAGCATACATTCTCCTCATCCACACACTATCCTAATCCTCATCCACCCATCATGCTACGATCAATCTCCCTTCCTTATCCATGCATCCTATCTTCACCCATCTCACTCCTTTATTTTCCTATCCACTCTTCTTCCATCCCTCATGCATCATCATATATGACATATCTAGAGTGGGGGCATCTACTTCCTTTATAACATAAGTCCTTGGAGAACTTCCCATCCTTATCTTCCTAATCCAAACAATCCCTTTCATATCCCCATATTTTTCTTCCTACCTATCTAAACAATCTCTTTCGTCTCCTTGTCTTCCTATCCATCCCTATCTCTATTCCAAATCCCTTCCATCCCCCATCCCTATCTCTTTATCCATTCTTTCATCTTTATCCTCATCCCATCTCACAATCCCTTGTCATTGGTATCTAGCTATAGGCCTCCCTCCATGTAACCGAATGCCATTTATCTAATCATAATCACTCCTACTTCTCTTGCACATCTTTCTAATCCCCTATCACTTTTCATCACTCATCTATCTATCATATCATCCTCCCAAGTCATTTTAATGATTTGGATAAGTATCCCATCCCTGAGCTTTAAGTGATTGTCATCATCCCATCCAATCCAATAGGTCTATCCTATCTCATCATATCGGTTCCCTCCTTTTATCCACTTATGCTATCATCATCCTTTATCCATCATTTATCTTTGGTCTTTTGTCGAACTACGTTGCCCTTGAGCTTTCACGTAGGCAAGGTCGATCACTTGATCTGCCCCCGGGGTTCCTTTATTTCCTATCATTGGTCTTTCTGCTTTGTCCATTTGTTCCTTTATTTCCTATCATCGGTCTTTCTGCTTTGTCCATCTACTCCTCTATCATCTAGCGTCGGTCTTTCTACTCTGTCCGTCCACTCCTTTATCGTCTATCATCAATATTTTCTTTTGTCTCTCCTATCCTTGTCATCCACCATCAGTCTTCATCGTCCTCTTTCTGCTTTTATCCATGGCCAGTCGACAACCTTTTATCGAACTACGAGGGCTCTGTGCTTTCACGTAGGCAAGGCTAATCTTTGATTAGCCCTTGAGCCCCTAGGTCTTTAGGGTGTGTCAGTCTCTTGTCTTGTCTTCCTTGTGTCTTGTCGTCAAGCTATGCCCTTATCTAGCCAGTTCTTCACAAACTAGATCCACTTGTATCATGAGAACCAATCGATTTTGAACATCCCACATCATAACGATCTTTTAGTTTAGTATCCATCATCTTTGGTCTCAATAGTATGCATCCTTCCTAATAGAGCTCATCAAACCCATCCATCCTTTTTGATCCTATGGCAAAGGACGTTTGAACTCAATTGTGATATTTTGATACGTTTGGCTTTTGTTTATCATTTGAGCTCCCTATCATCACTTGTCAAGGCCGCCATGATCCATCATATTATGGTGTGTTTTGATTGGTCAACATAGGGGCATATCTTGATCTTTTTATGTCTATTTTTGTCTTCTTGGTTGTCCCACGTAGTGCCCACCAAGATCCCTGAGGTCTTGTGTTACGCTGGGGCATCCTTTTGTGCTTGTGGTTATCTCAATACCTGGCCCAACCAAGGTCTTTGTGACTTTGGGGTGTTGGGATAGATTTCTTGTTTGTTGTGTTTTTTTCATGCATTAGACACTAATACGCCTTGGTTCCACATACCCTGGCACTTGGTGTCTTATGCTATAGTAAAAATCAGTGCTCCAAAGATGGCAAATTGCATTAGGATTGCATTTCATTTCTATCGTCTTGCATGTATCCCCCATCCTCTCATCTATCAAAATCCCCCCATCCATTCATCCTTCATCCTTATCTCACATCTCTATCCAATCCCCATCCATTCCATTTAGCCCGAATCATCTAATCATATCCTTGGTCCTGTCCCCAGCCTTGTTCCAAGCCTTGATCCAATCATCCTCATCATCATCATCATCCAGATATATTATTCCATATCCCTTCGGTGTTGTTTTGGGATGTATCCTTCCCTCGTCAACAACACTTTCATCATCATCATCGGGAGGTATTCTTCCCTATCCTTTAGTGGTGTTTTGGGATGTATCCTTCCCTCATAAAGAACACTTTCATCAACACTCATGAGAATGTATCCTTCCCTATCCTCGTGTTGTTTCAGGATATATCCTTCCCTCATCAACAACACTTTCATCAACACTCATCATAATGTATCCTTCCCTATCCTCATGTTATATCATTCCCTCATCAATGAAACTCCATCCATCATCCACCCATTTTCACTTGTAGCTTGACTGGGGCAACATCATCTTCATCTTTGCATCCATTTGTGCTTCCCAACCTCCTGTCGCCTTTTCATCATTTCATATCCATCCCTTTGCATCCTCTTCCTCATCTCCCATTTCATCATCTCATCCATTTCAAGAGCACATCCGTGTTCTCTTGAACCCGCATGTCCTCTCGAGGGGGCATCCTCAATCCCTAATCTTCATCTTCACCCAATATTTTTTCCTTCCTAGTCACTCCTTTGAATGACTGAGGCATCTTTTCCAATCTAACCATCTCCTTCTCGGTTCTATATTTTAATATTCTTTGAAATGATGCTACTTCGTAACACCATTTCAAACAGGGGAAAAATGTAGACATCCAAATTTGGACACTTAATTTATCCAAATTTATCACTTTTCATCTAAACATCCTCTTATCCGAGTTAATTGAGTAATATTACTATTATTTAATTAATATCCTTAATTCTACCAAATCCCTAAGGTATTTAATTAATAATTAAATACCTTACCCTCCTAATCCCCTTTTCATCAAATGAATTAAATAAATATTACATTTATTTAATTC
The DNA here is from genome assembly GCA_007258455.2 of Sequoia sempervirens. Taxonomy (NCBI): domain Eukaryota; kingdom Viridiplantae; phylum Streptophyta; class Pinopsida; order Cupressales; family Cupressaceae; genus Sequoia; species Sequoia sempervirens. The sequence continues at coordinate 1,267,136,064 of VDFB02271358.1, forward strand.
CTCACATGTCATTTTCATCTAATCCTAATCCATCTCCTAATCTCTTCATTAGGGATGTTCACATGCCTAATCGCTGATTAGGATGTGTCACATCCTCCAACTTTTGCAAGTTGGCTTCTAATCCTCATTAACCCCTAATTATGCTCTAATTACTGATTAGTTAAACCTAATTAGTACCTTGGTAAACTCTCCCCATCCCCCAAGGAATTTTTAATTCACTTTATTCCTCCTAGAATCTCTTTTCCCATGCATCTTTTAGAATCTTTGATTTGTCACATCAAGTCACATGTGACAAACTCCCACCTTTTTGGGGACCCTCTCTTATCCACTAGATTCTCCCAAGCATGTGAATTTTTAATTCACATTTATTCCTCCAAGGAATCTTCTCATCTCCCAATGTACTTCCAAGGTACATGTCCTTCCTCCACATCATGTACTCTCCTTCCACATCACCTACACATCATCTCACCCTTAGCCATCTCACATTCCACATGTCAAAATGTGAGGGCTTGTGAGTCCTCAACTCACCTTAGCCCTTCATCTTGGCCTTGTTGGGTAAATCTCAACCATTGAATTCTCTAGAGAATTCAAGTTTCTCTATAAATACCCCCTCCTCTAAGGCATTTTGAAAACACTTAGCCATTTTGCAACTAAATGCTGCCATTTTGTGCACTCATCTAGCCATCAATTTCATCTATATGCATCTACATCCAAGCATATAGTTAAATCTTGCATTTAGCCATATCAAGAGCCATCAAGGAGCATACAAAGCAAATCAAAATCAAGGGCCAACTAAGGAGTTTCAGCTGCAAAAGGGAAGGTATAACCACTTGCAATCATTTTACACTTTTTCTCTTTGCATTAACAAATTTCTTAGGCTAATCTTGAGGTGTTTCTTTGTGTTTTTCCATTGCATTTTAGTTGTTTAGAGTAGGTAAAACATTTGGATATCACAGTCGTGACCACTGCCGTGATTGCCACCGTGACCCCCACTAGAGCCACCATCGATGCCACCATCATGACCACCGCCAAAGCCATTGTTGTGACCACTAATGGCATCACCTCAACACCACCACCGCTACCAAAATCACCACCACCCATTCCACCGGAGCCCTTGCCACCAGGGGCACTATGAGGAGCGAAGCTAAAGCTAAGGGGTATCTACTCACCTTGATTGTGTAGGATGTTTGAGGAGTAGAGGAAATGTTGATCGAAGGGCCTATTTTGGCAATGCATACGGACATTGTAGGCATCAAGAAACCTATCTATCTCTCATTGGCATGGAGCATCGTCCTCAGGTAGTACCCGATCTAGTGTTATATGAGGGGATGTATGCTTCATTTAGATCGGTGAGGCCATGTAAGAATTCTATGCTTGTTTGATCTTTTCCTAACATATATCTCACCTCGTTAAAAATCCTAATGACTCTTGTCATATTTGGTACTTTCTTCAAATGATTTATGAGATCTAACAATCTCTTGTCTAATCCCAATAGGTGTTCTTTAGGAATGTGCACAACATCATCCTCATCCATAGACAAAGTTGTAGGGGATGTTGGAGGAGTGGGTACATGAGTGGTTTTGTCAACGAAACCTATCTCATTTGTCAAAATCTCCTATTGAGAAAAATGACCGGTAGTAGAGCCTTTGGTAAATCTAGAAGCGACCTTCATCTTTTCCATTTGTAATTATCACAAACTTCTTTTGACAATGTACTCGAAGATCATAGACTAGGTTGTAATGCTCATAAAACCCCACAACACCCAAGTCTATAACAGTTTTTGAGTGCAAAGGAAAGAGTCTCAACACAAAGAAATGGATAGACGTTCACATCAGGTTCACCAAAATGTAGAAAGGGGGACCGGCCACTCAACGACTCCAGGTCATAGAGAGCCAAGAGTTGAAGGCTGCCCTAATATACCTCAAGTGGAACAAGTGTTTTATGTTAAGAGGAAAGAATGAAGAGCACTCTCAATGATTTTGTCACTCTACTAACCTGAGAGTTTCAATGGGGCTAAACAAATAGGTTTCTAGAGTCCTATTTGTAACCCTACCAGCTCTCTGCCAGAGGACAATAGCATGAGATAGGGATGACAACGCGGCATGTAGGCGTCTCACATGTGTGTTGTCATTTGTACAGAAAGACAGTGAAAAAGTACAAGAAAAGACCTCTAAAATCCTACTGACAATTTAACTGTTGAGGTTTAAAGTGATAACTAAAGCAATAAATAAAAAAATAATTGAAATAATGAGAGAGACGATATAAGAATGATAAGAGTGAAGATGATAAATATTCAACTCACAAAAAGTCCAGTTCTCCTACAAGCTCCACACGAACGGGCACCTACACACAACAAGACGAGGAAAAATGTTGGGGCTGTTTTGGGGCTTGCCATAGTCAAACCCCTGTTTTGGTGTTTCCACTTCTACGAACAACTAGATCGATAGAAAAGTAGAAATGCGATAAAGAAAGTACGATAAAATGAAATATCAAACACTGCAAGAGACACTATGCTACTGAAATCCAACAACAATGCAATAGTAAGTGAACAATACCACCCTCAACCAGAGGTGCTCAAGGCCAATGAGAGAGGAATGCAAGTCTACAACTGTGGCAAAGTTGACATGGCTGCAGTGACGTCGAAGGAAGTCTCACAAGACACCCAGTTGCAACTTCTATGGTGGATGTGAAGAATGTTGTGATGTTGGAATAGTTGATAGTGTAGCTAGTAGCTCAAGAATGTGAGAATTATCTTCAAGAATGTGTAGAGTGTGTAGAAGATGAAATGAATATGAAAGATAGGAATTTGAAGGTGGTTTAGGAGGGAAAGAGTCATTTAAAGGTTGGTTGAAGGGAGCAGGGGCGTTACGTTTCGTCACCAATGGAGAACGTAATGCCTCTACAAATTTTAGAGGCAGGAATCCTGTTAAGACAACAATGTGCTGTGCAGACGTCTGCATGTCGCACATGTGTCTTTGACAAAAATTCCCCCACCGACACTATAAACATGCACCATGTGGATGGGGTATGAATGAAAGGAATGAAATTGCATGGTTGGGTTTGATTTTTCTAAGGTGATGGATGTAAAAGGGGAATTTGCAAGGGGGTGCAAATTCACACCTATACCACATACTCAATGCATGACATCCAACCATGAACATCAACAACATCAACGACAATTGTATGAACAACATACAACTGTAAGCACCAATGACAACCCAAACTATAAGCATTAATGACAACCCATTTGATTAAGTGTTGAAATCCATGACAACCAATACCAAATAAAAATCTTACAAACATATGCAACAATCTCCCCAAGCGTTGATATCAATGAAAACTAGTACCAACAATCTCCCCCTTTGGCATTGATGGCAACACACACCTGCACATTCTACCCCTTTGACATCAAGGACAAAGGGCCAAGGATCTTGATTAAATCATCAACACATTCCCCCCAACATATGAATATGCTCTCCCTATCAGCAACAACTAACCAACTACTTGCTCCCCCTGAGAGGTAGCACACATCAATCTAGGAGAAAAAGATATGATATAAATTCCCCCTCTGGATAGATGCACCATCTATGCATCTAGTTAGAAAAAGGAGGGGCAATAACCCCTAACTTATGTTGGAGATACTCAAAAGTATTCTTTGAAAGTGCCTTAGTGAAGATGTCAACAATTTGATCCTTTGTAGGAACATACTCCAATCTGACTTCTTGTTATGCAACCTTCTCCCTTAGAAAGTGAATATGAAATAGAAATATGTTTGGTCCTTGAATGCATCATCAGATTCTTGGAAATTTTTATTGCACTAGTATTATAACATAATATTGGAATGGGTTCATCATACACCACCTTTATATCCTTCAAAGTTAGCTTCATCCAAAGCACTTGGGTGCAACAAAATGTTGCAACAACATACTCAACTTTTGATACAGATAAGTACATTGAGTCCTACTTCTTACTGTAAGGCCCAACTAATGCTTAGTAAACTTGGCGCTGGACACACAATTCAAAAGGTGTTCCTAACTAAATAGTCTACTAAACCCTTGTAAAGACTCCATTTAATTATCAACCAGGGCTAATGTAAGCTTGTGATGATGCTAGCACTATATGTGCACCTAGAGATTCTATACTGTCTATATCATCTAGTATAAGTGGTTGACACAAAAATAAAGTACAAACTATGGAATAGGAAAAATGATTAAATCTGGAACTATTGCTATGGGTACTTGCAGCTTAAGACAATGACTAGTTCACTATTAAAACCCGAACTCTATAATTAACTTAACATTTCTAACTTAGAATCACTCCTAAATACTTCTAAACACTTGTCTCACTCTGGAGGATAATGCATTGAGACAAAAAAAACATAAAGTATAAAAAAAGATCTCATTCATGATTTTATTCATATACAAAATATGAAGAATTTGATTAAAATAAATGCAATAATGAAAGCAACTATTGTAACAACAAAAATTAATGGTGGAGCACAATTACCTTGAGTGGCCCTTGCTCAAGTTACTGTATCCACAAAATAAGCTCAAATCTAACTTCTTAAATTAATTGATCATAACGATAAACTGAAAACCTCTTCATTGCATATAACTAGATTTCACAATTTGGCAAGAATCTTTAGAGATATCTTATTCATGAAAGAATAACTAGAAAAACAATTATTGTCTATGTAAATGGAAAAACTATCTATCTGAACATATCCATATGCTATAGCTACTCCTCAATTGGACTGATCCAACTATATAGGTTCAGGGGAGGTTTATAAGAATGAGGACTCAAAACATAAAATTAAATGAAAATCACCACTACCCTATGAAATAGAGATTGACAAAGTTTACATAACTAAAAACATAATTGAAAATATGGAAGAAGACGATTAAAATTGGAACTTTGTTTCAACAATATACTAGAAACATGTATTGTGGGAACAATTATGTTGGCTTCCCAATCATTGAAGACTTTTTTTTTCCTTCAATTGTCTTATCAAATGGTTTGGTGATTCATAATAATCCTCATTAATGAGTGCTTCCACTTCTGCAACTATCGTGTTCTTATTGTTTTAGAATTTCTCCCGCATCTCTGTCTGAAATCCTTTGGTTGCGAGTTGCGCTTCCTAGTTGTGGGTTACACTCTGCTTACTCTAGCTTCTTGACTGCAAAGAGTTAATTCATCTAACATATACACAATACTAATAACCATAAATTAAACATAGATCCACACTGCATTCCATACACATTCACACATCTAATTATGCAATTCCTATATGTAATGGCGTAAATTTGCACACCGTGTAATTTCCCATTTATTTTAGCCTTACAAGTTCGATAATGTAAAAACTTGTCATTTTTATCCTACTTTGCTCATGTGTCCCTGTCATTTTGTGTCATTGAGGGAATTTTTGTTGGGGATGCGCGCCCATCGCGCAAACATCTATGCACTGCACTAGCGTCCTAACAAGATTCCTGTGTCAGGAAGCTACATAAATGTTACATTTCTTGGCCACCTGCAAATGTAACGTTCTCTGTCGAATCTTGATTGACAAGAAATGATTATTTTCCTCCAATTTGTCCATTTGAATTCAATTCTTTCATTCACAAGCTCTCTTTCTCAATTTTGTCACTCACTCTCACATTCTAATGTTTCTTCTTGCTTTATTCTTGCTCTCTCTTGCTACTACCAGCTCCCTACTTAGTTTCTATAACCTCTCTTTGCTCCAATACCATTGCTATTGCAGGATCATGAAGCTTTACCTCCTTGGCATGGTGATATCATTCTAGCATAGGTGTTTACACTTGCTGAGAAATCACCAAAAAAAAAAACATAACAGTAAAAGAAGTAATGTTGGCACTATTGCTACGGGTACCTACAACAAAAGACTGTGACTAGTTCACTTTCAAGAAATGAATCCTAAAATTAACTAGTATTGTTAATTAAACCTACACTTCGTAGTACAACAAACTGAAGCAAACTAAAGCATGAATGTAAAACAAGATTTTTTCATGGATTCTTTCATAACATAAAGAATCTAATTAAGACAATTGCATTCATGAAGTAACTACTTTAACAAAAATAAATGTATAGAAGATAAAGTGGGGAACAATTACCTTGGGTGGCCCTTGCTCATGTGATTGTCTCCATAGATTTAACCCAAATCTAGCTCCTCAGATTAACGTAATCATGACAATAATGAACAACCATTCATTGCATAACTCAAAATATCACAATCAAAGATTTTGCTGAAATATCTTATTTATAAGATCATGAACATTGTCTGTGTAAAAATAAGAACTTAACTGAAAGTATCTTATTGCTATATATGCTACTGAATAATCAACCAACTTAACTAATGCCTCAACCATCGAACCATACATGTAGGCACAAGGAAGTTTATTGAACTCAGGACTCTAAACTGAAATCATAAATTACCACTCCCTACATAACAGAGTGTGATAAAGTTTGAGCAACTAAACCATAACTGAAAAAGGAAGAAGAGTCCAAATAGAACTATGAATCTATTGCAACAAGAATTAGAACGTGGACTATTGAAATAGTCACACTAGACTCCCAACTGTAATAGAGTTCTTATCCTTCAACATCTTTATTGAATGTCATAATGATGCACAATCATCTTCAACAAGTTCCTTCATTTCTATAATTGTTGCGCTCAGCTTATTCTGGAACATCCCCTACATCAATATCTTGAAACTTATTTGGTTGCGGGTTACACCTCACAGTTGTTGCAAGCTCTCCTTGACCGCAAAGAGTTAGTTCATACAACATCTACACAATACTAATAACCATAGTTTAAGCACAAATATTCATTGCAATTCATACATATCCACACACCAATTATACAATAACTATCACATTATAACCATATTTCCATATACTTCAAATCAGGTTCAGGTTTGTATAAAAAGCATAAAAAATAGTAAAGTGTAGGAATATGTATAATAAGTGTTTGGAAATGTCTATGAGTATGCATAAAAACATCAAAAAACTAACTAATAACTAGACCCATCATGTGTTACATCTAGAACCGAGTTCCTCACAAAGTTGTGAAGGGGGTAACTCATTTTGAAGCTTGGTCTGGTCAAAAACGCATAGTTAAGCACTTTTGAGTGTTTGGTTCTCTTGCATGAGCCCACATTTTGGTAGAGATACACAAGGCTATAGATCCGTAAAACAAGCCTTGTATATGTTTTGGGTACCCAGATGATGCCAAAGGTTATAAGCTTCTCCATCCCATCACTTTATTTATCGAGATGAGTGTTCGTTTTGATGAGAGCCCATCTAGTTCTTCTCCTACCACATCTCCATCCACCATCACATTAGAGACATTGCATCATGATGACAATTCTTTAGAGGATCTAAATCCTCCTAATCTTGATGAGGAGTCTTCATCCTCCACTTTAGATGGAGAAAGTGATGATGAAGATTCACATTCCTCTCCTAGTCATCATTTAGAGGTTGATTATTCTTCTCCAGACTCTCCAACCTCAACACCTCTTTGGGCATGATAGACATTGGAGTCAACAGGTGATTGGGTTGGTGATCCAACAGACACAAGAATAAAAAGGTCACAATTTTAGCAAGCTCCACATCTCTTCATTGCTTCAAATTTTGATCCACAATATTTTTTAGAAACTTCGAGTATCCCTAAGTGTGATGTTGCAATACAAGAAGAATCCAATTCCTTAGAGATGAATCACAAATGGGATCTTGTCACTCTTCCTAAGGGAAGAAAACTTGTTCAATACAAGTAGATTTATCAGACAAAATGTGTAGCAGATGGGTCGATTGACAAGCATAAGATTCGCTTGGTTGCAAAAGGATTCATCCAGGTTCTCGGGATTAACTACTTTAAGACTTTTGCAGCAATTGCTAAGATGAATTCCATTTGACTTATCCTTGATATAGTTGTAGCCCATCGTTGGGAAGTTCATTAGATGGATGTGAAGAGTGCCTTTCTTCATGATGACCTTCAATAGGAAATCTACATGGAACAACCACAAGGGTTTATTTAGGATCCTTCACTTGTTTGTCATCTTTAGAAGCCTCCTTATGGTCTCAAATAGGTTCCTCGAGCTTGATATGCCAAGATGGACTCCTTCCTTCTGACATTTGGGTTCACTCGGTGCCATTCTGATTTGAACACATACGTTCTACAACAAGATGACACTCACATTTTTGGTTCTCTATGTTGACGACTTGTTGATCACAAGGAGTCACTCATCCACCATCAAAGTAGTGAAAACTACTTTACACGATAGATTTTTGATGTTAAACTTGAGTCTTTTCCATTATTTCTTGGGGATTGAGATCACTCAGTCATCTTCTGGTATCTTCCTTGGCCAACCCAAGTACACACTTGATATGCTCTCCAGATTTCACATGACTGACTATAAGCTTACATCGACTCCATTTTTGTTAGGGGTCAAAATTGAGGCTAAGTGTTCTTCACCCTTGGTTGATGGAACTTTATATCGACAACTTGTTGGGAGTCTCATTTACTTGACTCATATGAGACTTGACATTTCATATGTTGTGGGCATGCTCTCTCGATTCATGCTAGAGCCATATGAGTTGTATTAGAAAACAAATAAGTGGATCCTCCACTATATTCAGGGTACTCACAATTATGTGATTCAATATGCAACGGGCATAGATATTGAAGTGGTGGGACACCCAGATTCAGATTGGGTAGGTGATTCTCAAGATCACAAGTCTGCTTTAGGGTATTGCTTCTCACTTGGTTCCGGTCCAATTTGTTGGTCAAGCAAGAAGCAATCTGTAATTGCTCTTTCATTGACAAAGGCCAAGTATTGAGGGGTAGTTAATGCCACCATTGAGGCTGTTTGGCTTCAAAATATTCTCATTGAGTTTGACATTCCATTTTGAAAGCCTACAATCATCTTTTGTGATAATCTGAGTGCCATACAAATCTTAAGGAATCCATCTCATCATCAGAGGATGAAACATATTGAGATACATGTGCACTACATTCGAGAGCTGACTCAAGAATGCATCATTGCTCTTATGTATTGTTCTACATTAGAGCAAATTGCATACATCTTTACCAAACCCTTCATAGAAAGCAAGTTCCTTCATTTGCGAGCTTTGCTATGGGTACGTTAGGTGTACTTCGAGAGGGGCTTTCTAGTCCATTTTCTCTCTATTTAGAGGGGGGCTATTCCTCTTATTGGGGTGGCGGGAGGCAGTGGCAGGGGGTGGGGGGAGCTTCTTTTTTCATTAATATCATTTTACATGAGATAGATGTTTTAAGTCAACACTCTCTTCCTTGCTTGTTCCCCCTCCTGCATTTTGTGTCTTTGTTTTTAATTCCCTTCAATGAGGCAACAACAACAAAAAAATAGAAATGACTGTTGAAGAAGTTGTTAGGGCTTGCACCATTTGTGCAACAACAACTAGAGTTTTCTTTGCCTTTTGAATCATATTTTACTTCAAATCTCTTTGTCCTCTACTTGATCGGAATGAAAATATCATTTTATGTCTTATATCATAAGTTAAGACCTTTCTCATAATCTCATGTTATCCTATGTTTCACCTTGGTCCATATAACCAAAGACCTTCTATACATTATGTATTGTATAATGATCATTTTATTTACATTCTTTGTATCGAATGTAATTTATTCTCATCAGTTTGATATTCTCATTTCTTTGTGTTTTCCATTAAGCCTCTAGATCTTAGGTAGCTATCTTCATAGTAAAATCTTACAATTACATAGGGGTGCATTCACAACTAACAAAAAAATCTTAAAACTATAACAAATAAATGTTTTATTGAGTTAAGTAAAAGAACCACTCCTAAATAAGAATAAAAATTATTTAGTCTACCTTTAGTTGACTATATAAGTTTGCACTATGGAATATGAATAAAAACATATAAATTCAATTAGATTTATTTTTAAATACAACATTTATGTCAACAATAGATAAAAGATATGCAAATGTTAAAAACAATTTCAAAGTTAAACATGGTATCACATTTAAACATAGTTGGTCATCCCTAATGTCTCTTTTTAGCTTAATGGCCTTTACATATAACCAAGTCTTTAATTGAAAAAATAGAATTAACTAATAATCACCATAGTCTTTTCAATTCTAAGAAGAGAATTCATTCACTTATCTGACCTAAGAGAATTCATTCGCTTATCTAATCGACAAGCTCCTAGACAATATGAATATAAACACCACCTTCATAGATTGAGATATCTTGTAGAAATAGTGAACACGATTTCAATCTAAGCATCAAATAAGATTTGTGATAATTCAATTCTAAAAAACACTAAAACAATCAAATTTACATCATTATCATGTAGACCAACTACATATCTATGAATGTTATCTTGTCAATCTGAACACCAAGATAAAGATGAGAAGATTTTCAAGCATACATTTTATAGATCATTTTTACACATCTTGAATCAATCCCTTATATAATGAAAATGATGAATTAATTCAAAATGAATATCTTATTTTTTTCCAATAAAAAAGTATTCATGAATTGATCTAATGATAAAAAATTGTACTTTTGAAAGAGAAATCACATTAAAAAAAATTGAAAAAATTGAAACCCTGCAGTACTAATATATTATTTGTACTAACAACCAGAAGTTTCGCTTGTCCGCATAATAAAGTGATATTAACTAAAAAATTTATGAAAGCCGTACAATAAAGTGATATTTATTATAAATAATTTCCACATGATAGAAACACTGGAATGAGATAATATTAACTATTTAGAGAGAAGGAAATATATGCTTTAACAAAATCAAGTACCGCGCTTGCTCATAAAACTCTGCTTCTGCTTCTGCAAAACCACAACCTTAAACAAAAAAAAAATCTGCCCCTTCTCTCGTCTTTTTAGCACAAATCCGACCTTTGTGTCGTTCCATACAATACTTACAAAACAAAATACAGAAACCAATTTGAATGCGCGGTACTGGTATAAAATTTCAAACCTAACCCTAATTATTAAACAAAATGGTACTAGAGAGCTTTATTTTAAGGAGCTGCCGTAGACGCTTTATTACGAACAGTATCCTCATTCTTTCTCTGAATTCGAAACCCTAGATGCAATAAAACACCGAAACAGCAAATTGAATCGACGGAAAAATTCCAAAGCCTAACATTTAGTCCGAGCCCCCGAGTCAGTTGCTCTGCACCAGGTCGGTATCGCTGATATCAAGATCCGCCATGGTGGAATTCATCTTGGCCAAAATCTGCGAATCGTTGTAGTTCAAAACAGCCTGCACGAACGCTCGAACCCTGGACGCCGGATTGGAAGACCCAAAAACAGAGGAATCGACAAAAACCCCATCACAGCCGATCTGCATCATCATGGCGGCGTCGGCCGGAGTGGCGATCCCGCCGGCCCCGAAAACCAGAACCGGCAGACGCCCCAGCTGCTTGGTCAGCTTCACCAACTCGAAGGGCGCCGATAAATGCTTGGCAAAGGCATAGAGCTCATCCTCGTCAATAATCTGCAGGCGCCTCACATCGCCCAGCACGGCGCGCACGTTGCGCACGGCCTCCACGACGTCGCCGTTTCGAGTCCCCTCTGTCCTCACCAACGCCGCGCCTTCGGCAACCCTCCTCAACGCCTCGCCCAGGTCTTTACACCCGCACACAAACGGGCGCCGGAAATTGTGCTTGTTGATAAAATTCTTGTCATCTGCAGGGCTCAAAATCTCGCTCTCATCGATGAAATCCACACCCACGGCTTCCAGGATCTGCGCCTCAACGAAATGCCCGATTCGAGCGCGTGATATGACAGGCATGCCGACGGATTTCTTGATCTCGCGTACCAGCCCTGGATCGCTCATTCTGTTAACGCCGATGGTGGCGTCGGCCCCTGGTCGCATGGGGGTCTCCACCGCGACAACCGCTATGGCGCCTGCTTCTTCGGCAATTCGGGCCTGCTCAACATTGGAGACTTCCACAATTACGCCGCCGCGGAGCATTTGGGCTAGCCCGACTTTTACTGCATACGATGACGATTTCTTGGAGTCACCTCCGCCATTGTCGAGCAGAGCCACCACGCCGCCGCTTCTTTGCTCTACCGACATTGTAATTCAGAGATCACAATTTCGAATCTCACAGGCTCGCAAAAATCCGTAAAACGATATATCAATTAACAAAACAAACGCCTAAACATGTATTTGAAGGGAAAAATACAGTGACGCGTCAAACATGGAAGGGATGGTGGAGTTTTAATGCGCGTCTTCTGGTTATTCTCTAGACTCTTCTCGACGTTTCAAGTGTCGGGTTCTCTTGTTTTGGTCGGTTTCTTTTGAAATTTCTGTTTGATTCGTTTCTTTTGACATAAATATACGTGTAACGGTACTGTCTAACCATCAAAGTTGGTTTTGCTGGCAAGAATATTTCTTTTTGTTTCTTTATCGTTTAATATATTAGCTTCCAAAACAAATCAGGTTTAATAAAAGGATTTGGTCAGACCGGTTTCTTTTTTTTTTTTTTTTGGGATGTGAAACAAACACACTTGATTTTTAGCAAACCAGTTGTTTTACTTTTATTTCCTAATTTGTGATTTAATTTTTATTGTGTTTTTAAAATGGTCAATATAAACATGTGTTTTTAAGTGAGTCAATTTACAATGTTTTTTTAAGATTCAATTGTATAGTTTTTGAGTCAAATTTATTAATTCATATTTTATGAGTAGTGGTTAGCATGAATAGTACACCATCTCTCATGAGCATGAATAGTACACTTAATACTCATTGCATTTAGGTCAGGAATTTGACGGCCACTACTACTTGTCATATGAAAATTTTGTGACGGTTTGTTCATTTAAATGCCCGTCACTTTACATTTTATGAAAAAATTTAACTGTCAAAAAATATTTAATTTATATTTTTTTTATATAAAATCTTTTATATTAAAATATTATTGATTTTATTAATCATACATAATAAATATGATTTTTTTTATTATAAATTTCTATTTTTAATAGCACAAGTAATTTGATTTTTTTAAATATTATGTATCATATAAATTAATTAAGTATTTTTTATAGGAATCATACTTCTTAAAAATACCAAATAAACAATAAAAAATATAATAATTTGATACAAACCTTCATTATATAATTTACATATATTTAAACACAAAAAACAACTTTGGAAAGAAAGAAATTATTTTCTTTTATTATTTTTAAATTGAGATGCAAAAATTAATGATGCATTACATAGAAAATAAACAAAAATAAATGTTATCAAAGGTCAAGAACTCTTCTTACTTTGTATTCTTCCATATTTGATATACTTTATTCCAATTTACATCATTTTCTTCAAATCCATTTAAAGACACTCTCATTAATGCATCCAATGTATCCAAACCCAACTTTGACTTTCTAACATCTTTGATAATGTTTTGTTTTGAAAATCCTCTTTCACAATCAACAGTGATTTTTTTTGTTATGTGATTATTCATAAGGATATCTTATATATATTAAAAAAAATGTAAAATTAGAAAATATTGATAATTAGAAATAAATCTAAAAATCTTAAATTTAGTGTTAAAGTTTCTAAATTATGTAGAAAATAAATCTTGTTAAAATATTCAAAAAGTTAAAAATCAATTATATTCTATTTTGAAAAGATTTTGAATTAATATAATTTTTATAATAAATATTATAAATCATATATATTAATAAAAAACAATGATAACTATTAGTAAAACTGTCAAAATCTTAAAAAAATTAGAAAATACTATATTTAATCTTGAAAATATTCTGTTTTCAACAGATTTTGAATTAATAAATATATTTATAATAAATCATATATAATAATATAAAGTGAAATTAGAAAGAATTATTCCAAATCTAAACTAATTTATATTTTTATAATAAAAATTATTTTATTATATATATATATATATACAATAAATTTTTATGGTTTAATAATAATTTTAAGTGTCAATTTTACGGTTATATAAAAATATAGCAAGTCAAATGATGCGGTTTAATAAATTTTTAGGTTGTAATATAAGGTCCAAAATGCAAAAAACGGTCAAATAGACCATCAAATTCTAGGCCTGATCTAGGTAATGCTCACATGGGTGAAGCCTCAAGTCTTCCTTGGAGGTCACCCATCCCAATACTATTTCGACTCAAGTGTACTTAACTATAGGATTTCCCCTAAAATCAAGCCCACTTAACTTGCTACTCCATTTGTAAAACTTTTAGCAAGTGTTGTGTCTTATGAAGCATTCATTATAAAACCCCTTTATTAAAAAAATAAATATTTGGACTATTAATTGTTATGTATTATATGTCAATTGAGTAAATATACACTAAAGGGACAAGTGTCAACACATGGATTAAATAGTGTTAAAGACACTAAATTTTCACAATCCATGCTCTTGAATTTGAATGCTTATGGATTTGACTACATAAACATTTTTTATCAAATCCAAAAACTTTCAAATTCATTAAATTGTGTTGTTAAGTCTCACACATTGATGAGGTTGCTCATTGCCTCATGCAATTCCTATAAAACATAATCATTCCCCTATAATTTCAACCCCTTCATGTAGGAATAAATAATTTTTTAAAGAATTATTATTTATTTGAAGTAAGAATAAAATGTGTATTTTAGTTTAAATGTTGTTTGTCTTATAAAAGTTGAATTATCGACAAATACAAGAATGTAAGTTATGATGTGTTAAAAACATGACATGATGAAGACTAAAAGCATGTTGTTTAAAGTGTTAAAAACCACCAACTTTGGAGATGATAGTTTTCAACCTCCACCATTTCAAAATCTCACACTCTATTCTTCCTTCAAATATATAGCAATTGAGTACCTCTCTAAAAAATTAATTATCAACAATAACCTTCAGAAGCAACACTTGTAGTAGGAATAGGAATAGTTATCTAGAATACTACATTCACTTGTTGTGTTAAAATATTGAATGAACAATTTATTTTTTAGTTACAACTCAAGTCTTTGAATTCTAATCATACTTTGTTAGTAACATGCATGTTCAATAGATTGTTGATTCATAGGAAAGTTTTTAGGAATGAAGTATAGTTGCTTATAAAATGAATATCTTGAGATCTTTTCAAGTAATTTTTTTAGTTTTCCTTTGGATGTAATCTTGCTTTCAAAAATTTAAAGAGCACAATATAATTTTGTACGTTTTTTGAGTTCATGACTAAATGATGTTAGTGTGAAATAATGTTCTAACTCTTTAGGAGTTGGCCACTCAACCTAAAGAAAAATAATTGATTTATTATGTAGATAAGTTTCTTTTATTGTTAGATCCATGCATGCATATTAACTGTTGTTTATTGTTAATTGTCAATTGTTGTCAAATCATGATTAGTCCACTCTTATATGTATATATATTGTTAAAACTATTAAATACTTGTTATATTGTGAAACTATAGGTAATATATGTGTTGACTTGTTCTTTTATTTTTTTTATGTTTCAAAAAAAGAATCAAAAAATTATAAAAGGAAAAATATAAAACCTTCAATTGACTTGTTTAAAGTATTTCATTGACATAAATATTTAATATGTGAAGTAATTCCTTTTAGCAGTGAAATCATTAGAACAATTTCTTTTGATAGTCATTTCCTCTAAAAAGAATAATAACATTTCCTTCTATAATTTCATTCTAAATTAGTTTTTAAAATGTAGTTTAATTTTTTTTCATTAAATTTAGTTATTTGATTGAGTGTGTGCAACTTTACTTTCAAGAAGTAGGAAAGCTCTTAGATGGGATTCCCAACTATTTTTATTCCATATAGTCTTTGTGCATTTCCTTGGTTTGACACAAGATATTTATTGACTAAAGTGGAGGGATTCAATGACATCTTGTTGCTTTTGGTGACATTGCTAGGGAGGTACTTTTAGATGTTACTAGGGCTATATTTGGGTAATCCAATCTAGTAGTTCTTTAGTTGAAAATTTCCTTTTGTGAATTGACCTTTCCTTTACATAGTAAAAAAAAGGGATTCACAAGGTCATTTTGTAGCAAAGAATACCCCACCTCACACTACCACAACAAAAGACATAGGGAAAAAAGTTGAGCATAAAACATATTTAGGGGAATAACCATTATCACATCTCCTTAAAGAACCCCTGTAGTTCAATAACAAAAATCAACTAGAAAAGAAACAAGGGAGTTCTTAGACAAACTAGGAAATTAGACAACCCAAGGGAGTCATTCTAGATAGCCAAATGGAAAACCATAATGGAAAACCAAAGAATAGGGGTAGAAAGAACATTCACTTGCTTAATCAACTTACATCTAGATGAAGGAGCCCTTATGAAATATATTTCACCTTCCATATTACCTACTTTCAAGGGAATGGATTTTGGTGCCCTAACCAATTCTTTCTAAAATTTAAAGTCTTATGTCAACCCTATGACTACAAGACAAACAACCATAAACTCAAGCTATTACCATACACATTGAAAGGCTCAACTATGTGATGGTTCATTGGATTAGTTTCTAGATCTATTAACAAATGGGAAGACATGGAGATATTATTTCTAAATAAATGCCAAGACTATCATTGGGCCAAAAATATGAAGGAAGAGATATTTTTCCTAAAATAGAAAGAGGATGAGAGTATGGAAGATTATTTGGACCAATTCCTCTTTATTTGAAGGCACCGTGGAGATTTCTTAAGCCTTGAACTGACTAAGATCATATTCTTGAGGGGGATAGAGGAAGATTTTATATAGACTCTTGACCTTATGGAAAAAGGTGATGTCACAAAACTAAACCTCCTCGACATCTCTAAACTATGTCAAAATTATTGAAGGATAGGGGTATAATTTAGAAATATAAGTTGATAAAGGACAATAATAAAATAAGACAATTAATGGAAGAATTAGAAAATTTAAATATAAACATTTTCTTACAAATGAATAACATATATTATATGAAAATTAGGATAATAATATAAACAATACAACACTATCCATTTAGTGGCATATATGTCCTAATAAGAATCTCTTAAGAGAGTGCTCCCTTGACAAGGTAGATGTTTTCTAAATACATGAGAAAAACCATCCTACAAACCGATATGAATTGCTTCAAGCTATAAAAACTCCAAAAAGAAGACTCCTTTAATAGAGGAAGAATTAAACTACGTAGGATAGAGATTGGGT
This sequence comes from Sequoia sempervirens, assembly GCA_007258455.2. Lineage (NCBI taxonomy): Eukaryota > Viridiplantae > Streptophyta > Pinopsida > Cupressales > Cupressaceae > Sequoia > Sequoia sempervirens. The sequence continues at coordinate 1,267,153,262 of VDFB02271358.1, forward strand.
GGTGTTTTTCTTACAACTAATCCTCATGGTGATAAAAAATGAATTGGAATAACAACCCTTGGTCCACACCTTGACCAAGTCAACAAGTACTACCACAAAGGGGACCTTACCCTTGGGGATCGTAGGAGATGATTAACCCTCCTTGGGCTAATTTCTAGTGGTTTAACCAATCACAATAGTAGTATGTTACATAGAATTCCATACCTCAATAGAGTCCCTAATTCAATTAGTTTTTCTAGGGACCAAGAAGGATACCAAACCAATAACAAACCCTAATTTCTTCACCCCCAAGTATGCCAAAGAAACCTTAAATTGAGGATATTTCTTAGCCACTAGTCCTTTCCCAACTTATGGAAAATCCCAAAAATAATAGGTAGGTGTTGATGGTCCAAGTGGCACAGTAGCAATTAAACAGAATATTACTATCCTATTCTCTTGAAAGAGAAAGATGATCACATGGATATCTTAGCTCCCAAGGTCTTTGTAATTGGTTCTCGACTGCATTGATTTCACTCAGTGATTGATGTGAACTATAATGTTCAAGGGGCCTGCTAGTGTTGAGCTTCTGGATTGTTCTAAGATCAAGCATAAATTCAAACCTATTTTAATTGGGTTTTAAATAAATAGAAAAAGATGGATCAAAGCTTGGAATTGAAAAGAATAATAATTCATCGAACTTAATTAGACTTGTTACCTTTCAAGGAATTGCTAACATAAATTGGAGAACAAAATCAACTTGTGATTGACACACAACTTCATTCATTCACAGTGCTAATTTTAATAACAAATTGTAAATCACTATTTAAACAAAACATAAAACAAAACTTCTTTCCTTGGAAGCTTTTCAAATTAAATGATTAACCCAAGATGAACACCATTCTGGAACACAATATGAAATAGATATTATATTTGGTTGCTTCTACTATTAATATAACAGATAAGCAACATTTACAAATCTGGCACAATCACCAGTGTACAGAAAACCTATGTCTTCAGATTGTTTCCATTTATACTAAGAAAACCAGAAGTGTACATTACTGTCTATGTTGGATCTAACTCCTATTCTATTGCTATTCTTAAGCTTTTCTCTACTACTACTTCAAAGATTACTACTGTTCTTAAAATCTATATCTCTCTGTCCCCTTTTTCAAACTCGCATCCCCCTTTACAAAGAGGCAAAAATGCCATATATACAGGATTTTCCCAAAAGAATGTGCTAGCCCCCTGTTTTTAGGGTTTACAAAATATTTGTTGGTTACAGGAGGGTCGACCATCAGATCTTTTGGATAAAGTTGATTTTGCATTAAATGTGTATGCCTGCTGTCCATGTTGGTGAAGGATTGTTCCGAGGGTGATCTCAGATCTTTTGCAGCTACAACATTAACTTCATGCCTCCGTGTCCATCTTTGAACTCCTTTGCAGAGCTCCCTTGAATGCTCCAAAGTATTACCATTAATAATGATCTGCCCCTTTTCTGCCAGTAGACCCCAGTTGTTCTTGAGACTCATGGTCATTTCTTTCCTTTGGCCCCCTTCTTACTCTAGACCTTTCTGCACGTTGACCATCTATGGAAGCAGCATCCAGCTTCCCTTTAGATCTGAACACCATCATTCCCGAGCTGATCCATCGCTCTTGATCTCAGAATGAGTCCATGTCGTTTGCATTCTGCTGATCTTCTTCACAGGGGTATTCAATCAGTCAAAGGGCCAATGGGCCACTCCTTTAGCTCCTTCTGATTGGTGGAACATAGGCCATGCAAGATTCCCAGGCAGTCAAAGGTCATTCGAATAGAATCGCATGTCGGTGAGACACTAATCGTGTCTCCCCGACGCGATTATACCTCATAGCAGCCATCGACGTAGCATAAGACGGTTGGAAAGACCTCATGTCAAGCTGCGTAAGTCATATCGATACAATAAAAACCACGATCGGCAAGATAGTCGCTATCGGTTAGAAGTCACAGCAAGTTGCCATCAGTCACACCGATATCCCTTTTCTACTTGTAAATCCATCGCTATTGGCAAGACTGTATTCCCTCAGTAAGACCTCATAGCGAGCCTCTCTTCCTTTGGCGAGCACACCCATCTTGGGGAGACTCCTTCGTGTCGGGAAGACCTCACCCCTAACTCATGCCTTGTTGCCAAGACATCTCTAGGTCGGCGAGACCTTTCATCGAGCGCATTCCACTACAGCGAAGGGAGAAAACATGTCGACAAGACCACCGCTAGTTGGCATGACCTTATGTCAAAAACCTCCATTCTCCCTGAGCTCATTCTGTATCGGCGAGACCCTATCGGGTCGGCATGACCTCATAGCGAAGCTGACCTGTTTCGGCGATGTACTCATTTTAGTTAGGAAGACCTTGATTGGTTGGCAAGACCTTTCGCTGAAACCACAACTCTTTCGTTGACACCATCGCACTTGGGAAGACATCTCCCCGAGCCCTAATCATCCGCTCGGAGCTTCCCCGAGCTCATTCTTATTCCTCGAGCTCGAGCCCTTTTTACTTCGGCAAGACACCATGAGAGTTGGTGAGAGATTTTACCGAGTTCAAGATCTTTCGGCAAGCTCATCTCACCTCGGTGAGATTCCATCCTGTCGGCAAGAGGTCGTAGTGATATCGTGCCGTGTCGGCAAGACTCTTCGTGGTCGGGGAGACCTTTCATCGAGCGCATTCCACTCTCCCCAAACTCAAAGCTATTCCACTTCGGCAAGAGTCTACCGAGTCTGTGAGACATCTTGCTGAAGTCATCCCACTGTCGCCGAGACTTCCATTTGTCGGGAAGACTTCTCCCCGAACCCAAATCCTTTCACTAAGACCAACAACCATTGGCGAGAGCTTTTGCTGAAGACACTCCGTTTCACCGAGACATCTTGCACTCTTCCAGACATCACACTGAAGTCCCCCTTTTGCCAAGAGCTCATTTTACTTCGGGGAGACCTTGCTTGGTCGGCGAGACTTCATGCCGACGATACCTCCCCCTTGTCACCGAGACCTCACACCGATCGGTGAGACACATAGAAACTCATAGCGACCGAAATGTCTTGGCGACCCTTTGGATTTCAAATGAATAGAACCAACTGCCAGTCGGCAAGACAACATGAGGGTCTCAATAACTTTTTCCTTGAGGAGTTTTATGCTGAAAGGGACTGGGGCATGCTTTACAACTGATTTCCTTAAGAGATATCTTCAGATGAGTGATTCAATCCCGCAAAACAAATGCCTCAGTTAGTCCTTAGAGCATATAAAATACATTATCATAAAATACACTATTGCTTATGATTATTTCATTCAATTTTCAGCAAGAAGAAAACCAACTCAAGGTGAGACATAACCAAAATCTGATAAAACAAAATACAGACCCAGGAGGAAAATGAAAGGAATTCCCAAGACCAAAGCCAATAAACAAAGGAAACGAAAGCAAAAAGAGAAGGGGGACCCATTTTGTTCCAGAATAAAATTGGGTGGTTATGCAAGGCATAACAGTAGGTTACTCCTATCTATTCTATAGAACAAGATAATGTAATAGGGATCAATGTCAATCATTGCAAAAATATTAATCTGAAATAAGGAAAAATATTACCCAATCATTCTTCTCAAACCATTGTAGAAATCATAGACAATGAGAAGGTACTTCTTCTTGATGGTAGGAAAGAAATACTGAAAAACATACATTATATTTTGGAGATCTCTTATAGCTCTAGTCAAATTTCTCTAGAGACTTCTTTCAAAGAAATTCCATAACCATCTTTTGGAGCTTTCCTAGAGTCATTCTCTAGAAGACTATTAAGGTTTTTCTTTAAGGGAAACTCCTAAATCCTTCCAAATTCAATCTTTGGATCCGCCCTAGAGCTAACTTACATAACCATTTCCGAGTTTACTTCTGGAGTTGCTCTAGAGTCTAATTATACATTGCAAACAAACCCTTTTTCAGCCTCTTAAAGATCCTCATTCCAAATGAATTTTAGTGCATGCACCATTCCTTGAAAGATTATTTTTTTTAGCTTTAAAATCCCATCTAGAACTAGTATCCTTGAATGAATATGAATTGATTTAATAATTGAATTGATTGGGAATTGAAATACCCTTATTAAAAGCTATAAAATAAATTTTAGAGCTCAATCAACTTGTCAAACAACACTACATAAGAAATCCTAGAAGGAAAAATAAAGAATCTAGAAAAATCCATGTTGAGGGGAACTTAGCTAACATTTTTTCTAAAAAACATCTCTCATTAAAATATGGCAATCTAGGTAGCTCGATAATTGTAGTGATTATTAGAGGAGTTGATATTTAAAATGTGTTGGTTGAGTTGTGAGTAGCTACCAACATCATGTTTTTTAATTAATGAAATATTGTCCCTTACAACAATGCAACCTATGAATACTATATTTTAGATGACCAATTGGTTAGTCACCATCCTGGAATAAGTATTATGGAAAATATCCCTATGATAATTTAAAGTTGGGAGTATCTAGTCAATTTTTGATACTTCAATCTCAAACTCCCAAGGACAATTATTTGTTGATATTAGGTAGAACATGGTTAGAAATGGTGGCTTCTCTCATTGACTATAGATTTGAGGGAATGATGATTTTGAACAAAATTAATATTAAACAAATATCCTTGTATCCACTAGCTAAACCATCCCCAAATCCTAATAATTGCACATGGGTTGACAACTAGAACAAGCTAATCTATCAAGAAACATAAATTCTTTGGCAATTATTAACATTAAAAAACATCTAAAATAATGAGGCGACTGAAGTTTGTGTGATGAGGAAAAACCTAATGAAGACTTGAACTTTTAAAATCAAGATGAAGACATATGGTCTCTTTTGTAGTAGAGAATAATGAAATTTTCTTAAGATGATTGAAGGGATTTTATTAAAGAATTTCATTGTCCTCTTCCTAACCGTAGTGTAGGAAATTTTATACCTTTACAATTTCACTCTATGTTTGGGTCTCTTAATTAATTGGACTAATTAAGCTTCTAATTTTCCAAATTATGCATTCTAAAGCCTTATTTATCTTGTTTTCTGAAAGGGAAACCTATATTTAATTAATGCAATTAATATTTTAATCACCTCAAAATGAATGTGTCCTAGAATTTTGGGCCAAGACCCATTCGCCCAAGTCCTTAAGTCCCAGGTCCCAAATTTTAATACGTTTTTGGCGGTATTTTAATGATTCAAATTTCATATGCAATTGTCAGCTTTTGGAATCTAATTTTCAAGAAATTAGATTAACACCTATAAATACATAGTCTTTTTATCAATTGAAATCTAAGCAATATTATCAAGACTTCATATGAGAAAATATTATTTTCAAGAGCATTCAAGAGCAAATTTATTAGTCATTTGTTGCAACATTCAAGATCCTATCATCATGTTCAAACATATGTGTGTTCATGTCATCTTGTGAAGGCTAATATGCATTGTTGATAAAGCATCCAAGCATTCAACTATCCAACAAATCAAGCAAAGAAAGATCTGATTCCTTGGAGTGATGTGTTTTACTTCAGTCCTCTAAGGGAAGCCATTAAAGGTTTGGTGAGTTATAGCAAGAAAGTGTTCATTCATCATTCCTTCCATTTATCAATTGTCATTATCATTCTATCAAGGTTTAATTACCAAACATGGGGTTTGACTAAGGCAAACCCCCATTTAAACAAAAAAGTTTTCCTCTCTTTGCATGTGCAGATTATAGGTCGAAGAAGGACTGAAAGGATCTCAAAGAGAAATTTTGCAACATTGCATAAGTTGTCACCATTTTTTTCAAGCCACAAAAACTCAATTGTAGATTTTATTTCCGACTTCTCGATAGTGGGACCTATTCCAAATTGAAGCTAAGATCTAGTACCAAAGTCTTGTCAAATCTTTTTTTGGATACCCTACCCAGGACCCATTCACCCTAGGGAGAACCTGTCCTCCAATGGTACTCAGAACCAATTCTTAATATCAAGTACATGTGTCCAGACCCTTCGTAGATCTGCTTGCAAACTATGTTTTCAGTTTTTGTATCTTCAGGATCTTGCATTTTATCATCTAGGTCTTATTTCTCATTAGGTTTAGTTGCATAAAATCATTTCCATTTAGTTCCAAATCCTATTGTCCTAAGAAACCTAGAGATTCAAGTGAGATTGGCTCACCTTAGGGTTGAAAGTCAATATCTACACTTTGTAATCTCTTAGTTTCAATGAAATTTTGGGAAGAGGGACACCATTAGTTCCTAAGTTATTTGAATGAAGGACCTAGGACACCCCATTTCGAATCTCCCCCCTTTTCCCACCATTTTATTTTGGTGAACCTGACATCGTACATCATCTTTTCTGATTTAGAGATCATTAAAACCCTATATCTAGGTTTTGCATTATCTAGTTTTGCATTGCATTTAGGTTTATAATTTACATGTTTGTGTCATCTAAATTCATAAAAATATTAAAAAAAATTGCATACATTTTGCATATTAGATTGCATAAAAGTGTATTTCAATCATTTATATCAAAATTACATCAAAATTGCATTCAAAAAGTTGTCATTTTGTTCATACATTGTTACAAAATTGTATTTTCATTTCATATCAATTTTTGGAAATTCTGTCATTGAAGAATTTGTTTGTAGTTAGGAACAATGAGCTTAAATATCAAATTAAACACTCATAAATTAATTTCTTAAACCCCTGTCCAAGAACACATTCGCCCTAGGGCGAACCTGTCCTTGTATATACAATTTTCTAGAATTGTGCACATTTATCAGTGTCTGCTTGCTTTACTTTGTTGTACCTAGAAATCTTTGTTTCATTTTTAAAAATTGCATTTTTCTATAATTGTTTGCATCTAGTTCAATTAGTGAGAAAAAGTGCATTGTTTAAAATCAAAATTGGCATTCAAAAGTTATCATTTTCAGGTTTTTGCATTTAAAATCAATAAATTATCATTTTAAGATCTAAAAATTGTAAATATCTTCCTCAATACTTGCAACGTGCTTCCCAATTCTAAGTGTTTACTATCTCTATTTAGTGCTTTTTATCCATTTTGGGTACACTTTTGGTTTGGTGAAACTTGTATGAGTATTACAACTTGGTGTCCTATTTCTGATACTTTAGTGAGACAAAGTTCAAGACTCATGGCATCCTATGCTAGTACATCCATTGTGGATATTTGTTTTTCCAACTCTTTCACTCATAGTGTTGACACTAGTCAACCCATGTTGGATTCCATTCCTGATATCACATGTCCTATGACCACCAATACTATTGATGTTGAAAACATTGTTGCTCATGTCCCTCAAGAGAAAGTTAAACAAATGGATAAAGCCTTACAAAAAATTTAAAATTTTGTGAGTACAAACTATATTGTTGGTACTGTGGTTCCTATCATAGATAACATGAGAATAATGCTTGATAATGAGTTCATGAAATAGAGATTGTGCATAGCCTAGCTCACATTATTGATAACCATATTCTTACAATGGCTAGTTGTGCTCAAACTTTGGGTTGCACCCAAAGTCAAGGAGGAAATAAAATTCCTCCCCCCTCAACCATAACCTCTATTCCTACATACACTCATTCAGCTGTCACTACAACAATGCAACCAACTAGCAATATCACTCCAACTTTGGGTATTTCCATAGGGAATCCTTTTAGCTTTGTGAATTCAAATATCATATCTCCAAACCCCCCACCTCTCACAAACTTACAATTCACTTTTCCTCCCAACATACACCTCCACCATATTCCCTTCCATATCAAAACACAACCAATGATTTTGTCATAAGCTAACTTTTGTAAAATTTCACAACTCTCCAACAACAAATAACAACATTGATCTAAAATCAAAATGGCCAACCTTCACCATATGTCAAAAGAAACACATTATCATTGGAGATATTGAGAACATAAATGCCACAAGGTATAGAGACTCCTAGATTTGAGAAATACGATGGTAAAGGAGATCCTGGAAACCATGTGTTAGCATACACAACCTTATGTAGTGACTTCATTTTTGATGATAAATTCTTGGCTAAACTTTTTCCTAGGTATTTGAAAGATACAACCTTGGAATGGTTTTGTTCGTTACTGAATAACTCAATCAAATCATTCAATGAGCTTGTTGATGACTTTCTAAACCATTTCCAATTGCATATTGGTCCTAAGATGGCTCTACCTAATCTCATGCAATGTAAACAATGAGTAGATGAAAAGGTCATTGATTTTATAGCTTGTTATCAACTGCTTTACTCACAAGTCAACGTTAAGCTTCTTGATGGTGATATTCAAAGGATGTTCGTTGACAACTTACAAAAAAATATTTAGGACAAGCTTGGGATAATGAAATTTCCCTCTTTTACACACTTATGCATAACTCTTTGCAATTATTAGAACTCACTTAATCAACATGTAGACAAAACTCCTTCAACCCATCCTAAAAAAGTTGAAACTGTGCATCATAAATTTTTTCAACCATTCAAGAAACCAAATAAGAGATTTATATAAATAAGTCAACCTCAACCAACCCATCATGTTGAACCTCAAGTGGCTGCCATAAAAACAAGAACTCCATACCAAAAGAATAGGCAATTCACCCCGCTATCTGATACCCTCCATTCAATCATGTTACAACTTACCTCCAATTAGAATTCCTGATACCACTAAGCCTTTACCTCTGAACTATAATCCAAATTCTTTTTCCCAATATCATTGACAAAATGGGCATGATACGAAACAATGCATATTTCTTAAACATTTAGTGCAAGACCTCATTGATTCTAATCACATCTAGTTGGGTGGTGTTAATGATCAAGGAAATAAGTCTATTTCCCACCCAATCAAAATTTGTAAGTCTTTACCAATCCAATTCCAAACCACTCCATTTCATTTGTTAAAGCTAGTGATACTAAGAATGATGTGATGAATGTTGACGACATACGAGACATAACTGATGGTGACAAGAGTGACAGTGAGGACGATCTACATACCATGGTTGGATTCATTGATGTTAAACCTTGTAAGGGCCAAACCAACTTGTTTATGGATATTTCTTTCTCACATAGTGATATATTTAAACATGCACCGGATGGTCCTCTTTACATAGCTGAAAGAATCAATGAAAAACCTACAAATGGGATATTAATTGATCCTGTATGTGTAAAGAATGTGATCACTGAGGAATTCTTATTTGTGCATGAACTTTACCAAGATTATTATGAATAATCAAAATCATGGATCAAAACACATGATGATTTTTCTCTCCCAACGATGGGTTCGATCTATAAAGCTCGAAATGAAACTCACATACTAACAAAGTATTTTCAAGAACATTTGCACATTCCAAGTAAGGTAAACATAAATCATGTATATAGCATTAACTATTCATAGAACTCAAAAGCAAGTTCAATAATGAATTTCATTACATTCATTAAGATGGTATAAAATACATCTATTTCAATGTTACATCAATGAGCTTTCATCAATACATCTATTTCAATGTTACATCAATAAGCTTTCATCAATACATCTGTTTCAATGTTACATCAATACATTTCAGAAATAAAGTTACATTTACAAATGGGCTATGTGAGCCATATAAAGTAATACAAAGAGTACATCCATAGCATAAAGAATCTCTGATCCTTAGTTGCCTTGACACCACCAGTCTTCTTGCAAGCTGAGGCCAAGAGTTTGGTTAAGGAACCTTTTTCGCCCAACCACAAAGTACATGAATTCCCTGGGATTCTTCCTAACTTGAAGAAATCCCCGGCCCTGCACAAGGAGCCTAGCAACCTGGAACGATAAAGCATGAGGGAAATCTCGATGCATGCCTAATGCCTATATGCATTCCTATACTAGAAAACATATTTCTTGCATGCAGGATGTGGCAGAGACTTAAAAAAATTCTAGGCTTTTTATCCATCTATTTCAATGGTACATTCGCTTGGCCAAGCATTAAAACATAAATGGTAGTTTATGAAAAGGCTAAACTATCGTCTCTATGTGCCCACATTCAACATCCTGTCCTGGAAGTTTCTCATAAAGAAAGTAAATAATGAATATTTCCACATAAATTGCATTCAGTTTAAACATTTACACATTCAAGCATTCCATCATAATAACACATTTTATTTCCAAGTTCTCAAATTGATTTGTATAAGAACCATAATTCACAAAATGCATTTCAAAGCTGGTTTTGCAGTTCACTATGAACTCATTCTAACCAATCTACTACACTCCAATGAATTAAAGAAAGTATATGCATATGTGCTCATTTCTACGTGCATGCTAAATATCCAACATTCTATCTATGTTTAGAACCATTTTAGTCTAAATATCAATTTTATGTAAATTTGAAAGAAACCCTCTCTAATCAGCAATATATGCATTTTAGAAATTATGATTTGCCCATATTTTATTGCAATGTATACACACACACACACACACCCATATATATATGGATACATTACACCGAAATTCAAAAATAAATCAATTCTAACACATAAATTTACCAACTTACAACAAAAATATTGGTTATTCCCAGCTAGATTCAAATCTATTCATTTCTAATTTTAGAACTTGTTTATTTTCAAATAGGAACAAATATATATTCATATCTAAAAATGTATATATATATACACACACATATACATACTCAGAAATTACCAATACAAAGAACAAAGTATGGTTTCAACAGGTTAATCATTTTAAATCAAAAATTATACTGCAAGTGTAAAAACCAGATACATACAGGTATAACTATTGGCCCACATATATACATATTTTATACTATATATAAACACACACACACACACACACACACATATATATATATGCATTTATTCAAATTTACATGGCCGCACAAAGGGTTCGCATGCTGCAAATTTAATAGAGTGATTGTAAATTTCAAATGAGTTTGGAATATTAAAAAGAATCTACCATATATATTGGGCCGACGCCCCCCATTGGGGAGGCGCTGCCTGTGGAGGGTAGCGCCCTCTCCACAGGCTGTGGCCTATGGAGGGCGTTGCCTCCACAACACAACCCTTTCCCAATGGGAGGGGCATGGCTGGGGGGAAAACCCCTGTCCATTAAAATTTTCCCTTTCTTTAAACAAAACAATTATGCCGATTTCAATGCTCTGTAATTTGATTTCATTTAAGATATATTAATAAACGTATTATATATGTAAATATATATATATATACATAGTTCAGTGTATGTATATACATATATTTAAATATATAATATTATCACAAATTGAAACAAGATTTCAATTTAAAGAATCAACAAAAATCTTTATTCTGGCATAAAATATCCAATACAGGGATTTGCAGAATTTTATATATATATACTGAATATATATATATATACATATGTATATATATATAAATGAATAGGAAAGAATGTACAAATGGTACAACTATACCAATGAATTTCATACTGCAAGCACTCAATACAGTGATTATGCACTAAAGGGTTCAAGAAAAATTCAATCTTTTCATCATACAAACAATTTTTCACACAATTTGTAATTTGAAATACATTGAAAGGGATTTAAAAACCTGGAAATCGCTCTCGAGCTGAATATCCTCTTCTTGCTTCCTCCTTTTCTATTTTGAATCTTTTGGAGATTACTTTCTGAAGGCTTTTCCTTTTCCTTTTCTTGTTTTCCCTATATTCTCCCCTCTTTTTTTCTTGCCACCATTTTATCTTCTATGCCTCTGGAGAAAACTCTACCCAACACCCATTCTTTTTCAGTTATGGTTCTTGCAGAGAAAGATTATGTTCAAGAAAACCATATTTTTTCCCTTAACGCTTTCCTTCTTTTAAAGATTTCTCCTGAATTTCCAAAACCTAATCTTGAAATTAAAATTAAAATTTCCTTTTCATGCATAATATTTACCTTTTGCAAATAATAATAAAATTCTATTTTAGTTGCAACTAAGTAATTATCCATAGTAAATAGTGAGGAAATGACATTTTTAATTTGCAAAAGAAATATTTACCCTTAATAAGAAATAAATAAATATCATTTAATTGCAAATGAAATATTTACTCCCAATAATAATAAGGAAATATCATTCAATTGAAAATAATTATTCTAATTAACCAAGCATTATCATTTATTTGTAAAAACAAAATCTATAATTAAATTATAATTAATTCTTTTGTTTCATTATGCTTTTATTTCATTGTTAATTAATTTAATTAAACATCTTATAATACGAACAATAAAACAGTCATCTAAGCTAAATGCTAAATGCATCTACATGACTCTAAGTACTCATGTGTGTGCGAGAGAACCATTCCTACTTTACCCTGCCAAGAAGCTAACCTCCTCTGCCTTAATCACACCCTTGGTCTTCAACAACTTGCTGCTCAAGTACACTCAAATACCCATTAATAGATTAGTATCCAGATAAAATCCAAATCAAAGCAATATAATGCATTAATCTAAATAACACTATTCTATTTTGCTTTAATTTCAAAGTAAACCATATTCAGTACTTTTCAACTTTTCAAAATTAAAGTAAACATTTTCATATTTCATCACACAAAACACCATATTATTTATTATTTACTCTACCACACACATTCAGTCATATATCAAATCCACATAAAGCCAAAAGCAAGTAGCATCAAAGTTCGAGACATGACACGATCACTCCCATTAAAAGTTGGACTAAAGTAATTAGATGTATCATTCTCCATCATCCCAATGTTGGATCTATTCCATGTGAAGTTAGGCTATCCATGGATACACTCCATGGATATTGTCCCATTGATAGTTCATAAATTCTTGAAATTCCATTTGGAAATGAAATTTTTACTATGCATCATAATGTTTTTAATCCTTTGTCTTCCTGTGGAAACTTTTCATTGGACTTCTTTTGGCCTGAACCCATGGAACCTATAAAGCATCATGAAGAATGCTTTTTCTAATCCTATCAAGAGTTCAAGACAAAGTGCATAGTAGAATTATCTCTTAGAAATATTCATAATTTCATGATTGTTTCTCCTCAAGCAACCTATTATTGATGAACCAATGCTTGAACCAAAATTCCTTCCAAGTGACCAAGACAAGTCGAACACAATTCATCCACCCATTCCGTACAAGAGACCAAGAGATAATGATACAAATCCTTTGGTGCCTCCTAAGATCAAACAAGTTTATAAACCTAAAGAGATAGTGGTTTCCCAACCCTCTATGGTTCCTTCTGTTCCTCCCTTGCGAGAAGAAAATAAACAAATGGTTGATAAACCCACTCCTTCACCATCACAACTTGAAAACCATGCAAGAAGAAATGAAAATGCTAAAGAGCGTAGGCGTAGACATCGTGTTATTGCTCATCAGTTAGGATAAAAGAACAAACCAATAAACCAAGATAAAAAACTAACTCAAACAAAGTGATGGAACCCCTAAAAATGTTTCATGTTCCATCTCAAAATCCTCCAAACTTTTGGTTAAATCCATCTCTCTGGGCTTAAGGTTTTGTTTACCGTCACTGTTTTAGGGTTTTATGTTGCCTAGAACCCTTCCTAAATAGCCCTTAATCCTGTGTCCTTGCCAAAGCTCTAATTCATCATTGACTCCTTACTGCCACTTCCCAGTCATTTAAGTTACATCTTATGCCATCAGAGCCCATAAAGTAATTGACTCCTGTACCTTATTAGTCCCGGTCATTGTCTATAGTTGTATTGAAAATGTTGTTTTATTAATATAGGTTGAAATGTGTTTAAGTTTTGGTCATACCCTAAGTTTGGATTAAATTTTTCAATTGTTGGCTCAAGGTATTAAACACTTGCACTTATGTGCCTACCCATCGTATGCCTAGTCGGGTCCCTCTTTTAAAATTAACAATTTTGGCATGTGCAAATATTAGGTTTTATGATAACTGTTAGATCATCATGAGCAAATCTCAACCGTCCCCCACATCCCCATTTTACTTCATTTTTCATTTAAATAATCACACGGGCTGGTGGGTGGTTGTCATGTGTCATGTCCGACAGTGGGCCCAATGTTTTCAAAGGGTCAGCAGGTGGAGCTTTGAAGAAAATCAACAATGGGTATCATGTGATGTGTCTTCATCTAGGCCGTTCCCCACTATCCCGTCTATTCCAAGTATTGCAATAAAGTAATGTCATGGGCTAGCGAGCTATGGACGCATGTCCAAGGGTCAGAGGAACTACTCTGCCGTAAAGCAAATCAAACACTATGCTGAGAAAATATCGACAGTTGATAGCAGGTGATGTGGGTTAATCCTGATTGCTCCCCAATATCCCGTGTGGGTCCCATCTTTGCCGCCCAACTTCTAATGGGGAAGCGGGAGAGCGCCACATGGAGAAACCTAGAGGGCGTAAAGGACATTAGAATAGAGGCTAAAATTAAACAAATATTTCAGCACAGGCATAAATGGTAAAGTGTGCACTATTGGATGTTGTGGTTGTGTTGTGGATATGTGGTTTTCATTGATGTCAACACTATTAGCATTATTGTATTGAAGGCTATATATGTTGAGGATATTGAGAAAATTGTTAAAGGAAGAGTTGCAGGTTGCCAGTGGAACAGTGAAGATCATGAAGATGTCTTGTTCTGTATGTTGAAGATTAGTTGTTGTGGAATAAAGGGTTTATTGCTGAGAGTATCTAGTTCATCTACCAAAATTTTTAGAGGTCCGTGTGAAGATTTGATTGTGCTATGAACAACTGTGTTCTGACAATATTTATTTGGGTTATGTCAGTGTTCCTGATTGAATTTTATGTGATTCTAGTATTTTTTGTTACTGCGGATGATTCTCTGTTAGTTCTTGTTGTTTGTGGATGCTTCTAGATCATTCTCTATCCTTGTTGTATTTCCACATTGATCGGTGTGCTCATGGTCAAAGATTTTTCTTGGCATGTTCAGGTTTTCATGTTCTTGGCTGACATGATGGTTGTAATGTGTTGCAGATCCTTGAAGATTTAAATTTGAATGTTTGGCGCGCTCGAATATATTGTTTTGGGTCTCATCATAATATTAGCCGACGGTGTTTGATTCACATTAAAATTTATTTGTAAATGTGGGCCGACATTGTAAATATGTTTTATATTTCTGGCCAACTAAGTTGTTGATGTAATTTCATATTGCAGATATATAAGAATGGTTGTTTGAGCAAAGTTAGTGTGTATATGAAGTGAAGAAAATCTAGAGAAGAGAAAGTGTGTGAATATTGATCTATTCATTTGATTGTAGAGCAGAGTGAGAAGAAGTTTGAGTGAAGTGTGAAGAAGGTTTTCTATGCTTAATTGGAACTGTAATCAGGCTTGTTTAGAAGCTATTTTCTCAGTTCACACCCTATGGATCTAATCCAAATTACTGTGTATTATTGGGCAGTGAGCTCTAGACAGTGTGCCTGAATGCATGTGCATTCCCATTATTATTCTCATTATACTTTTATTAGGGTATAATATTGTGGACTAACATCCATCGTGGTTTTTCCCCTAACAGGGTTTCCACGTAAAAAATCTTGGTGTTCTCTGTGTTTCTGATGTGTTGATTGTTTATGGTTTATTGTTCATTCATCAGATCTAAGATTAAGATTAGTAAAGTCTAAAAAGTTTAATATTCTATGACAACTGATTCACCCCCCCTCTCAGTTGTCTATCCTTGTTTTGCCAACAATTGTATCAGAGTAGGTTCCTTTGAAGAAGTTTAAAAGCTTGAGGTGATCCGAGATGGCATCATACAAGAAGGACAGTCCTAGATTTGATGGAAGAAACTACTCATTGTGGAAAGCCAGGATGGAATGTCATTTGAGGTGTATTGGTGAACCCTTCTGGAAGATTACAAAAAATCCATATGTTATTCCTCAAAATGGTCCTTCCATTGATGAGATTAAAAGAAGATGAGAATAATGTCGGGCTATGGAAGCTTTGATTTGAGCACTCTAATAGATTTGGAAATGAAAAATGTGATAGGTCTGAAGACAACTCATGAGATTTGGATGAAGGCTGGAAACTTTTTATGAAGGAGATGTACATGTGAAGATGGCTAAGCTACGAGTTTGAAAGGAAGTATGAAAACTTGAAGATGGGTGAAGATGGAAAATATTTCTTCTTTTATGCGAGTAAATGAACTAGTGATGGGTATTAGATGTGTTGGTGGTACCCTGGATGAGGAATAAATTGTAGCTAAAGTGCTCAGATCATTTCCTCCCTCTTACAAACAAAGGCTCATGCTATTGGAAGAAACCAAATCATTGTGAAATATGACAAGAGATGTGATTAGTAAACTTGCTATCTTTGAGTTGATTAGATTTGGTGAATCTGTTCCCAAAATTTGAATCTTGCATTCAAGACTCTTTTGTATCTAGAAGAAACAAGCAAAGATATGATCTAGGAGAGTGTTCCATAAAAGTCATCAAGTATGATGAAGAATTGAAAACTTGAAGATGAAGGAAGAGGGTAGAAGAATTGGAAGCACTAATTGTGAAGAAAGAAGGTAGAGGACAAGGTAAGTATAAAGGAGTGTTTCCTATTAAATGTTTTTCTTGCAGTAAAATAGGTCATTTTGCATTAAGGTGTCCTGAAAGAGTTCCTAGATCCAAGCCTAACAAATCTAGATTCCAAAAGAACTGTTACTGTGTTGAAGGAGTGACTAATGATGAGTCTGATAAAGATAATGGAAATGAAGATGAATGGGTGTTCCTTGCTATCAAGGAAAATGGTTTGGTGGCTACTAAATCTGCTAAAGTTGAGAAAGCTATTGCAACCCAAATTGAAGAAAAGGATGAGTGGGTTATTGACAGTAGATGCTCACATCATATGACAGGTGACAAAAGAAAATTTTTAAGTCTTGAGAAGTATGACAGTGGGGTTGTAAGATTTGGAGATAACAATGTTGGTGTGATTCATGGCAGAGAATCTATTTGTATTAGTGGTAAGCATAACACTGATGACGTTCTTTATGTTGAAGGATTGAAGCACAACTTGCTGAGTGTTGGACAGATGGTGGACAAGGGTTATGATCTTCAATTCAAAGATGGAAGATGCAAGATACTTGGAAGATCTGGAAAAGTAATTGCTTCAAGTAAAAAGACAAAAGGTAATATTTTTCACCTGAATGCTACTAGTGAAAGTTGTTTAATTGCTCAAGTAGATGAAAGCTGGTTATGGCATAGGAGGTTGTGTCATGTGAATTTTGATAACATTGTCAAATTAAGTTCCTCTCAAGTAGTAAGAGATCTACCTAAGCTAGTAAAGCTTGCTAACACAATTTGCAAGGAGTGTCAGATGGGAAAAAAAACTAGAGTTTGTTTTTGGAGTAAACACCATCATTCAAATGGATTACTAGAGCTAGTGCATACTGATCTATGTGGTCCCTCCAGAGTTAGAAGTCTTCATGGAGAAAGGTACTTTATGCTTCTTATTGATGATTACTCTAGAATGATATGGGTTGCCTTCTTAAGAGAAAAATGTGAAGCATTAGAAAAGTTCAAAAGTTTCAAGACCATGGCAGAAAATGAGAAAGGTCTGCAAATCAAATGCTTAAGGTCAGATAGAGGTGGTGAGTTCACCTCCAGGGAGTTTAATTCTTTCTGTGAAGAGTATGGAATCAGAAGACAATTATCTGCTCCTCGAACCCCTCAACAGAATGGAGTTGCAAAGAGGAAGTGTTGGAAATAGGATGCCATTTAATTGCAAATCCTAAACATTAGTTATTTCATGTATCTACTAGATTCTTGGAATGTGTTAAAAAACACTAAGATTAGGATGAGATTAATATTTGATGAAATAATCATGATTATTGACATTTGTAATTAATTCTAAATGTAAGGAGCATGTGAGGGTGTCCATAGTGAGTTCCTAAATAATAGGGGCACATGGGGCACCCACATGGTAAGGTGACACTCACCTTGTGTTCAGTTAACTATATAGAGTAATAGTTAACACTTTTGAATGCATGTAAAGAGCCTAGGAGTTAGGGTTTGATGTCTGCATGCTTGAAGTTTAGTTTAGTTCAGTTCAATTCAGTTTAGTTATGGTTCAGTTGTCTTCAATTAGTTTCATTTGTATGTTAGTTAACTTCAGTTAACTTGGAATGCATGGCTAATAACATTGATTTGTATGACAGATAACAGGGACTAGCTCCAGTTAACAGGGGATGACCATTCTTGCATGAATGGTGTTGAGTAAATGTTTCAATTAACTAGAAATCACTTGGAGCCAACTTGGGTGCCCAAGATGCTTTCTTGGATTTACCTCTCTTGCATGATAAGATATTTTCGAAGGCTCAGTTAAGTAGGATTACTTATGGGTGCCAACTTTGAGGAAGAGCTTTGGAATTATCACCAAAGTGAAGGATAAGTTGTAGCTTTAGTTTGGGACACCCAAATGCATGAAGCACATGTTGTAAGCTTTAGTCTTCATAGAATAACTTAATTTGAAGCAATGTGGTGTACCTTTTCAAGGGCTTGAGCTTGTGCATTGTAATTATCACCATTTGGAGATTACAAGGTTGCATATTGTCTCTATATCTCATTCAAGTTGAAGAGAGTTTTCATAATTGTTATTTGCAGGTGTGAAGAAGATTGGTAAAGACAAAAGAAGCATTCTCAAGCAAGAATTGGAGCTATTGTAATTCAGAGATTGAATAATAGAATAATTTTTGGTGGAGTTTTTTCCCGAAAGAGTTTCTCCATGTTATATCTTGTATAATCTTTCTAATATCCTGTCTAGTTCTTCTATCAACTTCTATCTACATTCTACAACAGTAAAATGGATTAATCAAGATAATCACCCACAAAGAATATATGTAACAAAGAAAAAGCTTACTTAGATCAACAATACTAAAGTTTTACAGAGTATTAAGCTAAGAAAACACCTCATTTTTCAATAGGAAGAACAAAATAATTCTGGATGGTGCTAGAACAATGATGATTGAAGGAAATGTGCCTCACATCTATTGGAGTGAAGCTATAAGCATTGATGTGTACACTTTGAACTGGGTAAATGTCAATGGTAATTCTGGTAAGACTCCTTTTGAACTATGGTTTGGTTATAAGCTTACTGTTAGATATTTCAAGATCTTTGGAAGCAAGTGTTATATCAAGAGAGATGAGGATATAGGAAAGTTTGATGCAAGAAGCGATGAAGGAATATTTCTAGGTTACTCTACTAAAAGAAAGGCCTACCGGTGCTATAATAGAAGACTGAGAAAAATGGTTGAGAGTGCAAATGTCAGAGTTGATGAGGACTCTGCTAGATCATCCAGATATTGTAGATATGATTCAAATGACTAGGAAGACAACACAAACAAAGGGAAGAATGCTCAGACAAAGAATCAACTTCAAATTGTGCCATATGTTCTAGTAAAACAACTTCAATTTGTTCTGGTAAACCAAGTAATTCAGGAAGGAGATACAAGTGCAAGTGTAGAAGAAGGAACAAAATAACTAGAAGCTTGAGAGAGTCCCAAAGTATGTGAAGCTAAATCATTCTGAAAATCAAATTATAGGAGACAAGAATAAAGGTGTGCAAACTAGGAGAAAAATTGCAGAAGAATATTGCCTGATATCCAAGATTGAATCTAAAGATGTCAATGAAGCTTGCAATGATGAACACTGGATAGAAGCTATGAAAGAAGAACTAATGCAGATTGAAAAGAATGATACATGGATACTTGTTCCTAGACCTAAAGACAAAAATGTGATTGGTACTAAATGGGTATTTCAAAATAAGTTGAATGAACAAGGTGAAGTGGTCCAGAATAAAGCAAGACTGGTATGTAAAGGGTATTCACAAATGGAAGGTATTGATTTTGAAGAAACCTTTTCTGCTGTTTCCAAAATTGAAGCTGTTAGATTATTTCTTGCTTATGATGCATATAAGAACTATAAAGTCTATCAAATGGATGTAAAGTCAACTTTTCTGAATGGTGAGCTAGAAGAAGTATATACTGAACTACCAGATGGATTTCAACTGACTGACAAAGAGGACATGGTTTCTGATTAAAGAAGCTCTATATGGACTCAAGCAAGCCCTCAGAGCTTGGTATGATAGACTGGATAAATATTTACTAAAGCATGGATTCAATAAAGGTACTGTTGACAACAACTTGTATTTCAAGTTGGATCATGACAAAGAGTTGATTATTGAGGTCTTTGTTGATGACATTATTTTTAGAGGAGATGATAATCTATGTATGAAGTTTGCTAATGAAATGAAGAATGAATTTGAGATGAGTATGATTGGAGAGATGAAGTTCTTTTTGGGATTACAAGTTACTTAGTTAGACAAGGGAATTTTCATATCTCAGTCCAAATATGTGAAAGAATTGTTGAAGAAGTTTGGCATGGAAGACTCAGCCTGTTGGTACTCCCATGGTGACCAAATGCAAGTTAACTCAGAATGATGATTCTCCTAAGGAAAATCAAACAAGATACAGGTCAATGATTGGTGGATTTCTCTATTTAACTCATACCAGACCAAACATTATGAATGTTGTATGTATGGTTGCTAGATATCAAGCTGATCCAAAAGAATCTCATGTGACTACTATAAAGATAATCTTCAGATATCTAAAAGGAATAGTTGATTTTGGACTTTGGTATCCTAAGGATGATGATCTTACTTTGAGTGCATATACTGATGCAGAGTGGGCAGGAGATGTTGATGACATGAAGAGTACTAGTGGTGGTGCCTTCTTCCTAGGGAAGAAGCTGGTGTCTTGGTTGAGCAAAAAGAAGAATTCCATTTCTCTATCTACTACTGAGGCAGAGTATATTGTTGCTGCAAATAACTGCACTCAAGTGATGTGGATGAAACTGATGCTGAAATATATCAGAGTAGTATATGATGAACCTATTGCCATATACTATGACAACTCAAGTGCAATTAACATATTAGAGAATCTGGTGCTACACTCTAAGACCAAGCATATATCAATCAAGTTTCACTTCTTGAGGGAGAAAGTGAATGAGAAAGAAGTCAGATTGGAGTATGTGCCTACCAAAGAACAGGTTGCAGAAATTTTCACTAAGTTGTTGTTGAAGGATACTTTTGAGTATCTCAGAGGGATGCTAGGGGTGATTACCCCTCCTTATATGAACTAGAGATGCATTTATTTGCATCAATCTATGTGCTTCATAGATATTTCTTGATCCATATTGATGTTTCCATGGTTGCTACTTAGGGGGAGTAGTCAGATGTGCAAATATGTGATTCAGAGCTTGTATGTGGGAAGGTGATGCTTATCTTTGCCATTGATGTCAAAGGGGGAGAAGAGCAATGTGAAAAATCTTTTTAGGGGGAGAAAAGCAATTGAGGAGAAAAGTCAAAACCAAACGGGGAGTAAGTGTAGCTGTGTTGATGGTATTTTTCACATCATGTGTTGCCATCAATTCCAAAGCAGGATATTTTTGGATGCTATGGTTGTGTTTCTGATATTTGGTTTCCGTTGATGTCAACACTATTAGCATTATTGTATTGAAGGTTGTATATGTCGAGGATATTGAGAAAATTGTTAAAGGAAGAGTTGCAGGTTGCCAGTGGAACAATGAAGATCATGAAGGTGTCTTGTTCTGTATGTTGAAGATCAGTTGTTATGGAATAAAGGGTTTATTTCTGAGAGTATCTAGTTCATCTACCGAAAGTTTCAGAGGTCCGTGTGAAGATTTGATCATGCTATGAATAGTTGTGTTCTGACAGTATTTTTTTGGGTTCTGTCAGTGTTCTTGATTAAAGTTTATGTGATTTTGGTAATTTCTATTGCTGAAGACGATTCTCTATTAGTTCTTGTTGTTTGTGGATTCTTCTAGATCATTCTCTATCCTTTTTGTACGTTTGCATTGATCGGTGTGCTCGTGGTCGAAGATTTTTCTCAGTATGTTCAGGTTTTCATGTTCTTGGCTGACATGATGGTTGTAACATGTTGTGGATCCTTGAAGATTTAAATTTGAATGTTTGGCGTGCTCAAAGATATTGTTTTGGGTCTCATCATAATATTAGTCGACGATGTTTGATTCACATTAAAATTTATTTGTAAGTTTGGGCCAACATTGTAAATATGTTTTTTTATATTTCTAGCTGACTAAGTTGTTGATTTAATTTCATGTTGTGGATATATTAGAATGGTTGTTTGAGTGAAGTTGGTGTGTATATGAAGTGAAGAAAATCCATAGAAGAGAAAGTGTACGAATATTGATTTATTCATTCGATTCCAAAGCAGAGTGAGAAGAAGTTTGAGCGAATTGTGAAGAAGGTTTTCTATGCTTAACTAGAATTATAATCAGGCTTGTGTAGAAGCTATTTTCTTAGTTCACACCCTGTGGATCTAATCCAAATTAATGTGTATTGCTGGGTAGTGATTCCTCTTGTATTTGAGCAGTGAGCTCTAGGCAGTGTGACTGAATGCATGTGCATTCCCATTATTATTCTCATACTTTTAATAGGGTAATATTGTGGACTAACATCCACCGCGGTTTTTCCCCTAACAGGGTTTCCACGTAAAAAATCTTGGTGTTCTCTGTGTTTATGATGTGTTGATTGTTTATGGTTTATTGTTCATTCATTAGATTTGAGATTAAGTTAAGTCTAAAATTTTTAATATTTTGTGACAACTGATTCACCGCCCCCTCTCAGTTGTTTGTCCTTATTTTTCCAACATGCACTACTAAAAGGAAATATGAGGCACATGTTTTGACAACATTTGAGATCTTTTAATCTGGACCGTTGGTTATGTCAAGAGAATATAGTTGTGGGAAAGTGGTCTTGTATTAAGACATGAATATATTTAATCTTAGCCCTTCCCTGTATCCTCATTTCCTGGAGTTGCACGAAAGATAAGGCTCACGAGAGTAAGGGGAAGATGACACATGGATTCTAGCTTCAACAAAAAAGAAATGATGGAGCCCGTAGATCACCATCAAGTGGCTCCACATGGCTTATGGTGATTTGGTGGATACTACGAATGCTTACAGTCAACTTTTTCAAACTAACTTGACTAAATCTAGATCATCTATCAAATCAACAAATCTGTGTGATCAACAGCTGGCATTCAAAGCTCAGTTTGAAGGAAAGTGAGCCATTCTAGTTCACACGAGTGAGCCTTAATAGTGGAAAGGACGTTGTGCTACCAAGACAAGAGATTGCATAGCTATGAAAACTTGTTTCAAGGTATAATTAAGCATTGTGAAGGACATTATACATGTTTGGAGAGCTCGAATTGTGGTTTCAGGCTTGACCGATATCGAAGCTAGGGTTATTAACCTACGAGAAACCAATAAGTGAATTATTACCTCCTCATCAAAATTGTTGATAAATTGTGGTCTCTAAGTGTTTCTGTCAATTAGGGTTTTCTTGGTCTTGCATTTCTTTTAAGGTTTGGCATTCTTTGAAGAAGAATTAGTTTGTCCTGCATTTCACTAGTTTGTGTCAAACCCTTATCTGAGTTGTAAGTTTTACTCTAAAGAAACTAAAAAACCTGCTTTATAAAACTCTTGAGTTATGGCTCCCAAAACAAAAGCATCTTCATCAAAAGGGGAATCTTCTATTCCTAAAAGACTTTTGAGTAAAGACCTTGTTGACTAGCTTCCACCCTCAACTAGTGAAAAACCTAAGGGTCAATTACTTCTCTGGGGTCTGCAAGTAGTTGAGGGCTTAATTGATAAGAATAACACAATTAGGGATGCCAAAATACCTTGCACAAGGTGGAAATTGTTTTATGGCTAGTTCAAAAATAGAAACATGGGCATTCCATTTGGTAAC
>VDFB02271358.1:1267177101-1267228332 GCA_007258455.2 Sequoia sempervirens
ATTGCAGATTGCCTAAAATGAGTTATGGCTTCTTCCATCACTCCTAAGCAAGGGAGCTTTGTAAAAGAGTGTCAACTCTTGATGGTGTTGTTATGGTTGCTGATGCCATTTACTTTATGTCCTGCTCTAAGGAGAAAGCTATGTTTGTCAAGTTGGATATGTCTAAGGCTTATGATAGGGTTAAATGGTCTTCTTAGGAATACCCTGGCTTTTGCTTGGAATGGGTTGAATGGGTGATGAGTTGTATGGATTCTCCTTTCTTTTAGTTCTTATTAATGATATTTGCTCCTCCCTTTTTTCTACTTCTAGAGGATTGCAACAAGGGGATCCCTTATCTTCTTACCTCTTCATTCTCATGGATGAAGGATTGGGTAGACTGCTTAAGAACTAGAACAGTAACGATTGCTTTCATTGCTGGCCTATTTGTCAGAATATAGATGCACTAACCCATCTTCACTTGTTGATGTCACGGCTTTGTTGTGCATTGCTAAGATTCAATAAGCTATCAATTTTAGGAAAGCTCCTGATATTTATTTGGCTTCTTTTGGTCAACTGATTAACGAAGATAAGTCCAATATTTTCTTCTTTAATACCACCTTAAGCATCTAGTAGCGAATTTCCCTTATTCTCCACTTCAAAATAGGGCAGCTTCCATTTGATTATCTTGGCACACCTTTATCTATTGTTTAAACCAAGAGGGATCAATGGAAAAAGACCATTGAAAAATTCAAAATGAAGGTTGATCATTGGACCTTTTGTTGGCTGCCTTTGTTAAAGTCTGTTTTATAGTCTCAGCTCCTTTATAGCTTCCTCATCTTATCTACTCCCAAAAACATCTTGAATGATTTTGATGTTGTTTCTAGGAAATTATTATAAATGGAGTCTCATTAGCTGGGATCAGGTGTGTGGACCTAAACAAGATGGTGGTCTAGGTCTTTGACATATTGCCCTTAATAGCCAAGCTCTGACTGCCAAACTTTATTGGAGATGGTGTAAGAATCTAGATCAACAATGGGCTAAAATACTTACTTTCAAATACTTGGGAGAGGATGCTGGTTCTAAACTCTTAAGGATGGATTTGGTTGGTCATGGCTTGGTTGTATGGGATACTATTAAGAAAGAGGCATCTATGATCAAGAATGGTTTTTTCTGGATTGTTAAAAATAGGTACAGTGCACTCTTCTTGAAGGATGCCTGGGATCTTCACCCTTTGCTCCTCTCTTCTTTCCCTCTTCTCCAGCCTGTGAGCCAAGTCTTATGGCAATAGGGTGGTCTAAAGTTGCTGATTTCAGAAGGTCCCTTGAGGTGGTGAGGTCTTTGATTTATTATGCGAAAGATTCTAGCAGTTGACTTGAAGGGGGCCCTCCTGAAGCTTGGGCTGCTCTATCCTCTACCCTAGCTGATTGACCTCCTTGTTCTCTTGAGGATGCGGATGTTCTTGCGTGGGGCCATGATCCCAAAGGAACTTATACAGTGGCTCTTGGATACTCTTCCCTTGAATCATAACATGGTGGGAATAGAGATTTTCCTTGGTGGAGCTAAATTTGGAATAAACTTGGTTGGGCCACCAAGTGCAACTTTTTCATGTTGCTTTACTGTCACAATAAATGTCTCACTTGGGATAATATTAGGAAGTGTGGATTTAGGGCCCTTCAAAATGTGTTCTATGCAGCTTCTGAGGAAGAGTCTTTTGCTCACCTTTTTCCAATGCCCTTTTTCTCTTGGTTTGTGGTGACAATGGTGGCAGATTTGGAACCAACCTGTTATACATTTGACTTCTTTGTCTAAGTTTTGTGCTAGCATGGGCTGGCCACTCTGTAGCTAGCTCTCTCAAGGTGGGTTGGTAACTTGGACCCCTTTCATCCTCTGGCAGATTTGGCTTGAACAGAATCATCAAATTTTGCAAGGTCATTAGAATCTAATAATACAAATTTGGCAAAAGGCTCCGGATTCTGTTAAGGAGACTGTTGGTGCTAAGTGCTCCTTTGATGAAGGCATATCTCCCCCTCAGCTTCATATTTTAAAAAGCCTTGAGTTTCACTCTGATGGTGCCTCTTGCTTTTTCTGCTCTACCCTGTGGGCTTCTAGAAAGGTTAATACTAATATGTTTGGTAAATGGTCTCCCCCACCTTCAGGTTTCGTAAAAATTAATTCTGATGGTTCATCCTGTGGTAATCAAGGTGCTACGGTGCTTGGTGGAGTTGGTCATGATGAAGATGCGTCTGTTCATTTTTTCTTCTTTGCTGTTGTGTGGTTCAATACCAACAATTAGATGGAAGCCCATGCTATCCTTTTGGCCTTGGAGAAAGCTTATGCATTGGGTTGGAAAAAGAATATTTGTGAAATTGACTCCTTAATCATGGTTTCTCTTCTGAATTGGGAGAGGACTTATGAGATCTCCTGGCAGCTGGCAATTGTTGCTCAGCAGCTTTGTCGACTTGCTTTTTAGTTTGAAGTCATTTCCTTTGTTCATATCCCTTGGGAATGGAACTCAGTTGTTGATTGTCTTGCTAATTGGGTGACCGAGGAAAATTGTTATTGGAATGTTTTGAGTGGGGATCTCTCTCCTGAGAAAGTCTCACAACTCCTCTATCTTGTTCATAATGAACAATCCTCATTTTCACTCCTATTCTCTGTTGTGGATCAAGAGTGGTGACTGCCAGCCTCCTTGCAACTCTTTTTCTAAGTCTTTCTGCTGGTGTTATGGATTTTCCTGGCTTCTTTGGTATGCTAGATATGTTGCTCTCACCAGTCATGCTGATAAGAAGCTCCCCGCTTTCCTGGATTGTGGCTTATTGATGGGCTCCCTGGGTTTCTCTTGGAGATGAGATTGTGGCAAATCCTTCTGGGTTTTCTTTCTTCTAGCCTTGTTTATGGGTTTCGCCATCAGGAAATCTTTGTAATGCATTATGATCTGAGGTTCTCTTAATACAATTTTCTTTTGTTGCCAGAAAAAGTAGAAATTCTTGCTGCTAAAAATTATCCATAGAGAGAGTGCAGAAGATTTTTACTATTTTCTTTTTAGTAATTACAATATAATTTTTGGCCAGTCAAAAAATTCAGAGTAACATGCATTCCTGTCTTATATGTACAGATTTATGGGGATCCAGAAGCCGCTGACATTGTATTCACTTGTGGAGCAGAAATGGTGGTTGTTGGCATAAACGTCACCACACAGGTTATTCTGACTGGTATGCCAATAATCCTTTCATGTTTCCTATACTATAAATCGGATCATAATGTGAAATATGCCCATTGCTTACTAAACAAAATACTTTGTAATGGCAGAGGCGGATTTGTGTGAACTCAGGGACTCAAAAGCAAGACATGGAGATTATATCTATAACATGTGCCAGTTTTACAGAGATTATCATATAACATCGGATGGTGTTAATGGTAGGCAGCTTAACTTGCAAGAACTTTTAATTCTCAGAGTTTGAAGAGGACTTGGGAGGTTCTAATTCCTAATTGCTCTCCCATAACCAAGCCAAGTGGACTTTTGCCTAGATAATTTTTCTTATAGACTGTTCAAGTTAGATTTTAACTTGCGTAGATTTTATGCTTAATGTGGTTTCTTCATGTGCAGGGATATTTCTACATGACCCCACTTGTTTTGCAGCCCTAATCAAGCCTCAACTTTTTGAATATAAGAATGGTGCTGTGCGCGTAGAGACACAGGGTATCTGCACTGGGCATACATTGATGGATTTCGGATTGAAGAAGTGCGTCTTTCTTATTTTCCATTCCATTTGATCATTCTATGATAATATGTCTTTTTTGTTAGGAAGCTTTTTGAACACAGTCCTTGAGGGACTGCACTACACACTCAAACTTCCTTTCAGCTTAGATGTTAGGTCTGTGGGGTGTCTATTATGCCAATTCAGTCCCGGACTTCTATCCAGCCTGGCCCCTTTCAGGAACAATAGGGCCAGCCAAGCAGGAGAGGAACCCTGTTGGGAAGTATGAATCTCCATCCAAATCACTGGTTGACCATGTACCTGGGGGGCATTGAGAATTTCACTTCAGATTCTAGAATATCTGTGGGGTGTCTATTATGCCAATTCAGTCCCGGACTCCTATCCAGCCTGGCCCCTTTCAGGAACAATAGGGCCGGCCAAGCAGGAGAGGAATCCTGTTGGGAAGTATGAATCTCCATCCAAATCACTGGTTGACCATGCACCTGGGTGGCATTGAGAATTTCACTTCAGACTCTAGAATATCAATCACGAATTTCCTTTGTTATAAAAAATATGTATTCATTGATTACTTTATACTCTTAACTTAATGTCTGATTACTACAACATTACTTGTCTCTTTAACAGATGGAATTCGGATAATCCTTGGACAGGCATTCGACCTGTATCAGTTGCTTGGACAGTTGATGCGGCAGGCATCATTAACTTAGTAAAGGAGCTGTTGATGAAACCTTGATAGAGCCCCTGCCACCACTATAATTTGGTTGTGTGAACTGTGAAGCAAGCAGGCCTCGGCAAAAACTTGTTGTAGATGATACGATCATGATGCATGGTTGATTGCACATACTTCAATGGGTGAGAATCCTTGGGTCTAATATGTACTTGTTTGTGGGATATGAATCTCTCTAGCAGCTCTGATTTGTGCATGGAAACTTTTTAAATAACAATTTGAGGCCTCCCACACCATCATTTCTGAGCATTTATTATTGGAAAAGGCCCACCTTCAATTTCGGTTTATGAGTTCTAAGGAAGCTAAGTGAAATATATGTTTTACGTAGTTCTCATCCAATGGTCCTACTATGGGATAATTTTAAACAGAAATCATCATTTAGTATACATTTCCAGTGATCACCAACCGTTAAAAGTTTGACGGTGGCTAATAACTAAAATTTGATTTTGATAAATGATTTTGATTTATATGTGTTGAAAGTTCCATAGGCCAAAAAAATCTTTTGAGGTGAAAATTGACAAATTTGAAGTATAAGTTTTTTTTTTTTTTTTAATTTGAGATTTGACAAGTTAAAAGTTTTTTTTTTTTTGGTTAATTAGAGATTTATATGAAAATTTGGAAAGAAATGAGATTTCTAAAAATGGGAAAAAAAGGAAAAAGAGAATTTAAAGATTTATATGGAAAATTTGGAAAGAAATCAGATTTCCAAAAAAGATGGAAAAAAAGGAAAAAAAGAATTTAAAAATAAAAAATAAAAATTTAAAGGCATTGCTACTTTGTATTGAAATGTACTTTAGGAATCTTTTTAACAAATAACTAAAGCAAGTGGAATAAGAATCTCAAGTTCATAAATGGGATGTATAAGATGGCAACCATATAATATTATAAACCACGTTTTATCAATTTACAATATTGTTTTTTGTTTGTGAGTAAAGTATTTGGTTAGACTTATTACATTTTGCTATATTCAAATTTAATTACAAATCAAAATTGATTCAAACAATTTAATCCTAAAATTCTAATGATGAAATTTGCTACTGAAAAGACAAACAAATACCAATACCAAATGCCCCACTCAACCAATTAAATGGAGTATGGACCATGCAACAAAAAATGGATGAGGCTATGGTGGAAGAGCCAAAGTCTAAGCTTGAAGTTTGAAGGAAAACTTGTTGAAACTTTCAGTTGTTGTTTCCAAACAAATGTCAACAAGGTAAAACATGTTTGAAACAAGGGAAAAGAAGTGTGTATACAAGTTAAAACCTAAGTGGGCAATTGTTGTTCTAGTTCGCGTTCAAGTTGGGTTCAATTGGCAGACTTCCATTGCATTTGAATTTCCATTCTATCCTTGAGATGTTTATATTTAATTTTTTAAAATGTTGCTCAATAAAATTGCTTATATTTTTAAAAAAAAATTAAATTAATTAATATTTTAAACATAAAAATTTTAAAAATATTCAACTATATTCTATTTTATAATTTGTAACTTAAAAAATATATTATATTTAGTAAAAATAAAAAATATTTATAAAATATTTTTTAAAATAAATAAATTAAAACAAAATAAAAATCAGATTAATAATAAAAATTTATATTCATATGTTTATTAAAAAAGAACCAAAAAAATTGTGTTTTGTGGTTGAAATTGTCAAGGTTTGTACCCAAATAAATTCAATAGATTAAGTGAAACCATACATAGTGCTTATGAATTATCTCACTTGTAAGAGCATACTTGCATTTGTTTGCTTGGTTCTCATGGTATAAGTATTAAGCATGATATAACTTTGTTAAAAACCATTACAAATATTATCTAATAACTATTAATATACAAAAATGATTACCAACTATCAAGTTTGTTAATAAGTAAAATTTGATTTTAATGCATTATAACTTGTTTAGATTGAGGGTTATAACCAAACAAATTCAATGCACATGTCAAATACATAATGCTTTTAAACACACTCACATGTAAGGTTTCACTTGCATTTGTGTGTTTAGTGTAAGTCAAATTGCCATTATACATTGTTGAACTTGAAGTAGATATGATATATGTGTATGATGTTTAAATTTGTTTCTTAACCCTACATGAAGAAACATTTTATCGATTGTTAAGTTAGATTTAATTTACATTTTGTGAACCAATTCTTTTATGAATTATATTGATATAACCAAAGGGTTGTATTTCATTTGGTTAAGCACAATTGGTGAGGGTGATGGTATGTTCCTTGATTACCCCATCCACTAAGATTCAAATCCTTAGAGGTATGATACAAGGGATGAGGTAAGGATCATGCCCCCAACAACTTTGGCGGAATGGATAGCCTAGTTCTTGGCTCTTAAACAAAGAGGTATCAACATAGGCTCATGCTCCTATATTGGATAGCAAAATGAACTCGTGAATGATATAAAATCTTCCATAACAAAAAAAATGCATTTAGGGCATTGATGGCTCAACGCAATGGTTGCTTTTGGCACCTCTTGTTGGACCTATTGATTGAGTAGTTGAGGGTCTATATTATATAGGTTATATATGCACTTGGCCTCCTTTAGCCTAGGAGGTAAAGTGTAGTTAGTTCATTATGCAAATGATCTAGTTTGAAGGAGATTTGTTTGTTTATGCACTCAATCTTTAAATAGGTAGGGGTGATAGCATTATAGGAAGATAATAGTGAAAGATCATTAATTGGATAAATCTAATAGGGAGAACTCACTAATGGGCTCAATTGAAAGGTTGAAGACCTTTATGTGCTAGACCAAAATAATGATGAGGATCCATTAGGATATAGGCCTTAAAAATTATAATAACTTATATTATAAGGCTTCATTTCTTTAATTTTCAATTTTTATCCTATATAAAGGCAACTAGGGTAGATTCCTAGTTGTTAGGTTGTTATCTTAAGTTAGTTGTTTAGTTGTTTTTAATTTGTTGTTCATGTTGTTTTTTAATCTAACAAACTTGAGACATTGAAATTTCTAAGAAGCCTAGAATTTGGCATATAACATACTTATATGTACTTGTAATTTGTCCATGAAAGTTAATCAAATTTATTTTTGTAGAGATTAGTCTCTCCATTATTGTGATTTTTTTGTAATTGGTGAAATTGCTTGATTTCACATTAGTTGGTATCATAACATCTTCCAATCAGTAGGTTTGTATCTCCTTTTTGATATAATGGAATAAAATTTTCATAAATTTTTGCTTCAATTCTCTTGTAGAAGCATCGTATATACAAAATCTAACACCGCCATCATGTTTGGAGTAAGTTAGAAAGTTGAATTAGCCTTTTGTTTTGTCTAATATGAACCTATATAGGCAAGTTATGATCATTTAAAGTTTCATCGTAGTTTTTTTATAATAAATTTGCAAGTACATCACTATTTATGCATATCAATCAAGGAAGATTTTGGAGTTGTGTGATTGTACAATTTTTCCCTTACTACTACCCCTAACATGACACCCATTAATCACTTCTCATTGCCACTAGTTGTATATGTTGGCTATTTATCACTATCACAACTTTTTTGGGCATTAAATCCAATGTTGCATGAGAATTTCATTGGCATTGACATTTATCCAACCATTGGTGACTTCCCTATACTAGCCACTACTTGTCAAAAAACCTAGAGGTCGTTGGGAAGCACAATTGTTGAGAAAATGTCACCATCAAATATCAATGCCCACCTCAACAAACTAATCATCATGCCATGCTCACAAAATGTAAGTGCCATGTCAACATCAAACTTGCATCCACCTAAGCATCTTTCCATTAAGACATGTCAACGCATGGCTAGCACATTAACATCCTATACATCATGTCATGTCAACACCACCATAGCCTACCACATCAATTGACTAAGTTGTCATGCTAACATCATCAAGTGCTCGAGGAAGCTTTGCCTACAAGATTTCACATTTCAATTTTAGTGTGTAAGTTTTCCAAATTCATTCCCACTCACCTAAAAGTCCAAATGAGGTGAACGTTTTTTTTATTCTACCTATTTTTCTAACATTGACATAGTGGTTATCTTAGTTTTTTTTATTGTGCTTCCTGCTCTTGAAAATTATAGTTTTCTTTGTAGTTTACTATATTGTTCCTATTTTTGTAACTTTGAGGCATTTTTCTTTCTCATACAAAAATAAATTAGTGCTTTTTTCTAAAAGCGTATATTTTAGTAAAATAAATATTATAATTCTTATACTCCAACATGAGCAAAACTAACAAAAATGGCAACCAACAAAAAAATTGAAACACAAGCTTCACACAAACAAAAACACAATACTCATGCACTAAAGACCATAGGTGATATGTAGATTAATAATTGTCCTGCACTATTATAATATGAACAATGAAACTTACCAGGAACAAAATGAATTTGATAGAGATGATGAAACAATGAAATTGGAAGTTTAAAACATGCAAACAAAGATATACATAGCACATGAAGATATTTTTATTTGCCACTAAGGCAAACAGTTAAATAAGAACTCCAAAGCTTCTTGAATGTATCAAAAAGGGGAATGACAGTATTGATAGATATAGCTAGCATCAGTATGTTTATGAGCTGCAAGAGTATATTCATTTTCTTAATGTTCCTAAAATGCAAAACTTAGAGCTAAAGAAGTACTATGAAGGTGTGACAAGGTCTTCCAAATCTACCCTTTAACCCAAATTTTGAGATTAAAGGTTTTAACAAAGGAGGGTACATTGACATTGGTAGTTGATGTTTTGATAAGCATGTGTTCTCTTGTTAGTGTAATCCTCTATACACAAGTAAAGCAAATATGATGTCCTATGACTTATATGTCCTTGCATCATCATATACTCTTAACAACATGAGATAGGGTTAAAAGGAATTATTAATAATGCAACAAGATGTCTTTAAAAAAACCATTCTCAAGCCCAAGCTACAAAACCATCATAAATAATGCTTTAATTGAAAGAAGTTGGGAATCTGAGGCCCTTACTATGCAGCATTTGCAACTCACCGTGCTTAAGGGAAAAAGAAGCTCTGAAGTTAGGATCACCAATAACCTAGACAAACTCAAACCAGTCTGAGCCAAGTTTGAATCCTAGTCTGAGTACATTTGAGACTACAAAGAGTCAAATAACATATAACAATGCTCAAGTCTAATAAGCCAGATGTATCAAAGGCCAATTCTACACAGACTTCAAAGGCAAGGGAGTTGCCTTGGCCTATCAGAACTAAACATAAAGGGTAACATATAATGATTGGGCCTGGCGCTGAAGCTCATCAGAAAGTAACCATTCAACAGAAACAGGGAACTACATAAAATGATTATTCAATGGAAATGAGAGAACTTCATATTGAATCAGTAAATAGAATCAAATGACTAAGAAATATCATTAAACTAAAATAGTGTCAAATATCATATGACATAACAATGGTCCAGTCTACCATAGAAACAACCAGATCTGTATAAGGCCCTTATTAGATAAAAAGGCTCTCGGCTCTTGACTTTGTCCTCTCCGAAACTAAAAACAACAGCAACCTCCCATAATCGGGTCTGAGATGTTTGAAATTAAGGGTCTTGCACCTAACCCCTGCCCTTTCATTTCTACCTTGCTATTGAATTTACGCCCTCATGCAGCCACCGCATATCTTGGAACAACATGCAAAACAAAAAATTCTAACCTCCCTTCTTGTATCTGTCATTAAATCAAATTAATAAAAATGAGCAATAACATTTGTTTATTTATTTGTTAAGTATTATGAGCATGTTGCACACCAATCACATTCCATGGCACGTATGTGCTCAATATCTCACAAAAATTGAATAATTTCTGTTTTCATGTTTACAAAATTGTCAAGGAATGGGTATCAGGTAAATTCACCGTCAACAATTCACCACGGGAAAATTCACCACCAGCAATTCGCTGTCATGGAAAATTAATCACAAAATTTTAATGCCATGAAATTTCCTTTCCGCAGCAGTGAATTGCAGGTGGTGAATTTTCCTTGAGATGAATTTGTTGGAAGTGAATTTTCCTAAAGCCTGAAGAATGATCATTGCGGCGAGTCTCAGTTCAAGGTCGAGGTCGGGCTTCGATGGTGGAGCTGTTAAGTTTGTTGAGCGTTCGCCATACAACTCTGAGGAAGAGAGCTTACAATCGTGGGCCATTGAAGGTAGTTGTCTGCAACTTATACATAGTTGATTGGCATCAATTCTTAAATAAAAATTTAAGACATCACCAACTTTCAATTGTCTTCGTCTTACAAATTTACTCCACCCACTCTTCAGCTCGTAACAGTTGCTGCTTGTTAACAACTTAATCTTAAAGCTTTCCTGTTTGTTTGAATCAATGTCAAAACATTGCAGCTCAATCTCTATTCCCTTCTTAATGGCTTCTCTTTCTTGGCTTCTATACCTGGGCAAAATATATGTTTCTACATTTCCTTTGGGAATTATGACTCTGCACAGCTTATTTGTATCGCTATTGTACAACTTTTTGGAAAATAGAAACCCAAATTGAATTTGGTTTGCCATCATTTGCGAAATGATCTGCAATACTTCTCCTTACAAAGACTTTTAAGCTTCACAGATTTTCAACTTCGAAAAATGTTCACCCAAGACCGTGTCTTTATAGATAGGTAGATACTTTTTGAAAAGAACATGATTTCAGGCTAAAAGTATAGTATTGCTTTTTTTCTAAAAGCATGTATTTCTCAATTTAGCTATTAAGTTTTATATAAAGCATCAACATTTCAATTTAGGAGCCTTGTATAAGAATTTTTTTATTACTAGCTAAAAAATTTTAGTCTGCATGATCTTTTCAAATCTATTTTAAGTAATGACTATATATAGATGTAATGTTTTTTAAATTCTTGTATATGCTTTTTTAATGAAATTAATGGTTTTTCAATTTGAAACTAAAATATTAATTTTTTTTTTATTGATCATATATAATTAATTAATGTTAATTTTATCTCATTATTTTATATTATTTATAATTTTTATTTAATTAATTTTTATTTTAATATACAAATTTATAATAATATGATTAATTTTGTGTTATTGTAAGTAAAAAGTTTGGAGAGCTTTTCTAAATTTGGAGAGGTCATTTTTCATGCATTCCTTTTGTTCCTTACAAATTATAATATCCACCGATATATAGAATCATTCACACTCACACCGTTCAAAATAAAGAAGACATATATTTCACTATTAATTTTTAATATATTATTAAGTTTTTTTTTTTTTTTTTTAGACTGCAGGAATCGGGTAGCACGACCCCCTATAAACTGCAGGTGCGCCTGGTAAACTTTTTAACGTGACTGGCGGCGCTGGTGCGACACGCCCTCTGGTACCACGGGGGTGGGGGAGACTAGAACTTGTGACCAACCTCTTGCTACAGGAAAGATTTAGCCAACCAAGCTAGGGCCCCAACCCCATATATTATTAAGTTTAAAGAAGACACATTTCTGCAATTTTTTTAAATAATTGCATGTTTGACTGGATTATTCTTGGGCTTGGCTAGTATACGATTCAAGAAAGCACATATCATTAACAAGTTACGTGGACAAGGCAAACAAGGACAAAAAAAAACTCACAGTTATTTTGAAAAAAAAAATTCTTGTATGTTGATAATTTTAATTGATCGACTTCTAAACCTATAAATATTGCCATTTAACAACTCCATTTACTTTGTGAATATTTTGTCCAACTAAACTGATAATTTTTTTTTTTTCTTGACATGCATGATTGTGATGAAAACCTAGAACACAAACCTTTTTATCTGACAAAACATGGAAAGGGTTGCCTGCCCAAGTGGGAGGGCATTGTGTTGTGATAGAATGAGGCCAATGAGCACTACATCAAATCCTTAAACCAAATAGATACGGTGAAATAAGAAAAATCCAAATTAAAAGGAAATAAAAATATTGGATATTAGTCATCTAGTAAGTAAACAACCTAGGAATGTCGTCTCAATCCAAAACTAGGATTACTTGTTGAACAATTGGTGGACTATAGTGATTGCACGATATGCACAAAATGGATTTGTTGAAAATGATTTTTCGTAACCTTTGCCAATATCCTGCATGTGTGCTTTAAAATGAATATTTTGGAGCAGGATATGCATATCCAACAAAGAATAATTGAAGGGGGATTTTTGTCAATTATTATAGTTGGAAATACTCGAGTAGACATGTATGGAAAATGTGGAATCTTAGAAAATATACTAAATTATTTGATAGAATGCTTAAAGGAAATGTGGTTTCATGGAATGCCATGGTTGTAGGATATGCATAAATGGTGTTTTAAAAGGATTTACAAACTTTTAAGCAATGTGCTAGGGGAAAATCAAAATATTTTACCCTCTGCCTGCACAATTCTAAATGTTGTCACTATTGCTCAAAATATTGTCAAAGTGAAAAACTTATAAAATAATGGCTAAAATGTAAAACCTTAGCC
Source organism: Sequoia sempervirens (assembly GCA_007258455.2). NCBI lineage: Eukaryota > Viridiplantae > Streptophyta > Pinopsida > Cupressales > Cupressaceae > Sequoia > Sequoia sempervirens. The sequence goes on from VDFB02271358.1 coordinate 1,267,189,961, forward strand.
CTAGGACCAATATCTATTATACATCATTTGTTCCTCATCCCAATGATGAATTAGAGTGTAATCCACAAAAATGTAGAGGGGGACCAACCAGACCAAGGCTCCAGATCAATGAGAGCCAAGAGCAAAAGGCTACCCTGATCTACCTCAAGTTGAACAAGCATTGGATGTCAAGGATAGAGAATTAAGAGCACTCTCAGTGCTTATGTCACTCTACTAACCCGAGAGTTTTAATAGGGCTAAACGAGTAGATTTTTGGAACCTAGACTGTACCTAAAATAGCTCTCTGCCAAAGGACAACAATGCAGAATAGGGATGATAGTGTGGCGTGCTGGCTTCTCACAGGTGCATTGGCGTCCGTACAGATAGAAAGTGCAAAAGGATAGTGAAAAGTATGAGGATCCTACTGATAGCTTAGCAATTGAGGTTTAAAGATGATAACTAAAATTCAATAAATGATGAAATAACGTAAAAGATGATAAGAATAAGGGTGGTGAAGATTTTACTCACAAAAGGTCCAGTTCACCAACAAGCTCCACACAAACATGTACCTACACATAGCCAAGAGCGAAAAATGTTGGGGTTGTTTCAGGGTTTTCCGTAGTCAAACCCCCATTTTGGTGTTTCCACCTCCACGAACAACCAAATAGATAGAGAGATAGAAATATGATAAAGAAAATATGTTGGAATAGAAAAGAAACCAAACACTATGAGAGGCACTATGCTACTCAAAACCAACAACAAAGTAGTAATAAGAAAGAGTTACCACCCTCAACCAAAGGCACTCGAGACCAATGAGAGAGGAATGAAAGTCTACGGCTGATAGGGTAGGGTTGGATGAGACACTCACTGTCCCATGCTCTGGGTCTCAACTTGGAAAACCCTTTGGTGTCACTCTCCACCTTCTTAACCTATAGGACCTAATGCTTGTTAGGCACCCCTGGTTCTCCTAGCCAACCCTACTATCATCTTCATTTCCCTAACCAAGCCAATCTTGGTATTCCTTCTCTCTTTCTCTCCTTAGCCTTTAATCTTCTTAAAGACTAGTTATCCCTCAAATGCTTCACTAACTTGATGCAGGGGTGTGTGATGACTTCTATGGCTTCAAAACCATCTCTCAAGGGTTCTTGTTCAATCTCCAATCACCATTTCTCCATCGCTCACTCCAAACCCTATTCTAGGGTTTAAGAAGGGCTACTAGCCCTTGAGCCCCAATTAGGCCTCCTAGCCCAAGAAAATAGGCTTAAGCTCCAATCCTTCTCTAGATCATGACAAACTTCCTTTGGAGACCCTGGTTCATTTTCCAACCTCTAAAGGATTTTTGCGGTTATAGGCCTTCACTGGCCGTACACAGGCGTAACCCTGATTTTGTGAGATTTAGGGCTTTCTAAGCCAATTCTTGATCAAACAGTGATCTGTCTGCTTCTTTCAACCACCAAAAGGGCTGGTGAAGACTCTGCCTTCCTGCCAAACCTTTGTGAGGGTCTCCTATATCCACCACACGCCTAGTTGATAGGGAACTAACACCCCTGCAACGTTAGGGTTTGGTTTTCACTGTCTTTCCTAGCCGGGCACAGTCAAGCTCGCCTAGGAGAAGACTTTCACCATGCTACCTAGACTCCTACCAACTCCTACACCTATTCTATATACATGCATGGAGCTTAGCCTCATTCCCCATGGGCTATCTACTAGGTATAGTGGAAAACAGAGGTCTAAGACTCCATGAATCACAGTCTACTGGACTAATCAGAAATGAAAAGAAATGAAACTAACTAAATACAAAGCAAGAAAATGATGAGACAAACTAACTACTGACCACACAAAGCCTGTAAAGCAATTATCACACATGCCACACACTGTTCAATTCCTAGAACCCTCCATTAACACACTAATAAGAACAAAAACCAGAAAAATTGCAAGAATTTCATTGTTTTTCCTTACAACAGCAAACTTCAAATGAAACAAAAACTTCTCCAACCCCTAGAATAGGTCGAAGCACACCTTTTAAAGGTTCATAAGGTGGTTACATTTCCCTTGGTCGGACTTAACCACCATACAAGGCCAAAATTGCACAAATGCAACATTTTGGGCTTTATTTCCATCTCCTAGTGAGTCCTAGTGGAAACAAGTTGTGAAACTCATCCAATCTACCTTGAACTACTGATCAACCTTCCTTCTAACATATTCTAACATCTCAAACACAAAACTAAATGGTCAACATGACCTTAAAGCATTAAAAACACAAAATTCCTTTCTAGGCTTCCAAATTTGCCTAGTGTTACCGGATTGCTTCCTAGGTGCTCCTGCACCATTCTCCCCCTCTCAGCCCAAGCACTAAGGAATGGAAGGAGAGACCAATGACAGGTCAATTCCAGACTTCTTGAACTGATCTTCTTGTACCCAAGTAGCTTTTGATTCATGCTTGTTCTTCCACTTGATAAGGTGCTCCATGTACACCTTGTGTCTTGTAGCCTTCTTCACTCTTGACTCTAAGATCTTCTCTACCTGAGGTTTGTCTTGATGGGGTAAGGGTACATTTCTGATGTCCTTGAAGATCTCCTTATTGTTCTGTTCCACATCATTGACTAATCCCTTGTACTTGATCAAGTCAGCTATATTGAAAACTGGTGAGATTCCTAGATTGGTAGGTAACTCCACCTTTTATGCATTATTCCCGTACTTGGCCAATACCTTGCATGGACCCACTCTCTTCATCTGCAATTTGGTTGACATTCCCTTCTGCAACCTTGACTTGTTAAGGTGGACCATGACATAGTCTCCTACTTGAAATTGCACATCTTTCCTTGACATATCTGCCTTCTCCTTCAATTTTTGTGTAGCTTCAGTGACTGTCCTCTTTACTTGCTCCTGAATCTCCTTCATGGTTTGACTAAAGTCTTTTGCATGTCCACTTCTTTGTTCCATAGCTCCAAGATCTTTGAGCTCACATATGCCTCTTGGGTGCATCCCATACACAATCTCAAAAGGACTCTTCCCTGTGGTTTGGTTCACACTATCATTGTAGGCATACTCAGCTTGTGAGATAACCATATCCCATGTATGTCCATACTCCTTAGTTAGGCACCTTAAAAGATTACCTAGCACCCTGTTAACCACCTCTGTTTGACTATCGGTCTGAGGATGGTAAGCTGATCCAAATGATAAATTGGTACCTAATCTGCTCCATAGAGTCTTCCAAAAGTGACTCATGAACTTCACATCTCTGTCTGAAACAATGCTCAAAGGAAATCCATGGATCCTTACAACTTCTTTGAAGAAAAGATGAGCTATGGAGCTAGCATCATGAGTAGTTTTGCAAGGAATAAAATGACTCATTTTGCTAAATCTGTCTACCACTACATAAACACTGTCAAAACCAATCTTGGTCTTAGGAAGGCCTACCACAAAATCCATGCTCACACACTCCCAAGGTCTGTTAGGAATGGGTAGGGGTTGATATAAACCAGCATTACTAGCTCCTCCCTTAGCTTTCATACACACAACACATTCTTCCACATACTTTCTAACATCTCTTGCCAACTTAGGCCAGTAATAAAATCTTTGCACTAGATCTAAAGTCTTGTTGATGCCAAAATGTCCACTAAGACTGCCATTATGCTTTTCCTGAATCAGATTTTCCCTCATTGACCCTCTTGGAACACATAACTGATTCCCTTTAAACAATAACCCACTTTGCAATGTATATTCAGAGTATTGGCTATGGAAATGGTTCTCAAAGTTAGAACATACCTTATAGACCTTTAAAAATTCTTCATCTTCCCCATATAGATCCTTGAAACTCTCTATGCCAATGCTCTTGATTTGTATCTCTTGCACTGTCAACAATCTCCTACTTAGTGCATCTGCTACTTTGTTTAGTTGTCCCTTCTTGTGCTTGATGGTGAAGGTAAAAGCTTGGATGTATTCCATCCACTTCAAATGCCTATTACTCAACTTCTCTTGAGTGTTGATAAAGCTAAGTGCCTAATTGTCAGTAAAGACTACAAACTCCTTGGGTAGAAGATAATGCCTCCATTTCCTAAGTGACTGAACCAAAGCATAAAGTTCTAAGTCATAGGTTGAATACTTCTTCTTTGCTTCATTGAGCTTCTCACTAAAGAAGGCTATAGGCCGCCCTCTTGACTTAGCACTCCTCCTACGCCACTCCACTTGCATCACATTCCACAATGAACAACTTGTCAAAGCTAGGTAATAAGAGAATTGGTTGAGTTGCCACCTCTTGTTTCAGTTTCTCAAACCCTTTCTCAGCTTCTTGAGTCCACACAAACTTAGTTTTTAAACCACCCTTGATTGTATCTAGGATGGTGCACATATGCCACTAAAGTTCCTTATGAATTTCCTATAAAATTGAGCCAATCCATGAAAACTTCTTACCTCATTCCCTGTGGTTGGTGTAGGCCAGTTTAGGATGGTCTTCCACCTTGCTTGGATCCATCTTCAATGATCCTTTGGACACTAAAAAACCCAAATAGACAAGCTCTTGCTTAAGAACTCACACTTCTCTAGATTGATTGCCAACTTCTCCTCTTGCAACCTTCTAAGAACCAACTCCACATGTTTTAAATGCTCTTCTGCTATCTTGCTGAATATGAGGATGTCATCAAGATACACTACCACAAATATCCCTGTAAAGTCTTTAAGCACTTCATTCATGAGCCTCATGAATGTGCTAGGGGCATTGGAGAGACCAAATGGCATCACTCTCCATTCATATAACCTCATCATTTGTCTTAAATGTTGTCTTCCACTCATCACCATCCTTAATTTTGATTTGATGGTATCCACTCTTGAGATCCAACTTAGTAAAGTACTGAGCTCCTCCAAGACAATCCATTAAGTCTTCAATTATAGGAATAGGAAACCTATACCTAATGGTGATCCTATTTATTGCTCTAGAATCAGTGCATAACCTCCACTTGCCTCCTTTCTTGGTTGCTAAGACCACTGGTACTGCACATGGGCTAATGCTCTTTTGAATCAAGCCTTGATCCAACAATTCTTGCACTTGCCTAGCTACCTCTAGGTTCTGATCTGGTGTAAGTTTGTATGCTGCTTTGTTAGGCAATGAGGCTCTAGGTATGAATTCAATTTGATGACTTATGGCTCTCTTTGGTGGTAGAGTTGCAGGTGTACCATCACTTACAATGTCCTTGAACTGATCCAACAACTTTAGGACTGCTTCGGGTATGATTGTCTTTTCAGCCTTGCCTTCTTCTTTAGGTTGTAACACAACCACATATCCTTCACTCCCTTGATGTAGGTTGTTAAGAAACTCCTTCCCACTACTCAACATGATACTTGGTGCCTTTGACTGTCCCTCTTCTTCTTCTGACAGTGACTACAGCTTGAAAGTCTTTCCATCCTTCTTGAATGAGATGGTGTTCTCTTTCCCATCATGTATGGCACCTCTATCATATTTCCATGGTCTTCCCAATAGTAGATGGCATGCATCCATGGGTAAAACATCACAAACTAACTTGTCCTTGTACCCTCCAATGGAAAATTCCACTGTTACTTGCTCATTCACTAAAACACTCTGCCCTTTGTTTAGCCATGTGACCTTGTAGGGGTTAGTGTGGGGTACCTTCTCCAATTTCAGTTTCATTACTTCCTCCTCTGAGATGATATTGTCTGTTGAACTTGAATCCACTATGACTTTGCATACTTTACCAATTATCTTGCACCTTACTCTAAATAGAGCTCTCCTTTGTTTTGGTTCTTCCTTGACCGGTTGTCTGATCAAAACTCTGAACATCAGATTCTCTCCTACCTCAGATTCAATATGACTGACCTCAGATGACTTAGGACTCATGGTGTTTTCTTGTGCATAAGCCACTCTCTTCTCATTGCTTGATGAAGATGCTTTCTCCGGGCACCTATAAGCTGGATTTCCAACTTGACCACAATGGTTGCATTTCATGTTTGCAAAGTATGAATTACTCCTACCTGCTCCTCTTCCTTTGTTTGAACCTCCTTGATGTCCTCTACCTCTATTATATCCTCCTCTAGAAGATGTTTCTCCTCCATGCTTTGTGAGTTTAGACTCTCCTTGGTTTCTTTGGTCATTGCCTCTACCTTGGTAGCCACCTCGTTGTCCTCTTTGATCTCTTTAAGCTCTGCCTTTTTCTCTGCCTTTAGAAGCCTGGTCTTGCTTCCTCTTGTTCCTTTCCTCAATCTTGACAGCCAGCTGATAGCATTGGTGAATTTTCTTGGGACTTAGAAGAGCCATCTCCTCTTGAATGTTCCATTTCAAGCCATTAAGATACCTAGCCACCTTGAGACTCTCATCCTCTGCTACATTAGACCTCATGCAAAGTTTTTGAAACTCCTCAGTGTAAGTGTTTACATCTTGGTCTCTTTGCCTCAAACTTTTCCTTTTCTTGTGCAACTGAATCTCATAATCATCTGGCATGTATGTTTCTTTTACTTTGGCAACCATTCCCTTCCAAGTAGATATAGGCTGCTTACCTTCTTTTTCCCTCTCTGTCTGAATGAACTTCCACCATGTCAAGGAAAAACCTCTTAGTCTTGATTTGGCCACCTTTACCTTCTATGCTTTAGTGACTCCATCACACTCAAAATGGTTTTCCATTCCCTCTATCCAGTCCATGACTAGATCAGCTTCCATCTTTCCACTAAATAACGGTATGCCTTCAAGTGCTTTTCCACTCAAAGCTTTCAATGCCTTCAAGAAAGGCTCCTCCTTCAAGACAGGGTCAGGTTCAGGGGTCTTGTCCTCCTCTGCAACCTCTTCTTCCTTTGGTATTCTTCCTTCTAATTGCGCACTCCTCACTGCTTGTTCAAGTTGGGCTATTCTTTCCCTCAATAGTTTATTGTCTTCCTCCTGCTCTTCAACCATCTTGGCAAGTTCTGCATTTGTCACCATGATGGAAGAATCACTAGACTCAACCTCTGACATATAAGATGCTTCCCAAATCTTTAACTTGCTCTGATACCAATCTGATAGGGTAGGGTTGGATGAGACATTCATTGTCCCATGCTTTGGGTCTCAACTTGGCAAACCCTTTAGTGTCACTCTCCACCTTCTTAACCTATAGGACCTAATGCTTGTTAGGCACCCCTGGTTCTCCTGTCCAACCCTACTATCATCTTCATTTCCCTAACCAAGCCAATCTTGGTATTCCTTCTCTCTTTCTCTCCTTAGCCTTTAATCTTCCTAAAGTCTAGCTATCCCTCAAATGCTTCACTAACTTGATGCAGGGGTGTGTGATGACTTTTATGGCTTCAAAACCATCTCTCAAGGGTTCTTGGTCAATCTCCAATCACCATTTCTCCATCGCTCACTCCAAACCCTATTCTAGGGTTTAAGAAGGTCTACTAGCCCTTGAGCCCCAATTAGGCCTCCTAGCCCGAGAAAATAGGCTTAAGCTCCAATCCTTCTCTAGATCATGAAAAAATTCCTTTGGAGACCTTGGTTCATTTTCCAACCTCTAAAGGATTTTTGGGGTTATAGGCCTTCACTGGCCGTACACAGGCATAACCCTGATTTTGTGAGATTTAGGGCTTTTAAGCCAATTCTTGATCACATAGTGATATGTCTGCTTCTTTCAACCACCAAAAGGGTTGGTGAAGACTCTGCCTTCCTACCAAACCTTTGTGAGGGTCTCCTGCATCCACCACATGCCATGGTTGATAGGGAACTAACACCCCTGCAACGTTAGGGTTTGGTTTTCACTGTCTTTCCTAGCTGGGCACAGTCAAGCTCGCCTAGGAGAAGACTTTCACCATGCTGCCTGGACTCCTACCAACTCCTACACCTATTCTATATACAGGCATGGAGCTTAGCCTCATTCCCCATGGGCTATATACCAGGTATAGTGGAAAACATAGGTCTAAGACTCCATGAATCACAGTCTACTGGACTGATCAGAAATGAAAAGAAACAAAACTAACTAAATACAAAGCAAGAAAATGATGAGATAAACTAACTACTGACCACACAAAGCCTGTAAAGCAATTATCACATGTTCCACACACTGTTCAGTGCCTGGAACCCTCCATTAACACACTAATAAGAACAAAAACCAGAAAAATTGCAAGAATTTCATTATTTTTCCTTATAACAGCAAACTTCAAATGAAACAAAAACTTCTCCAACCCCTGGAATAGGTTGAAGCACACCTTTTAAAGGTTCATAAGGTGGTTACATTTCCCTTGGTCAGACTTAACTACCATACAAGGCCAAAATTGCACAAATGCAACATTTTGGGCTTTATTTCCATCTCCTAGTGAATCCTAGTGGAAACAAGTTGTGAAACTCATCCAATCTACCTTGAACTACTGATCAACCTTCCTTCTAACATATTCTAACATCTCAAACACAAAACTAAATGGTCAACATGACCTTAAAGCATTAAAAACACAAAATTCCTTTCTAGGCTTCCAAATTTTCCTAGTGTTACCTGATTGCTTCCTAGGTGCTCCTGCACCAACAACTATGGTAGAGTCGACGTAGTTGCAACAACGTCGAAAGTAGTCTTGCAAGACACCAAGTTCCAATTTCTATGGTAGATGAGAAGAATGTTGTGATGTTGGAATAGCGAATCCAATAGTGCAACAAGTAGCTTGAAGTTGCAAGAATGTGGAGTGAGAGAAAAATCATCTATAGAATATCAAGAATTGCTAAGAAGATCAATTGAAAGTGAAGCATAGCCATTTGAAGATGAAATGGGAGGGAAAGAGTCATTCAAAGGTCGGCAAGAAGGCGCAGGGGCATTACTTTTCATCGCCAATGGAGAACGTAACACCTCTACAGATCCCAAAGGCAAGAATCTTGTTAGGACGATAGTGCACCACGCAAACATCTACGCATCGTGCGCATGTCCCCAACAAAAATTCCCCCATCGATACTAAAAACAAGCACCAAGTGGATGGAGTTTAGAATGAAGACATGAAATTACTTGGTCGGATTCGATTTTCCTAAGGTGGAGGGTATAAAAGGGGAATTTACAAGGGGAGTGCAAATTCACTCCTATACATTTTTCCCCCACTTTAGTGAACATGAGTGTCAATGAGTGTTCGGTAAAGTAGATCAAAAGAGTTTAGAAACGTATACTTGAACCATCGAGGAAGCAGATCGCAATTTGGCATGCTCGAAAGCACAGGGCAAGCAAATGGCTCCACAGGTACTCTCTCTTGAGGAGGATTGAACAAAGTGCACCGGAGGCCCACAAACCAACAGTGAACAAATCTTGCAAGATGTAAGTGCTTCACAGGTCCTCAGACCTGCAAATAAGGTGCCCTCAGATACTCTCTCTTGCAGGAAGCCTCATATGAGGGACTCTGTAGAGTCAGACTGGAAAGCAGCTTCACAGGGGCACCTGTAAAGCAACATGTTAATCCGTAGACAAAACATGTTAAAAAACAAAGAGCCACGCAGGCAAGCAAGAAAATTGTCATGCAAACAGTCAAAAATTGAAGGAAGAGATTTCAAAGGGATCCCTTGGGAACCCTTTAAAAGAAAAGGGGTCCACTGAAGGGACGCTCTGTTTGAAAGTGTAAGAGTATTTTTCGTAAATCAATTCAACATCAAGGAATCCTTTTGAAATATTTTCACTTCATCAAGGAATTTGATAGGAAGAAAGCCCCCTCACAAGGGGAAGGTCATAACTTCGCTTGTAGGGGAAGTTGGTCCCTCCCTAGAGGAAAGTTTTTCAAACACTTTCTTTACAAACCCATGATGAAGGAAAGGTATTCCGCTAGGGGTCCTTATTGAGGAATGCAATTTTTGAAAAATATTATGAAAATATTTTCAAGAAAAGATTCATTGGCTACCGAATGCATTTTATGAAAATAGAAGTGACATGATAGCCCCCCCTTAGGATGGTGTGTGCCAAACACAAAGGCACATGACATCCTAAGGAGAGAAAAGCAAGAATGAAAAAGTGATGTTGTGGCCCACAACACATAACGAGATGTAACTGTGGTAATGTTTTCATACACGCGAGGGACAACACATGAGCACCACAACATCACAAAACAAGCAAGAAAAATGAGCACAAAGAAAGAAGAGACAATAACATCACGAGCAAGGGACAAGGGCGATCTGATATTTTGGGGTTAGAGCTGCTCATAAATATAGATAAATAGATATAATAGTATATAAATGAACTATCATCAACCCCCTACTATATCAAACCATGTGAAGAAAGGCATGTGAAGACAAAATGAAAATAAAAAATTGGGTCAACATGGAAGGGAAGCCTAAATGCCTCCAACGCTTTGCATCGTCCCCAATTGTCAAAATTCAATACACAACAGAGGAAGAATGATGTGACAAATAGAGGAATTTTTACAACAAATAACACTCATGTACATCCAAGCACCTATGAGGGTGACAAGTGCCATCCAGGAACACATAAGACAAACATGGGGGAACATAATACATACACACACAATCTAATCTATAGATAGAGAAGAGGTGCCCCCTAGTCCTCATCAACCAAGAGGTCATCGTTCTCCCAATCTAGATCACTATACAGGGAGGGTGGATGAGCCTGCAAGGGCGAAATATCAAGGGAAAACCCTCTAAACCTCTCACAATAAGAGCCATGGAAGAAAACCCCTCGAGGTCTTCTCCACTCAATTCTTGTGGGGTGAACATTAGCGACTTTGTGAAAATAATTGATAGGGCCGGGACCTCATCCATAGAGTTGAACATGCACTTCATAGGGGTGTCATGTATCAACTCAATGGGCGAGAGAGGCGACTCTTGAGATCCACTGCTAGGCTCACCAAAAGACTCAGGAGCAGTGACAAACTTCGGGGACGTCGAGGCTTCCTCTATCACTAGGACGACACAAGCCAATGCAGAACCACCCTCCGAAGAAGGTGAACCCTTCTTTTGACCCCAATTACTAGCAGGGTCATCCTCCATCTTCCTCTTCATCGATGGATTAAATATCTCCACAAATGAAGTAGAGGGCATGGAGGAAGAGGGGAAAACCACAACGAACACCACTGAGGTATTAGACATGTCCACGTGTTTTGAAAACTGTGAGATGTCTGAAAGGGACATCAAAAGGGGTGGCTCAACCGAAGGAGCAATAAACACCTACACCCTCTTCAAGTGAGGATTGTTCACACTCGTCGTAGGAGCTGGAAACAAGACCGAAGCTAAAGGAACTAAAGCAAAGAGGGTGGAAGAGGAGGGCACAATAGAAGAGGTCAAAGCAAGAGCTATTGAATCCTCTTCCTTCTTCTGCAAGGGGGCCTACTCAACGGCTATAGCCTTCCTTCGACACTTGCGCTCACGCACAAGGCCATTTCTACAACTCCAAGACCTAGAGGTTGTAGCCTAAGACGAGACAAAAGAATCCTATTTGACCATCGGGGTATCCATCACAATCATTTTTGGTGGAGGTAGGGACTCTTGGATGAGAATAGGAGCAGAGAGATTGAGAGGATGATGGAACAACAACAAGGGAGCAAGCTCTAACACCTTGGCAGTGGGCCTCTTCCCATTCACTACCTTAGAGGCAGGAGCAATAGGAGGCCACGAAGGCCAAGACATAGAGGACACTCCATGGGGACCCTTCCCCTTACCATACACAACAGGTCGAGGCACCATGGGTAAGAGGGGAAGTTCAAACACTAGATGCTTGGGCTTTCACCAAGTGGGCACCATCGAACTCTCCAGCAAGCACCTAGGAGCAGAAGTCGATGGCGCCACAATAGGGCAAGAGGAAACGATAGGAAAAATAACAAAAGAAGAAGGGCCCTAGGCACACTTCTCTTCTTCCCTTTTCCAAGCCACGGCGGCCTCATGTTGTGCCTTAATGGAAGCTCTATGTGAAATGGCATAGGGAGAAGGAGGGTATCTCACCTTAGGTGTTATTCCCCCACTCTTGTACTTTACATAAGTTTAGTACAAGAGGTCCATCCTAAGAGGAATCAAACCAACAGGGGCAAGCCAAAAGTGATCTAGTGAGTATCCCTCACGTGCAATCGACGGTCTATAACCGGTGTCATGGACTACGTGCACCAAACCCTCATGGGAAAAATTCACAATGATGAAATACCAAGGGAACTACATTCATAGCGACCAACTAGGGGATACCTAGTTTCACCCTGAAGAGCTTAGACCCTGGGATAATGTCAAAAAGTGCATTTATAGTTCTAGTCCCAACTAGGACTGACAGGGTGATGCAACCGATGGGAGGAACGGAAAGCCCATCATGTGTATGAATAGTGCTCCTAGATTCATCATATCCATCCTTGTGCAATAAATTAATCAGCATGATCTCCTCCATAATGACATTCACCTAACATGTAGGGTCAATGATAACACTCGTTACGGTGTTTCCATTGATATGTGTGGGGACGTATAAACGAGATGGCTCTCTGTTGGAATTCATCGACAAGTCATGCGAGGTGAAAGTTATGGCAGGAGATCCACTCGCAGGTTGTGTAGATGGGATGGGTAGATGTAATAGAAAGAGGCCATTTCGATGTACACTAAACAAAGCTTTCACAGGATCCCCCAAGTGTTTCGCAGTTAAACGGTGACCCACTCAAGGTTTCCTTTCGCGATGCTTAGGGAACCTTCCAGCTATGCCACTAGGGGTCATAGGTTGGGTTGCAAGGCTAAGTGGCTTGCAACACTCGCACCCACAACACTCCTAAGATACGAGGAAAGGGTCATTTAGCACTGCCAAATGGAACCAAAATGGTTCACGTCAAGTTCACCAAAATATAGAGGGGGACCAACCACACCAAGGCTCTAGGTCACAGAGAGCCAAGAGAAGGAGGCTTCCCTAATCTACCTCAAGTTGAACAAGCGTTGGATACCAAGGATAGAGAATGAAGAGCACTCTCAGTGCTTCTATCACTATACTAACTTAGGAGTTTCAATGGGGCTAAACGAGTAGATTCCTAGAACCAAGATTGTACCTCAGACAACTCTCTGCCAAAGGAAAGCAGTGTAGAACAGGGATGACAGTGCAACGCACTAGCGTCTCACATGTTTTTTGGTGTCCATACAGACATAAAGTGCAAAAGGACAGTGAAAAGTATGAAGAACCTACTGATAGCTTAGCAATTGAGGTTTAAAGATGATTACTAAAATGATAAATGACGAAATAACTAAAATAACGTAAAAGATGATAAGAATAAGGGTGGTGAAGATTCTACTCACGAAGGGTCCAGTTCACCAACAAGCTCCACATGAACGTGTACCTACACATAGCCAAGAGGGAAAAATGTTGGGGCTATTTCGGGGTTTTTCACAGTCAAACCTTCATTTTGGTGTTTCCATCTCTACAAACAACTAGATAGATAGAGAGACAGAAATACGATAAAGAAAACAATGCTGGAACAAAAAAGAAACCAAACACTACGAAAGGAACTATGATACTCAAATCCAACAAAAAAGTAGTAGTAAGAAAGTGTTACCATCCTCGACCAAAGGCACTCAAGGCCAATGATAGAGGAATGCAATTCTACAACTATGGCAAAGTCGACATAGCCGCAACAACATCGAAACCAGTCTCGCAAGACACCAAGTTGTAGTTTATGTGGTAGATGAGAAGAATGTTGTGATGTTGGAATAGTGAAGCCAATGGTGCAGCAAGTAGCTTGAAGTTGCAAGAATGTGGAGAGCAAAATTGTTTGTAGAAGATCTAGAATTGCTAACAAGATTGATTGAAAGTGAAGCATAGCCATTTGAAGATGAAATGGGAGGGAAAGAGTAGTTCAAAGGTCGATAGGAAGGTGCAAGGTCGTTATGTTTCATCGCCAATGGAGAACGTAATGCCTCTGCAGATTCTAGGGGTAGGAATCTTGTCAGGATGACAGCGCGCTACGCATGCATCCTTGACAGAAATTACCCCACCGACATTAAAAACAAGCACCAAGTGGATGGAGTTCGGAATGAAGACATGGAATTACTTGGTTGGATTCGATTCTCCTAAGGTGGAGGGTGTAAAAGGGGAATTTGCAAGGGGGTGCAAATTCAATCCTATACAAAAACAAACAAGGAGTTGTTAAATTAAGGCAATATTTATAGTGGAACATAAGCATGTTTAGAAGTAGATTAACTAAAATTATCAACATACTAAAATTTATTTTGGGAAACAATAGTGAGATTGCTTTCCTTGGCGTTTCATATCACACTTTGTTAACATCATTTTTTCCTCATCCCAATGATGACTCGAAGTGTAATATGAAACACAAATGACTAAAATTTTATGCAAGTTATTTTTAAAAGCATTCTTGTATTCTAATGAACTATTTTAACCTCATGTAGATACTATCAAACTTTTTATAGAAGAATTATCTAGCAATGACAAAGCTCCATAGAGCATTTGGAAATAAAAGGTTCTCTACTTCAACACACTTCTATGGAGACAATTTACTCAATAACCCATCTAGAAGATAAAACAAATTTCATGGAAACTTCATGAAAATTGGAAATGACATGGATGGGTTTTCAAACCAAGGGAACCATCACTATGAATAGTATGGATCTATGGTTGATAATTCTCAATGTACAAAAATCTATAGGTGCACTTATTATTATACATCCCTCACATTAAAAATAATTTAAATAAACAAAAATTCAACAAGATTTATATTTATTAGTCTTGTGGCATTAAAATGAACTAAAAGTTACATAAAATATTATAGAGAAAATGGAAACAAAAGGTGACCAATTCACCATACTTAATGGAGAGAGTATATTCAATAATTCATCTAGAAGATTAACATATTTGATGAAAATCAAAAAATTAGAAACCTTCATAGACAATGATTGTAGTAAACTTCTCAACATGCACATATGTATAGGTACACTTAGTATAGTCCATTATTACTCACATTAGTTATGCGTGAAAAATTAAGATTAAAATAACACAACTTCATACTTCTGTTATATTATATATCACATCATTTTTGGAGAAACTTGGTGATAATTCTTATTATAATCCATTCTATCAAGCACCCCAAGATGTATATTTAGCATAGAGGCATGTACAGGTTGATAGATGGAAGTAAATTATATGAGATTAGTGTTCCTTGGAATGCATATTTTGGAATTTGGACAAGTTTTTGCAACCTCAAAGGAAATAGTAATGGGGGATTGCTTAGAAATACCACTCGGTGTTCTCCAAAAATGTAGAACATAGGAAATATAGTTCCAATTCCCTAGCCTTCCCCTATATTATTGGTTGTTGTCTGGGGTCAACTCCAAGTCCCTTGATTCTAGTAGACTACACATAGGAGGCATAAAGTTTCCATATTTGACCAGAGATGATATGTGAATCTAATTTCTCATTCAAATATTTATATTTATTATTTATATGTGAAAACTCATTCTTGTGTTCATCTATTCCTTCTCCAAGGCACTTGGGGGTAGCTTTGGTCTACACATAAACACATTTACTACCATATGTTACACTCTTGTAAATGAGGCCTATAGGTCATTGTGAGACATAGAGAGATATACTACATAGTAACTTTCAGGATCTTTACAACTAACTAGGGGCCCTCAAACTATTAATATTATCAAGTGAGATACATGAACCTTATGTGTGGTTGACAGGGTATTCAAATTGTTTGTAAGCTTCGAGAAAAATAAAAGACCATGTGTATAAAGGAAAAAGAAAAATAACTTTCTAAATCTTTAGTTTCATTAACAATATCATGGAAGGAGCACCTTATGCAATTTGGAAAAAATGAATCTTATCAGAGATATCTGATCCAATAATTTAGATATTACTAGAAAGGATCAAATACATGGTTGAATTCTCATATAAAATATCAACTTCCAATTGATATAGTCTATGGATCTTGTTTCAAGTTCTTGTTGGTTGAATTTGATAATATTTTATAATCCTCATACATGGTGGTGTTCTTACATTATGTGGTCGTATGTAGTAGAGTATTCATGTTGGGTGTCTTTGCTTGGCTCCCTAGTCATATGGAGACACTTGTGTTGTTATGACTATGGTTTTTTGTGCTTATGTTGTGTGCTTGGTTTTAGTCCTTGGTAGTGGAAGATATTGTTTTATTAACCTCAAATATAGTGA
Source organism: Sequoia sempervirens (assembly GCA_007258455.2). Lineage (NCBI taxonomy): Eukaryota > Viridiplantae > Streptophyta > Pinopsida > Cupressales > Cupressaceae > Sequoia > Sequoia sempervirens. The sequence goes on from VDFB02271358.1 coordinate 1,267,206,025, forward strand.
GGCTATGGATTTGATCATCAGATGATATGTAAGCTTCTAGAATAGCCTAGCTCCTCTACATGCTTGTACATGATGATGGTTAGATATTTGGCATATAAATGGGCTTGGAGTTCCTATACCTCTTCTTCCTCTGGTTGGTTGTACTTGCATGCCTTAGCTTCATGTTGGTTGGATTTGAGAGTTTTGTGGATTTTCCATTAAAAATCTATAGCAATACATATTCATGATATCCATTCTCCTAGCTTAACTATTCAGGTGTTTTACAAACTTGTGAGTCTTCCAGATGATAAGTGGATATGGATTTACATGTGTGTCACAAAATAAAATGTTTTTGCATATTTTACATGGTTAATCAAAACATGTGGTTTTGTAGATTTGTAGATAAACTATTTTTCCAATTATATTACCCTTGGGGTATTTCTGGATGTAAGATAGTTGAAGGTTTGCATGCATGCTTCATGCATGTTTTGAGAAGGTTTGTAGCTTTCTTGGTGAGGACAAGTTTGTATATGTTTAACCATTGGTTATTAATGGGTTGTGAAGTTTGTAAATTTATATTCTATAATCTTTTGGGCAACCTATTTCCTCTTAAGGTTTTACAGTTTTGTTGTGTTCTAAAAGTTGTAAGTTTTTGTCAATCTAGAGTATTCACTTGTTCAGATGAAATATGTGTTGATCTATTATTCTAGATGTTTCAGTGAATTTAGATTTGCATAGAGATGGTTTTGTAGATTTGAAATAATGTTTGATTAGTTCATTGACTTTGTACTCATTTGTAGATTTGTTTGAAAAATTGGGTCTGTTGGTGATCTGGTGTTTGAGTCTTGAAATTTACATGTTATCTTCTTTGATATCTCAATTTTGTATGTTTCATTGGTTATGGATCTACGAGTTATGTAATTTTTGGATTAGCTACCGATTAGTTGCAGTGGGATGACTCAGATGTGGACTATCTATATCCACGAGATTATTTTAGTGTTGATGCAAATTTTATTAGTTGGCCTTGTTTGTGATCATTTGTGCATTAGAGATGATTTTGCATATTTACAAGAATGCTTGATTAGTTCCTTGACTATGGTACACTTAGTTGTGGAGACTTTTGGAAAATTGAGTCTATTGGTGATTTGGTGTTTGACTAATGAAATTTACATGTTATCTTCTTTGATATCTCATATTTACATGTTACTAATGTGATGATATGTTTGTATGTTTCATTGGTTATGGATCTACGAGTTATACAATTTGTGGCTTAGCTACCCATTGGTTGCAGTGGGATGACTCGAATGTGGACTGTCTATATCCATGAGATTGTTTTAGTGTTGATGTAAACTTTATTAGTTGTCCTATGGTCTCAATCCTACAGTCATCCAAAACCTAAATCATCCAAATTATCCAAATCCAATCATTCAAATAGTTAAAACCCAAATCCTAACTTACAAAAAGTATCATTAACTCTTGATTTTATCATCTCATTCAACAAGCTAGGACTTCATCTAAAATCCAAACACATGAGAAATGGTGATGATCAATCCATTTAAATTATATAAGTTTTATCATTATAACCAATCTATGAATACATTCATTATTTATGATGACGATGCCAATATTTCTAACGAAATAAAATATGACCCTAATGATGATGATAGTATTGTTAATATCCAAAAATATAATCCCTATTATTATAGTTATGGTATTGACCAAGACACCATTAGTGAGATCGTTAAGGGTCATATTTATATTGATTTTCCATACCAAACCATTAGAAACCAAGACTCCTTAAACCAAGAACATGCTATTACTATCCATCCCATGAACCAAAATCAAATTCCCATAAGTCACCCTCATCCCAATCTTGGCAAGGAAAACACTATTTTGGAGAAAATGCCTCAAAACCAACCAAAGCCCATAAAATCCTCCTCCTTCTACATTAGTCCATTATCTAAATCTTTGCAAACTAATCCAAGATCTCCCTAGAGTTTCTATCCCTATAATTCAATATATATGGGAAAGTAAATGAACCAAATCTATATGGTACAAACTTCACAGAGCACACAAGACCTGTATGGGTCAAAATCCTTCAACCAATCAATATGTCAAGATCAAGGAGAATAACCATGAGATGATCACTAGTGGGGATATCCAAGCTAAGTAATGTACATCTACCTTGTATATAAGATAATTGAATATATGTCAATAAATTATTCCAAAGCATGATAAACCTTGTTAACCCCCATTATGTCTTTTCCTAACCTCTCTTGATGTATTGAAGTGATTACTCAATTCCAAATCATAATAAAGCAATAGTATAAACTAAACCGATAATGTTAAATCTATTTTTTTAGAAGAATAAATGAAAATAATAAAAGTCATGACTATCATTCATAAACATGGTCAGTAGAGAGCAATTGAAATTTGGTAATAAGCATATTTTTTGTTTCCTGTGTTATGGATTAAAACTAACTGCACCAACCGTTAAAAGTTTGATGATGATTAATAACTAAAATTTGATTTTGATAAATGATTGTGATTTATATGTGTTGAAAGTTCCATAGGCCAAAAAAATCTTTTGAGGTGAAAATTGACAAATTTGAAGTATAAGATTTTTTTTAATTAAGATGTGACAAGCTAAAAGTATAAGTTTTTATTTTTTATTTTTTTATTTTTTTAATTGAGATTTACATGGAAAATTTGGAAAGAAATCAGATTTTCAAAAAGGATAGAAAAAGGAAAAAAGGGAATTTAAAAATTAAAAAAAAAAATTAAAGGCATTTTTACATTGCATTGGAATGTACTTTAGGATTCTTTTTAACAAATTACTAAAACAAGTGGAATAAGAATTTCAAGTTCATAAATGGGATGCATAAGATGACAGCCATATAATATTATAAACCACGTTTTATTAAGTTACAATATTGTTTTTGTTTTCGAGTAAAGTATTTGGTTAGACTTATTACATTTTGCTATATTCAAATTTAATTACGAATCAAAATTGATTCAAACAATTTAATCCTAAATTTATAGTGAAATTTGTTATTCAAAAGACAAACAAATACCAATGCCAAATGCCCCACTCAACCAATTAAATAAGTATGGAACGTGCAACAAAAAATGTATGAGGCTATGTTGGAGGAGCCAAAGTCTAAGCTTGAAGTTTGAAGGAAAACCTGTTGAAACTTTAAGCTGGTGTTGTTTCCAAACAAATGTCAACAAGGTAAATTATGCTTGAAACAAGTGAAAAAAAGAATGTATACAAGTTAAAACCTAAGTGAGCGATTCTTGTTCTAGTTCAGGTTCAAGTTTGTGGGTTCAATTTGCATATTTGACCCCAAAAAGTAAATTAAAATTGAGTTCATATTAGATTTGTCCATATGACTTTCATTACATTCAAATTTCCATTCTATCCTTGAGATGTTTATATTTAATTTTAAAAAATGTTGGTCAATAAAATTGCTTATATTTAAAAATATTTAAATGTTGCTAATATTTTTAAATTTTTAAATTAAATTAATTAATATTTTAAACATAAAAATTTAAAAATATTCAACTATATTCTATTTTATAATTTGTAACTTAAAAAATATATTATATTTAGTAGAAATAAAAAATATTATTAAAATATTATTAAAAATAAATTAATTAAACAAAATAAAAATCAAATTAATAATAATAAAAATTTATATTCATATGTTTATTAAAAAACAACAAAAAAATTTGTGTTTTGTGGTTGAAACTGTCAAGGTTTGTACCCAAACAAATTCAATAGATTAAGTGAAACCATACATAGTGCTTGTGAATTCTCACTTGTAAGAGCATACTTGCATGTGTTTGTTTGGTTTTCTCATGGTATAATTATTAAGCATGATATAACCTTGTTAAAAAACTACAAATATTATCTAATAACTATTAATATGAAAAAATGATTACCAACTATCAAGTTTGTTAATAAGTAAAATTTGATTTTAATGCATTATAACTTGTTTACATTGAGGGTTATAACCAAACAAATTTGATGCATGTGTCAAATACATAATGCTTTTAAACACACTCACATGTAAGGTTTCACTTGCATTGTTTGTTTATTGTAAGTCAAATTACCATTATACATTGTTGAACTTGATGTAGATATGATATATGTGTATGATGTTTAAATTTGTTTCTTAACCCTACATGAAGAAACATTTTATTGACTGTTAAGTTAGATTTAATTTACATTTTGTGAACCAATTCTTTTATGAATTATATTGATATAACCAAAGGGTTGTTCATTTGGTTAAGCATAATTGGTGAGGGTGATGGTATGTTCCTTGATTACCCCATCCACTAAGATTCAAATCCTTGGAGATATGATACAAGTGATGAGGTAAGGATCATGCCCCCGACAACTTTGGCAGAATGGATACCCTAATCCTTGGCTCTTAATCAAAGAGGTATCAACATAGGCTCATGCTCCTATATTGGATAGAAAAATGAACTCGTGGATGATATAAGATAGAGGTGAAACCTAGCTACCCTCAAAAAAGAGTTGCTGAGGCCATGGTAGCACTTGTGTAATTTAAGGTGAACACATGCCATTATTTACTACCTAGATGAGAATAATTAAATATTCATAATATCATAAACAAACTTATTAATAGTTGTAATATTACACAAACATCCCCCATAAGTGAAACTTAGGGTAATGTGAATGGGTCCCAAACAAATAGCCATGTTAGGCACCATGTACAAAGATATTTCTCAAGTGATTGAAAAGGATAAAACCCATATGAGGAAAAATTCCTCCCAATTAGAGAAATAAGGTGAAGGATTGTGTGGCCCCCTCACCACATATTTATACCATCTTCAACCTTGAAAACATTCTCCAAGGTCGGCTATGCACCTCAACTGTGCAAACTCAAATTAGGTTGGCACCAAAACATTCTCGCAGTGGAAAGGAATGAAGGTAGACCACAACACACCTTAGCTAGGACCTAAATCCACTCATACATGCCACACCATGCTTCCAAAAACACTGAAGAAACTTTGCAATTAGTGTAAATACCCAAGGTCGATTGAACATGTGTTAACACCATTAACATTTAAATACACGCTTCCTCAAATCTAAAAAACAACTTGTGGACCACACACCACACTTGAACATGATCTAGAATATTCCATAAACACTCTGAAACCTAACAAATTCCTTTGCAACTAATTTCACTTGAACAATGTACACACCCAGTACACTCAAATGATTTTGTCATACATTGTAACTCAAGAAACTAACTTCCAAAGCACCAAACCTCAAACAAATTCAACTGAAGAAAGATACAAACACTATTAGCAACCTTCCAGATCTGCAAGACCTAAAACCACTCTACAGAGAAATGTGGAGCAAAAACATTTCTCCCAAACACCTCTGCAATACACAGTTCACACACTAGTGAACACACCTTCCTTTGCACAACGATCCAACACACCAAAATTTGAATGAAACACCTCTAAACATCTCTTATCAACATATCCAAACCACACAATCAGTTATTCAACATAGAAGAAATGTGGAGAAAAACCAGAATCCTACAATGCAACACAAAACACCACTCTAACACACCGTTTCCTCTTTTTATTCATTTTTTTTCAAAAGCACTTGGAAACCAAGCACCAAAGACATATCCTCAACATCTTCAACACTTCCTCATCACCACCAAGTCAACTGCAACATAACATCTCAACCATACATCCATAGACAAAATCTTATCAAAGCAACACTAGGGTTGACACTAGTAGCTTACTAAGGACAACATAATGCAACTAATCAAAGCATCATTAGAGACAACATTAACTCAATACCAACTGCTCACACTCTTTCAACAATCTCTTGCTCATAGATTTGACACCAATGGCAACACCAAAGCTTGTTGACATCAATGACAACACCAACTGCACATACTTGCAACAAAACCTAGCTACCCTCAACAAAGGGTTGATGAGGCCATGCTGGCACTTGTGTAATTTAAGTTAAGGTGAACACATGCCATTATTTACTACCTACATGACAATAATTAAATATTCATAATATCATAAACAAACTTATTAATAGTTTTAATATTACACAAACACCCCCCATAAGTGAAACTTAGAGGTAATGTGAATGGGTCCCAAAAAACAGCCATGTTAGGCACCATGTACAAAGATATTTCTCAAGTGATTGAAAAGGATAAAACCAATATAAGGAAAAATTCCTCCCAGTTAGAGAAATAAGGTGAAGGATTTTGTAGCCCCCTCACCCAATGTATGGTCTCCTTCACTTATGGTGGATATTGAATTTTAAATATGATCCATATTTGTCAAACATTTATTCCCTTAGGAAAAAATAAATCTAAAGTTTAATCCAAAATATTTTTCCATTCTTAAAATAAATAAGAGTTGAAAACATCTAGAAGCTTCTCATCTATTATTGAGTTGGTGTTTAAAGGAATCATAATGAGATCAAGAGTTTCAAGTCTAATTGAAGATGGTGAAAACTTAAAACACAATGGAAATTATTGTAGAGTAGGAAACAAATATGGAGGGATAAAAAATATTATAAAATTTTCATTAGAAGGGAAAATTAAATCTTCTATGGTGATATCCATATTTGAAAGGCAAGACTCAACAAACAAACCAAAAAGATTTATCAAGTACATGTCCCAATGAATTTCCTCTAGAAAGTAAATATGATATTGTTACACTTAATCATTAGAATATCTCTTTAAGTAACAATAAACTCAATAGAAGTAGGAGATTATGGTAATGAAATGAAAGGACATATCTCTAGAAACTTAGTTAATTAAAGGAATTGAATATTCAGATGGCCACATTTCACATTCCAAAAACTAGCCATACTAGATGCCTAGCATCTAATTATGACCATTAGTTGAAGGATCATCAAGAGGAAAATGTGAGGAGGTTTATAGTCTAGACTAATCATTAACCTCCCTAACTACAATAATGTAACTACTCCATTAATCTTGAATAACTAGAAAGTTAGGTGAAAACTCAATACTCTTAGTTATCTGGGCATGCAATCTAATAAATGGATAGGATGTTAGTTAGAAATGAAGGTGTTGAGTCCCAAAACTGCTCCACCTCCTAGAACTAAATCTAGCTCACAAAGCTATGGTTTTTGTCATGTAAATAAAACTTGTCCATCAACATACCATGGAGGATTAAAGGTCAACTCAATGAGTGTGGATAATCTCTCCTATGCTTCAAGCTCAGTTTAAGCTCAAAAGGATATTCCTATAGGTTGAAAAAATATAAAAATACTAACTTGGTAGATAAACCCAAATATTGATTTGACCCCACAAGTTGTAACTGGTTTGAGAGAAACTAGCTACCTTACTAGCTCTACATAGTTGATTCAATAACGTTGCAATGAGTGCAAGGTGAAAGTAAGATATGTGGTTTACAAAAGTTCATGGGACTATTCCCTGCAAAATAGTGAAACCTTAACCACATTAATGAACTAAACTAAAAAAGAAGATGTGTTCATGTTGATTTAAATTGATTGAGCCTGATTAAACCCAAATTGATGCCTATTTATGGATAAAATAGTCAATTTGACAAGAACGAGGAGTACTAAAAATGAAAATATTAAGTTGTGACTAGATAATTAAGATATATCAAATTTAGTGTATTGTAGAAAGAAAAATTATTAGTTATATATAATCAAATTACATATAATCATTGAATGATCATACAATATTCTAAGTGTATTAAAATGGTACCACATTTTCAAACAAAGAAATTATATTCACAACACTAAATGTGTTGAAGGGGACCTTGATAATGTTTTGAATTACCCTGAACATGTACCTATCATTCTAGACACCTGCCATAGTATTGTCATATATTCTACTACCTTCATTATGCTCCTGCAATTGAATTTCAATGATTGAAATCCTTGGAATCCATTGATTTTTTTTGGTGCTAGAAATCACTTACTCTTAAAAGTGTCAAGAATATCAAAATATAACCCTAGGTAAGAACCCTAATTTGTGGCATAGTAGCTATTGCCAAATAAAATCAATGGCCCGCAAGGTTCTTCTACCCAAAATGGATGATCCAAATCGAAGGGAGGCATTTGCATCAATCTTTGGTAGATGTGAAAGCATCAAAAATTACTATCAATAGTTGGGAGAACTACTACATTTATGGAAATTAGGTGGGGAGTAAACATAATGTTACTTCACTTGTGCCAAAATAATTTTGAAAAAAAGTCTCCTTTTGAAACATCACGGGCCTCACAAAACAATAGAATGCACATGCTTGCATAATCTTTGATCTTCCAAGCACCCATCAACACTAGTTTCACATCCTCATCAACTCAAAATGTCTCATTTTTTGAAGCGCTAACAAAAGGGATGTTAATGACATCATTAAATGATCCTTCCTCAATGTCAACATATCCTCTCTAACATACACGTAATTTTTTATTACGCATTAAAATACAAGTCATACAATATGTCTCAAATGAAGAAAGTATATTGTATGATGAGAAAATTTGCATTCAAGGATCCATCTCCTTCAACTATATTTTGTAATAGAAACACATTACTTACCCTTATTATCCTTTGACTTATGAGAAGAAGAATTTTGTGACAAAGTTGAAGGAAATTCGATATTATTTATCATTATAAGATTCTTCAACTCGTAAATCTATTTTTATAACATTGATGTTCATCATGCTCAAATATTTTCTTGTTTTTTTCTTCTTAAATGAACCTTCTTTTGAGGAAGACAATTTAAAAATTACTTTAGATGTTAGTTGTTTGTTATCTTTTTGTGGATTTTTTCTTCTTTTTATTTCTATTTAGGATCCTATGATTCCTTTTTCCCTCTGGATTGACCAACCATTAATTCTTGTGGATTAGAAGACTTCAAGATGCCAATTTGAATGATTTTGTTTGGTTCTTGAATTAGAAGATTATAAATGAACATTTGTTACTCCCATAAATAACTAAAGGGTATGAAAGCTAGAAATAAAAACTAAATACTTACAACCAAGTTTAGATAGCACATTTAGAATCAATTTTAAATACTTTTTATCAAATGTGGAGTACTTTACTAAATTTAGTTGAAGTCTACTAGATTAGAGGAAACTTCTAGATTTGGAGTCCTCTACTAAATTTTGAGGAGCTAATAAAAATAGTTAAAATTTATTGATGTTTTAATTTGTCACTTTTTGTGACTAGACACCTAAATTTACCCATACCCCACCACACTTCACTTTACCTTGTTCTAGCCATTAATTAAATAACAAGTCATTATTTATTTAATTAATTCATCCTTTATTTTTAACCCTTGCCTTTAATTAAATAAATTTATATTTATTTAATTAAGTTAACCATTCACTTTTATCCCCTATTTTTAATTAAATAAATTTACATTTATTTAATTAAGTTAACCATTCACTTTTATCCCCTATTTTTAATTAAATAAATTTACATTTATTTAATTAAGTTAACCATTCACCTCCATCCCTTATTTTTAATTAAATTTATATTTATTTAATTAAGTTAACCATTCACCTTTATCCACTATTTTTAATTAAATAAATTTATATCTATTTAATTAATTATAATCCCATCCTCTAAATCCTCCAACTAAATCAATTAATTATTACCTACTTAATTAAATGATTTAGCCTAATTAATCCCCATTACCATTTCCTCTAATATTTAATTCCACCTTACTTTCAATCTTTATTCATTTAATCCTAGCCATTAAATATATTTGCATGTATCAAAATTTAAACTAGCCATCACTTGACAAGTGTCCCTACCAACCCTACTCCCCATAAACCCACTTATCATCCTAAATCCTTAAATGTGATAAGTGTTATTTTAAGGTATGGGCAAGCATGGGGAAACCTTTCTATTTTCAATAAATCTTAATTTAAATTCTCCATGTACCTTGGAATGTGTAACAAGACAAATCTTTCATTTTTTAGAAATCCTCTCAAGATACCTTTTTTAAATATCCCACCAAACCTTATCTATCCACTATTTTCTATGTCCAGTTCTCACCATTGATCTTGGAGCCACCCTTTTCAATTAATTCCCTTTTGAATTTTTTTCAATCCCTCTTGCTTGTGAGCTCTCATCAATTGTGAGCCCTTGATCTTTGAAATCCATCATAACCCTCCATTCCTCACACCAAAAGTCTATAAATTGTAGGTCTCTCATCCCATTTGACCATCCACTCTTATGATATCATTATTTTGTCCAAAATTTGATTATCCTTCATCTCAATATTACTATCTTGTTGTTTGTTTAATAAGAAAGAGCATTCTACCATTCATCACACATCACAAAGAGCACTTCAAGTGGAGCATTTGGTGTAACTATACTTCAACTCAATCGAAGGATAGAGGAGTAAACAAGGTAAACAAATCTATATTAATTTAAAATTTTATGTTATTTCCCTTGTTTATTTTTGTTATCTTCATTTGTGTATGCCTCTATTTTGTGTTCTAGCACTTTCTCTCTATATTAACACCTTTGTTATGTGTTTTAGCACTTTCATTCTAGATTGGTGCCTCTATTGTGTGTTTTAGTGCTTTCATTCTAGATTAGTGCTTCCATACTATTTTTCAACACTTATAATAATATATTAGTGATCTTTTATTGTGTTTTAGCACTTTTGATCACATATTAGCACCTATGTTTCAGATCAACGCCTATTCACTTGAATCAACACATTTTACAAAAACTAGCATAACTTTTGCATAACTGATTGGATTTTTGACTTCTTTTAGGTATTAGAAAGTTGATTGAGAGCTCTACACATTGAATCAATAAATTTTCATAGAATTTGCATAAAAATTAGTTAAAATCATTTTAAATTCACACTTTTTATTGAAAATTTAAATGCTTATAACTTTTGTATATTACATCAAATTTTAGCAAACTTTTTTTAAATATATTAGAAAATCATAAGGAATCCATTGGTACCCTCCAAAATTATATTTAGAAAGGTTATTTTCTAATTTATTTTGGAGGCTTAGTTTTTATTGCTAATATTGTTTGAGTGCATCCATTTTTGTTAGTCTAAGACTTTTTTTGTGAAACTAATAAGACATTTATTGTTGTAGCTACATTTGTCCAAGGATCTATCATTTGATTGGTCTTACTTTAAAAAATTATTTCTAAAGGTTAATGAACTTTGATTGCTATGTTTGTGGAGGTGTGTAGATATAAACTCTCCCCTTTCACATAGTGCATTCTTGGGGATCAAAAGTCTCACATTATCTAGTTTTTATGTTTAGATTAGATGATAAGGTTTGTTAGTGTGTGTATGCTCTCCCCTTGCACTTCTATGATCTTGGGTGACCAAAAACACCTAATATTACCTTTCACATTAGGAGGCCTACTTGGGGATTTTGTTACCCCAAGGGATGACCTCAACCATATTTTTCAATTGGTATATCAAAGGGGGAGACAAAAATATGTAGTTCAAAAAGGATCCATCATCGTGTCTAGCAAATTCCCAAGACCCTTGGTTTGTCAAGACTTGTAAGGTGAAGTGATAAGAGAATCTCCTCGTTTTGTACATGTAGATGAGCTCTTAGTTCACATATTTCCCCTAGTGATATTGTAAATAGAAGCCTAAGATATTATGTTTGTCTTAGTTTGGTGTAAGGAAATTGTATTTCCCCCTAAATTTACTCACAAGTACCTTCATTTGTTGAGATATATCTAACCTTGGGTAAAGCCTTTGGCTACCCTTAATAAGGGTTTTTAATGTAATGTGACTTACCCTAGCTATCCCTCATAGGTAGATGGCATTAATGGCTAATTCCATTATGGACCCACAATAGGAGTCACAACCACTTGAATAATTTTAGAATTGTGCTCATTTGCTTGGCATGTATTCTTGTACAAAACCAATGTATACCTATCAATACAAATCTCCTTCTAGCCATTAAAATTATTAATGGAGCATAATGGAGTGTCAGTTATTTATTTGTTGTGCCTTCAAATCCACCCCTTATTTAGGCAATAAAACCTTCATCCCAAATCAACCATCTACTCTTTTTCTCCAAATACCTTATTCATCCCTCCAATCCATCCTTCATCCATAAAAATCTCTCCAAACCAACTCTTTATCCAAAAATCAAATCTAAACCCCATCCAGATTCCAAATTTCCCTTCATATTTTCTAATTTAATGCCTTTTCCCTATTCTTTAGTGCTTGCAAAATTTAGCACTTTTAATTTTAGTGCCTTTTCCTTGTCTTTCAAAACCCACACCTTATCTTTTAGCACTTGTGCTTATTAGAACCTCTAAACTATTTTTTAGTTCATGCATTGTTTAGTTCTTTTGATCTATTTTTATTCCTACATTGTTTAGTGCTTCCACCTTATGTTTTAAGTGCCTATGTTGTTTCACCAAATACAATTCATCTGACCTACCAGTATGAATGCCTCATTTTACTTCTCCATCCTAGTTCAACCCATACCTATTTAATCCAAATATAATTTCATCCTTCATCTTAATGCTTAAGTTCCATTCTTCTAAATATCTATACCATTTCTAATCCATTATCCTAATTTTCATTCCATCCTCCAAATTTAAAATCTAACTTTCTCAACCAACCTTTCAATCATCATCCCCTTATTCTAATATTCATCTTCATCCAAAATAAATCTTGTTAGTGTAGGTTTTTTAATATTTATTTTTCCTACACATTATTAAGCATACCTTAAGTTATAGGAGACTTGGTTTATGTAAGGACACGTGGCATAATCCATCAATTACATGTGTTTCTCTCACCCACACTTGGGTGGTTGAGTTCACACCCATTTTTGGCCTTTTATGCCACCTCACAAAACCATTCAATTGTCTCTTCTAAGTAGGTTATGCCACCTATTTGGCATTTTCCAAGTAGGCATAACTCCCACCTAATTTGGTTATTTGGGAGTTATTGCCCCTCTTGGAATTATTTTCCCATATTTTTCTATATAATCAGCACTCCCTCTCCCTCCTATCAAGTCCAAATGAGTTCATATCAACTCAATCAGTTCAAGGGAGAGCTAAGACATATTGTATCATTTAGTGTGTGATAATAACATCATTTTGTTATTGCACCATATTCCAACATTTTATCTCTTGTTGCTCTCATGTAGAAGGCTTATCTTGGTTTTGCAAGTGATCCTGGGTGCTTGAGTTCATCAACAACTCTTACATGGTATTAGAGCATCAGATCTGCAAGCCCCTTCTCAATATGGGAGAATTCAGCATTGAGCTTTTGCTGGGAGCATATTCTGTCAGGAAAGTATATTCTTTTTGACAGCCACTAGGATGTCAAATTTAACTCAGCATTTTTTCTGACATCAGCATGACGTCAGCATTTTTCTACCCCCTCTCATTTGCATTTTCAGTTTTGAAGGTGATTTTCAAACGTAGATATCTCAATCATTTTAACTCCTTTTTCAATGCAATTTTTTTTATTTGGGCTAGAATTTCGTGCTCTTCACTGTGGTGCAATCAGTTTCTAGTTTTGGTGCCTAGATTTTCTAGAATTTTTAGATTCTCATAGGTGCTTTTGCTTCATCCCCATTTTTGCAACTTCAAGAGCTCATATCTTGCCCCTACGGTAACATTTTTGGGTGGAATTTTTTTTGAAAGTGCATGATTTTTTGTATACTTTCCAGTGGTTTAATAAATTTCATCTCATCTACTATAAATTTTTCACTTTGAGATTGAGGCCTATTTTGGCATTTGTAAAACTCTAGAAACAATTCCAGAATTGTAAACACATTAATTATAAAGTGCCACCATATTTTCTGGGGGGGTCATTGATTGAGTAAATTTGGGAGGGTAATCTTTTTCCTTTGTTGGTTTATGTCTCTTGATTGGTCTATTGTGTGACTAAAGTTGAGGAGTTTAATATGGGCATCAAAACACATACTGTTGTAATAAGGTTAAATTGATGGAACTTTAAGTCTTGGTGAGATGGAATCCTAACACATTGTAGGTGGCTTAATCTTCTTCCATATCTCTATGGACTGGTTTCTAAACCTTCATCAAAATGGAAGAGAGTTGTGTGGGACTTAAAAACATAACATATCCTGGGAGTAATTGGTTGTAGTTGTGGTATTGATACACAAATGGTCACTGATGGTATTGAGATCCCTCGTGACCTTATGACCAAACTTTGGAAGATGTATGGAGACTCGAATGAACCTCCATTCCCAGAGGAACCTGTTGCGGATTGTCTTGTTCCACTTGCAGAGTTTCGACCTATTAATGATAAAACAACTAAAACACTTTTTTGATTGGGAAAGGTATGGTAGTTTTGATGACACAGAACCTTCTCCTCCTACAGAGGCATCTATTAAGACTTTAGTTTCTATGGATCCTAATCCAGATTTAGAGGGTTCATCTTCTTCATCTATGAGTCAACATCTTGAGGCTGAGGGCTCTTCTATTCCAGCATTCACAAAATCATCTTGTTCATCATGTTTTGAGGACACAATGGGGGATGATAGGTGTAGTCATATGACATGCACGAAGATCTCATCTACTGTTGTACCTAAGGATGCTCATGATCCAACATTTTTGGCTCCTTGTGATTCAGTGCAGCAGGACATACATTGTCTTTCAGATTTGGCTACTTGTGATGGCTTCTTGATAGGTATTTCAGACTTGTTTGTGGAGTCTCATATTGTAGATTTGGGAGACATCATCGACAACATTCATCTTCTCTTTGATGGAGATGATCCTTCTTCATTTTTTTCAAGGGAACCTTTTGACCTTCTTGTTCTTTACCCACATGATCATTCTTCACAGTTTGACATGATTGTGGTTACTATTGAGCATCATTTGGAGGAGGCACCTTTGTCTTTAGAGAAGATACTTTTTTCTTTAGATTTTTTTCTACATCCATCTCCACTAGGTCTCGGATTGTCATCTTTTGCAGTGTGGCCTAGAACACCTGATTTGATGGTGACATCTTTCAGCATCAACATGGGGACACCTAAGCAAAGTTCAGAGACATATTTTCATCATTCTTCCATCACATTCCTTTCAAGAATGGGAAGATATCTTGCATGCATCCTTGGTTTTCTTTCTTCCTAAGGGGAGGAATATTGTTTGGCAATCTTGGATCATCTTCATCTTCTTGTGTCGAGCATTCACCAACAATGCAGAAGATTCTACATTGGGGGGACTCTATGGTCTCTCTTCTTTGTCTCTCTTGGGGAAGAGTTTTTTCCTATGGGTTTTCTCATTCTCATCTTTTGAGAGGTTTCATCATTGTACATGGGTACCTAACATGGCCTTGTAGCTAGGACCCATCTTTGCATTGTTTCATCCTTTCACCCACCTAAGTATGCTTAAAGGGGGTGTTAGTGTAGTTTTTTTAATATGTATTTTTCCTACACATTATTAAGCATACCTTAGGTTATAGGAGACTTGGTTTATGTGAGTAAATGTGGCATAATCCATCGATTACATGTGTTGTTCTCACCCACACTTGGGTGTTTGAGTTTCACACCCACTTTTGGCCTTTTATGCCACCTCACAAAACCACTCATTTGTCTCTTTCTAAGTAGGTTATGCCACCTATTTGGCATTTTCCAAGTAGACATAACTCCCACCTAATTTGGTTATTTGAGAGTTATTTCCCCTCTTGGAATTATTTGCCCATATTCTGCTATATAATCAGCACTCCCTCTCCCTCTTATCAAGTCCAGATGAGTTCATATCAACTTAGTCAATTCAAGGGAGAGTTGAGACACGTTGTATCATTTAGTGTGTAATAATAACATCATTTTGTTATTCACCATATTCCAACATTTTATCTCTTGTTGCTCTCATGTAGAAGGCTTATCTTGGTTTTGTAGGTGATCCTGGGTGCTCAAGTTCATTAGCAACTCTTACAAACCTCAAAATATCCTCTTCCCAAACACTATCCCACAATCAAATCCAACATCTTCATCTTTTTTCCTCATACCATCTCTTTATCAAACCTTTCTTTCAATTCAACCTTACATCCAAATTCATGTAAACCTTAATTAATACTCCATCCATCTCTAGTCTTCTAATCCAATTCATAATCTAAATCACAATACTAAATCTAATAAAAATTCATCTTATAATCTTACATCAACCATATCCTAATCCACTTCCTAAATCACCTCTATCCTTGATCCACTCAAATTATCTTATCCAAAATTTTAGTTTAATCAAATCCAAAATATGACCTTTAGTCAATCAATCCCCCATCTTGTTTAGCCATCCAATAAAACCCATCCTACTTCATTCCCTTCTAATTCACTTTCATCCATCACAATCCCATTCGAAACATGAATTCGTACCCTAACCCAACAAGGCCAAAAATTATACTCAAGGGTAAGCCAAACACTATGAACCCCTTAAATCAAATTATTTTCTGAAATCAATCCAATCACAATGATGATGATGAGTTTAGTATTGTAACAATCTTAGTATGGTCCCTATGATGATAATGAAAGTCTTGTAGGCCAGTATTAGTATGAAATTGATCCCCTTGAAGCCATACTCACTAGTAAACCTTCTCCAAGCTTCCACAACTCACCCATCCATAATAAAATACCTTTTGGACAAGAAATGGATAGCACAAGCTATCCCATCATACCTCCACACATATCTATTGGTTATTCTTATCCTACCTTTGACAAGGGAAATCCATTCTATCCCCCATCCATATCTCCCTTTTGTCCCTCACCCACATATCCCTCTCACCCAATAGTTATATCTCCATCTTCTCCTGTATCCATATCCCAATCTCCATCTTTGTCCAACACTCCTCCCCAATCCACCACTCTACAAATACAAGAACCTAGAAATCCCATTACTAATTGTGAAGACCTCTTCAAATTTATCCTTGCTTACTACTTCAATAAGGATAAATATTCCTTTATTAGGCACCTCATAAGTATTGGCACAAAACTTCCATCTCCCATCCCAATCAAATCCTGATTCATCTCCTATTTTTCATCCTTACCCTTTCTTCACAAGTGAAACCAACCCTCCATCCAAAGTTCCCTCAAACCCCATCCACATCCCAAATCTCAATTTCGAGCTCCTTTTCAAAATCCTTATTCTCATCCTCAATCAACAAATTTGTTTAATTATCAAATTCTTATTTCACTTTCTCATCTCCCACATACTTACCATCCACATCATCCAAATCCTTAAAATACACTTTATCTCATATATTTAGATATTTCCTCCAAGTACTATTAGTAAAGGATCCTAAATCTCCATGCACGAATAAAGTTGTGCAATCTTTCCATATCATACATCCACCTCCATCCCCTCTAAATAAATATCAAAACATCCTTTGTACTTTATCTTGTGATCACTTTTCAAATCAATATCAAATCATCCCTTCTACTCCATCTCAAGATCAAAGCCTCCAGTAGTGGTCCCCAAGTGAGGTACAAAATGCTCCATGTTGGTGTAATTGTGAAAGCCTCCAATGTTGATTAGTCCTAAATTCCTAAAGAAGTAGACACCATAGTGGTGGTTGTGGTCGAGACCCCCAACACAACTAGGGTACAACATTACCATTAATGTTAATAGAATGACAGATTCAAGGCTAGTCCATGAGATCAAGAAGTCCATCAAGATTCATATCATATGACATGCTCAAATAATGTATTTCAATGAGACACATATCTTGGAGGTTATGGGTGTGGATTTCATCAATGAGAATTAGATTTTTAGCTTTATAGATGACATACTTAGGGGTCTCAACTGTAACCATCACTATAAGGTACCTAATCATGGAATCCTTCTCTTACCTTAGTATATAATTTAGTGGATTATTTTCTTTTCCATGGAGATGACCAATGTATTTTGGACTGATTTACTAGGATACCTTACGCTAGGATTCCCTCAGTTTATGTGATCTTGATGTTTTATTCTTGGGTGACTAGAGTTTATGGAAATCTTGATTAAGATAATTTTGTCTAAGGGACCATTAGCATACTCTTCTTGGTCAACAAGACTATCATCCTTGTGATATTAATCTTCATCAACAAGGTTATCATTATCATCAAAATAAAAAGGATTCATAACTTCTTGCTTTGATTGGGCTATATTTTTAAATATTTTGACTCAATTTTTTGCACAAGTTTAGTACAAAAAAGGAGACAAAGAAGACACATAACATCCTAGATATTGAAGTAGGAGTGTTTGGTCTTGTAGGCCTATTAATATATTTTTACCCAAGAATAAATATTATGGCCTATGACCTCAAGGAGTTGACCACTTTTGATCCTCAAGGTTGCATAAGATATGAGAGGAGAGCATAGGTGGCCTACTATTCTATTTTCATAACTATGGTGTGAGTAACTTTCTAGGGCTAATTTCTTACCAATGGACTACAAAGATCAAATAGCTAATAGGTTCACTACATTAGGCTTGCACAAGGTTCACTAAGGGTATTCCTTGATGTACCCCAAGGTAAATGCAACCTGATTCTATGAAGTGAGGTATATTTTTAATGTCCTAGTATAAGAGGGTAGCAGACTCTCCTTATTCACTTATAAGCTATAAATTTTCTTACAAGGTTAGCTCAAAATACCAATTTTACCCCTAAGGAGAGTCATTCAAGTATATCTTTAATTTTTATACCTCACTAGGACACAAGGGCTCATATCACAACTTATTGATGAAATTTGAGCTAGGCCCATTAAAAATAAAGTAAATAAAAAAGAGATTCATTTTTTATTTTCAAGATGACCTTTCAACATGAGAAAAGAGCATACATGAGTTGATATTTTTGTGGAAAAACACAAAAGGGACAAAGGAATTTTTTTTATTCCCAATATCACCTATCAGTGTGAGAAAAGATCATACATATTCCAAGGTCACACAAATAAGCACACACGTTCATTAACCTTAGAAACAAAGTATGAAATCTAAACAAAGCACACAAAAAAGATAGAACCGATATGATGTCTTTGTTGAATGAATCTACAAGACATATGTTGGTAGTTTGATAGACAACATTTGGAAAATTAACTTGCAACAATAGGTTAGCACATGGCATGAAAATACCAAAAATACTCCTAAAAATAACATTTGTTAGCAATATATAAACCCAAAACTTAAAAAAATGGCAAATAGAATGCAGGGGTGTTACTACACAGAGTGCATGTGCCACTATAAATGTATATGTTCTATTTAATAGAGAAAGCACATTGATAGATAAAAACTAACTTTCTAGAATGCAAAAACATTATTTTAAATTTATATACATACTATGATTACATATCTACTAAAATCTAATGCACATATCATAAATAGTTATAAAAATTCTAAAACAACTATGAAAATTCTAAACAAACAAAGCAAGACCAAAAATGTGCATGTGTCACGAAGTAGTATGCATACACCATAAGCAATGTACAAATGCTAAAAAGGTAGTGCACAAAAACCATAGTGTACATACATCATGAGATTATGCACGTATGTCATGAGATAGTTTGTATATGCCATGAGGTGGTGTGCTTATGCCACAATGCACATACACGATGAGGTAGTGTGCATATATCCCACAAAGTAAGGGTTTACGTTTTTAGGTCTTCCAAGTTACAAATATGTCGTGGTAGCTATGGATGTACAATTTGATAATTTAAATGTGTCATTCAATGGTCAAGATCTACTAAACTATGAATGACATAAAATCCATAAAAAAAATTTAAAAATATTTCAAAAATGCTAAAAATAACATGGATTATCTTAGGGAAGGGCCCCATCGAGTGTGCTAAAATATAGGACCAAAAGAATAGGAAATAACATAAAATAATGAGAATCATGTCCTATACCAGCATACACCTAATATTAGAGCTAAGGGAACACAATAAATGATTAAAAAAAATGAACCATTACCATTAAAACCTTTAATAACCAAAGGTGGCTCCATATGATGTATGATTTAGGTTTCTCAAGAATTTGGTAGCATAACTTTGTTGTATCCCATTTCCTTTTTTTAAATAACTTGGGAGATGCTTGATTTATAATTTTTTGGTTGAATTGATGGATGAATAATATTTGATCTTGTAGATGGAGGGTTAGGATTTATTCTCATGTAGGAGAGAAT
This sequence comes from Sequoia sempervirens, assembly GCA_007258455.2. Lineage (NCBI taxonomy): Eukaryota > Viridiplantae > Streptophyta > Pinopsida > Cupressales > Cupressaceae > Sequoia > Sequoia sempervirens. The sequence goes on from VDFB02271358.1 coordinate 1,267,226,146, forward strand.
GAAAATATGAAAAATGACACCATGTGATTGGTGCACATGATTAGAGAAGGATGGAGATGAAATGAAGGGTGGATATTTGATCAATCTTGATGAAGGGTTGAGATTAAAATAAGTGTTTTTAAGGCATGTGCAATTTGATCCATGTGCTAGAATTGGAGCCTTGTACAAAGTTTTGATTCCTTGTACAAGGTTGATTTTTTATTATTTTAATTATAATTTGGTGGAGGAATGCACAAATGATTAATTAGTTTGTTAAACTTGACTATTCTATTCACCTAATGATGAGGGGGGTTTTAAAGAAATTAAATAAATTATGGTGCATTTATTTAGTTTTTTAGAAATGTCAAATAAAATGATTTATTATATTAAAGTGGGAACATTAGGAGAAATGGATGAATTGGTTAAATGAATTGAATAAATAAAGGTTATTTATTAATTTAGCACTAGAGGAACAATTAGACAAACGAGCGAGATGGGTTGGTCAAATTAACTGAATAAATAAATTATTATATTCAATTAACTCTAGATTAGTGATTATATGGTTGTGTAGGATAGGCTTAATAGCTAAAGTGTCAAAATTAGTGATGTTAGATGTGTTGTTAAGATTTGCTCAAGTATAGGTGTTTATAGGTGTGAAATGATATATTACCTAAGTAGTTTTATATTAGGTCCTATTCACACTTACATACTTAAGGTTACTTAGGTCATTTACATTTATTTGTCTAATATCATAGAATTAAGACACTTCTCATCATTTTAGTATGTCTCAAAGTTTCATATAGGGTTTCATCCTTGTCATTATAATAAAGGTTTCCTCATTTTATATTTTACCAATTTTATTTTATGTATCTAATGAATTCTCTGTGTTCATAGAATTTCCATTTCTTCTCTCTAATGTGGAATTTTGTTTTGTTATAGGCGATCCGTGGGCTATTGTGGGGTTGATCAACAACTATTCATCTAGAAATTCATATTGCATCAATTCATATTCTTCAATTGCAACTTTTATTCTAAACAAAAAATAGCAACATTAAATTTGCTTGGCTTACCCATTATTGTCACATTAAATTATTCTAACAATAATAGCCATCGAATGATACATCCACTTACCACAAGACTATTCATAGGTATTTGATAGCTCAATGAATTGTATAAACACTAACTTTCTATCATGTAATGCATCAGTAAAACTTGTTGATAACATAGACCACAACAATAAATTAACTTTCTATGGTCATATACTTTCATTCCATAGGGTCAAGTTCTTGCTATAAAATAAATGGCATATTTTCCCCTTTTTCATCCTTTTTGCCTAAAATTGCTACTATGGCATCATTTGAAGCATCAACATAGATGTAAAAGGGTAAATACTAGTTAGAGACTCATAGAACTAGAAAAGAGGTTAGTTTTTCCTTAATTAGCTCAAATAATTTCTAACATTCTCTAGTTAAAGAAAATTCAACATCTTTCTAAAGAAAAGAAAACATGGAGGCTACAATTTCACTTTTTGTATAAATATTTCTATAGTAGCCTACATGACCCAAAAAGGTTCTAATATTTGTTTCTATTTTTGGAAGTTCTAGTTATGTTATGGCTTATATTTTCTTTGTATCCACTTTGATTCCTTCAGCAGAAATGTGATGACCAAGCAAAACACTCTAATCAAACATTAGAGGCATTTGTTGTGGCTTAAAGATAATTTATACTCTTCACATTTTTGCAAAAACTTATCTAAATTTTGAAGAGCCTCATCAAATGTTCTACCATGGATTGTAAAATCATCCATGTAAACCTCCATGCAATCATCCACTAATTCTACAAAAATGGCCAAGATGACTCTTTAAAAAGTAGCTAGTGCATTATAGTCGAAAAGGAAAGAATTTTTAAGAAAAATTTATGCATGAACATGTAAATGTGGTCTCATCTTTATTTTTAGTAGTTACATGGATTTGGTTATAACCACTAAATCCATCCAAGAAGAAAAAATAGCTTTTTTCTAGCTAGATTATCCAAGACCCAATCAATGAAAGGTAAAGGAAAATAATCCCTATAGGTAGCTTTAATAAGTTCTCTATATTCTACATAGACTCATTATTTTCCACACTTATTTGGAACAATAATGAGTAGTGATACATATTTTTTTCTAAGATTAGATATATGAAACCTAAGTTTGTAAGATTGTTTTAA
>VDFB02271358.1:1267228432-1267502993 GCA_007258455.2 Sequoia sempervirens
GGAGATATTAATATTTGATCGTATTGATTTAAATATTAATTAATTAACGTTTATAATATAAAGTTATAATTTAATATTATAACTTAAAGTGAATTCCTTGAGGGGTGCGCCATCATGAGGAAAGGGGGCCAGTTTGATATTTTAATTAATAATTAAATATTCAGTGGAGAACTATGGAAAGGTGGAAATATTAAAATATGAATATTTCATTAAAACCCTATTTTCAAGGGAATCGCACTTTTCATGTATTTGAGGGTTTGCCTTGGGAATTGAGCCATTATGAGATTATTGAATTTGATATTGATCAATTTTTGGTCTGAGCCTGAGACTTAGGGTTTCACGTTCGATTCCTTGGAGAACGAGCCATCTCCAGCGGAAAGCAGTTCAGAGAGTGTGCAATATCACTCGATTTATTGCCTACAGAGGTTTTCTCATTCTGAGAAAACTACAGAGCTTTCAGAGATTGTTATTGGTCAGAGATTCTTCAGTGTTTGTGTCCAGACAGTGTTTCCTTACCTAGGCGCACTTTTTTCAGAGGATTACACAATGATTTGGTTGAAGCCGTACAAGCATTAATTGCAGCCTGACAGGCCGTACTTTACCAGCAGGCCGTACCTCTTAAGAGCCGTACTTATCACATTGGAAGAGACGCCTTGATCTGAGGGTTCCAGTTTGCATCAAAATTGGCGCCTACCCTGCTGGAGTCTTTTACAACCATCAGACATAAGGAGAAGAGGTCTATTCATTTCTGCCGTACCTTTTGTACCTTCAGCCGTACCTCTGCTGCAGCAATTTCCAGGTTTTTAAAACATTGAAAATACTTCATTTAATTCGTTATATGCTTCTGGGTATTATTGTAATCAATTGAAAAGTTGAATAAAGGAGACTGGCATTGATGTTGTTGCATTTCCAGAGCTTTTAGATTTTATTTGAATTTATTGCCATTTATTATCAAATTCGTACCTTCTCAATCTTGCATCAAAAACACAAAAAAAACGGTCAAAAACTTAAAACTTCAGAAAAACATCAGAAAACTTTTGGATTCAGGAATAGGGGAAACTTAGGGTTTCTACAAATAGATCATACTTTTGAAACATTTTTGAGAAAAAGAATCAGGTGCAAGAGGAGTTGGATACCATCACCTTTCAAATCAAGGAATAGTATGACTAGAAATTGTCTTCTTAAGGAATCTTCCCTCTCTAAAGAGTTGAAGGAATGGCTCTTAAGGGAGGAGATTTTCTGCAAACAAAAGTTGAGAATTGAATGGTTGTGTGAGGTAGACAAGAATAGCTCTTTTTATCAAAACTTGGTCGAAGCAAGGAGAGTGGAAACATTATATCCAACCTCATCTCTACCCAAGGGAATATTTTGTCATCCTTTTCATGATATAAGTGGGCAACTTGTTCAACATTTTTCCTCTCTTTTCAAAGAAAGTGGCCGTTTGGTTAGGGAGGACAAACAAATCATTCTAGATTGTATACCTCCTCTCATCTCTACAACTATGAACACCTTACTTATGACTCCCATCTCTCGTGAGGGGCTTGATCATGCTGTTTTTCAAATGAAGAAAGGTAAGTCTCCTAGCCTAGATGATTTTCCTATTGAATTTCTTTAGCAATTTTGGGATATCTTGAAGCTTGGTCTATTAGAGGTCAAATGCTCAAGGCGCTTAATACCACTTTCTTGGCTTTGAATCCTAAAAAGGAGGGCATTTACTCTTTTGATTTGTTTTGTCTTGTTGCTCTTTGCAATGTTACTTACAAGATCAGTACCAAACTGATTGCAGATTGCCTAAAATTAGTTATGGCTTCTCCCATCACTCCTAAGCAAGGGAGCTTTGTAAAAGAGTGTCAACTCTTGATGGTGTTGTTATGGTTGCTGATGCCATTTACTTTATGTCCTGCTCTAAGGAGAAAGCTATGTTTGTCAAGTTGGATATGTCTAAGGCTTATGATAGGGTTAAATGGTTTTCTTAGGAATACCCTGGCTTTTGCTTGGAATGGGTTGAATGGGTGATGAGTTGTATGGATTCTCCTTTCTTTTAGTTCTTATTAATGATATTTGCTCCTCCCTTTTTTCTACTTCTAGAGGATTGCAACAAGGGGATCCCTTATCTTCTTACCTCTTCATTCTCATGGATGAAGGATTGGGTAGACTGCTTAAGAACTAGAACAGTAACGATTGCTTTCATTGCTGGCCTATTTGTCAGAATATAGATGCACTAACCCATCTTCACTTGTTGATGTCACGGCTTTGTTGTGCATTGCTAAGATTCAATAAGCTATCAATTTTAGGAAAGCTCCTGATATTTATTTGGCTTCTTTTGGTCAACTGATTAACGAAGATAAGTCCAATATTTTCTTCTTTAATACCACCTTAAGCATCTAGTAGCGAATTTCCCTTATTCTCCACTTCAAAATAGGGCAGCTTCCATTTGATTATCTTGGCACACCTTTATCTATTGTTTAAACCAAGAGGGATCAATGGAAAAAGACCATTGAAAAATTCAAAATGAAGGTTGATCATTGGACCTTTTGTTGGCTGCCTTTGTTAAAGTCTGTTTTATAGTCTCAGCTCCTTTATAGCTTCCTCATCTTATCTACTCCCAAAAACATCTTGAATGATTTTGATGTTGTTTCTAGGAAATTATTATAAATGGAGTCTCATTAGCTGGGATCAGGTGTGTGGACCTAAACAAGATGGTGGTCTAGGTCTTTGACATATTGCCCTTAATAGCCAAGCTCTGACTGCCAAACTTTATTGGAGATGGTGTAAGAATCTAGATCAACAATGGGCTAAAATACTTACTTTCAAATACTTGGGAGAGGATGCTGGTTCTAAACTCTTAAGGATGGATTTGGTTGGTCATGGCTTGGTTGTATGGGATACTATTAAGAAAGAGGCATCTATGATCAAGAATGGTTTTTTCTGGATTGTTAAAAATAGGTACAGTGCACTCTTCTTGAAGGATGCCTGGGATCTTCACCCTTTGCTCCTCTCTTCTTTCCCTCTTCTCCAGCCTGTGAGCCAAGTCTTATGGCAATAGGGTGGTCTAAAGTTGCTGATTTCAGAAGGTCCCTTGAGGTGGTGAGGTCTTTGATTTATTATGCGAAAGATTCTAGCAGTTGACTTGAAGGGGGCCCTCCTGAAGCTTGGGCTGCTCTATCCTCTACCCTAGCTGATTGACCTCCTTGTTCTCTTGAGGATGCGGATGTTCTTGCGTGGGGCCATGATCCCAAAGGAACTTATACAGTGGCTCTTGGATACTCTTCCCTTGAATCATAACATGGTGGGAATAGAGATTTTCCTTGGTGGAGCTAAATTTGGAATAAACTTGGTTGGGCCACCAAGTGCAACTTTTTCATGTTGCTTTACTGTCACAATAAATGTCTCACTTGGGATAATATTAGGAAGTGTGGATTTAGGGCCCTTCAAAATGTGTTCTATGCAGCTTCTGAGGAAGAGTCTTTTGCTCACCTTTTTCCAATGCCCTTTTTCTCTTGGTTTGTGGTGACAATGGTGGCAGATTTGGAACCAACCTGTTATACATTTGACTTCTTTGTCTAAGTTTTGTGCTAGCATGGGCTGGCCACTCTGTAGCTAGCTCTCTCAAGGTGGGTTGGTAACTTGGACCCCTTTCATCCTCTGGCAGATTTGGCTTGAACAGAATCATCAAATTTTGCAAGGTCATTAGAATCTAATAATACAAATTTGGCAAAAGGCTCCGGATTCTGTTAAGGAGACTGTTGGTGCTAAGTGCTCCTTTGATGAAGGCATATCTCCCCCTCAGCTTCATATTTTAAAAAGCCTTGAGTTTCACTCTGATGGTGCCTCTTGCTTTTTCTGCTCTACCCTGTGGGCTTCTAGAAAGGTTAATACTAATATGTTTGGTAAATGGTCTCCCCCACCTTCAGGTTTCGTAAAAATTAATTCTGATGGTTCATCCTGTGGTAATCAAGGTGCTACGGTGCTTGGTGGAGTTGGTCATGATGAAGATGCGTCTGTTCATTTTTTCTTCTTTGCTGTTGTGTGGTTCAATACCAACAATTAGATGGAAGCCCATGCTATCCTTTTGGCCTTGGAGAAAGCTTATGCATTGGGTTGGAAAAAGAATATTTGTGAAATTGACTCCTTAATCATGGTTTCTCTTCTGAATTGGGAGAGGACTTATGAGATCTCCTGGCAGCTGGCAATTGTTGCTCAGCAGCTTTGTCGACTTGCTTTTTAGTTTGAAGTCATTTCCTTTGTTCATATCCCTTGGGAATGGAACTCAGTTGTTGATTGTCTTGCTAATTGGGTGACCGAGGAAAATTGTTATTGGAATGTTTTGAGTGGGGATCTCTCTCCTGAGAAAGTCTCACAACTCCTCTATCTTGTTCATAATGAACAATCCTCATTTTCACTCCTATTCTCTGTTGTGGATCAAGAGTGGTGACTGCCAGCCTCCTTGCAACTCTTTTTCTAAGTCTTTCTGCTGGTGTTATGGATTTTCCTGGCTTCTTTGGTATGCTAGATATGTTGCTCTCACCAGTCATGCTGATAAGAAGCTCCCCGCTTTCCTGGATTGTGGCTTATTGATGGGCTCCCTGGGTTTCTCTTGGAGATGAGATTGTGGCAAATCCTTCTGGGTTTTCTTTCTTCTAGCCTTGTTTATGGGTTTCGCCATCAGGAAATCTTTGTAATGCATTATGATCTGAGGTTCTCTTAATACAATTTTCTTTTGTTGCCAGAAAAAGTAGAAATTCTTGCTGCTAAAAATTATCCATAGAGAGAGTGCAGAAGATTTTTACTATTTTCTTTTTAGTAATTACAATATAATTTTTGGCCAGTCAAAAAATTCAGAGTAACATGCATTCCTGTCTTATATGTACAGATTTATGGGGATCCAGAAGCCGCTGACATTGTATTCACTTGTGGAGCAGAAATGGTGGTTGTTGGCATAAACGTCACCACACAGGTTATTCTGACTGGTATGCCAATAATCCTTTCATGTTTCCTATACTATAAATCGGATCATAATGTGAAATATGCCCATTGCTTACTAAACAAAATACTTTGTAATGGCAGAGGCGGATTTGTGTGAACTCAGGGACTCAAAAGCAAGACATGGAGATTATATCTATAACATGTGCCAGTTTTACAGAGATTATCATATAACATCGGATGGTGTTAATGGTAGGCAGCTTAACTTGCAAGAACTTTTAATTCTCAGAGTTTGAAGAGGACTTGGGAGGTTCTAATTCCTAATTGCTCTCCCATAACCAAGCCAAGTGGACTATTGCCTAAATAATTTTTCTTATAGACTGTTCAAGTTAGATTTTAACTTGCGTAGATTTTATGCTTAATGTGGTTTCTTCATGTGCAGGGATATTTCTACATGACCCCACTTGTTTTGCAGCCCTAATCAAGCCTCAACTTTTTGAATATAAGAATGGTGCTGTGCGTGTAGAGACACAGGGTATCTGCACTGGGCATACATTGATGGATTTCGGATTGAAGAAGTGCGTCTTTCTTATTTTCCATTCCATTTGATCATTCTATGATAATATGTCTTTTTTGTTAGGAAGCTTTTTGAACACAGTCCTTGAGGGGCTGCACTACACACACAAACTTCCTTTCAGCTTAGATGTTAGGTTTGTGGGGTGTCTATTATGCCAATTCAGTCCCGGACTTCTATCCAGCCTGGCCCCTTTCAGGAACAATAGGGCCAGCCAAGCAGGAGAGGAATCCTGTTGGGAAGTATGAATCTCCATCCAAATCACTGGTTGACCATGCACCTGGGTGGCATTGAGAATATCAATCACGAATTTCCTTTGTTATAAAACATATGTATTCATTGATTACTTTATACTCTTAACTTAATGTCTGATTACTACAACATTACTTGTCTCTTTAACAGATGGAATTCAGATAATCCTTGGACAGGCATTCGACCTGTATCAGTTGCTTGGACAGTTGATGCGGCAGGCGTCATTAATTTAGTAAAGGAGCTGTTGATGAAACCTTGATAGAGCCCCTGCCACCACTATAATTTGGTTGTGTGAACTGTGAAGCAAGCAGGCCTCGGCAAAAACTTGTTATAGATGATAACGATCATGATGCATGGTTGATTGCACATACTTCAATGGGTGAGAATGCTTGGGTCTAATATGTACTTGTTTGTGGGATATGAATCTCTCTAGCAGCTCTGATTTGTGCATGGAAACTTTTTAAATAACAATTTGAGGCCTCCCACACCATCATTTCTGAGGGTGTATTATTGAAAAGGTCCACCTTCAATTTCGGTTTATGAGTTCTAAGGAAGCTAAGTGAAATATATGTTTTACGTAGTTCTCATCCAATGGTCCTACTATGGGATAAATTTAAACAGAAATCATCATTTAGTAGACATTTCCGGTGATCACCAACCGTTAAAAGTTTGGCGGTGGTTAATAACTAAAATTTGATTTTGATGAATGGTTGTGATTTATACGTGTTGAAAGTTCCATTGGCCAAAAAATCTTTTGAGGTGAAAATTGACAAACTAAAAGTAAGATTTTTTGTCTTTTTAATTATTTTTTTTTTTAATTGAGATTTAGATGGAAAATTTGGGGAGAAATCAGATTTTCATTTTTTTTTAAATAAAAATTTAAAGGTATTTTTACATTGTATTGGAATGTACTTTAGGAGTCTTTTTAACAAATAACTAAAGCAAGTAGAATAAGAATTTTAAGTTCATAAATGTGATGTATAAGATGGCAACCATATAATATTATAAACCACGTTTTATTAAGTTACAATATTGTCTTTTTTGTTCGCGAGTAAAGTATTTGGTTAGACTAATCACATTTTGCTATATTCAAATTTAATTACGAATCAAATTTGATTCAAACAATTTAATCCTAAATTTATAGTGAAAGTTACTATTCAAAAGACAAACAAATACCAATACCAAATGTCCCACTCAAACCAATTAAATGGAGTATGGACCGTGCAACAAAAAATGGATGAGGCTATGGTGGAGGAGCCAAAGTCTAAGCTTGAAGTTTGAAGGAAAACTCGTTGAAACTTTAAGTTGTTGTTGTTTCCAAACAAATGTCAACAAGGTAAAATATGCTTGAAACAAGTGAAAAAAAGTGTGTATACAAGTTAAAATCTAAGTGAGTGATTCTCGTTCTAGTTTGGGTTCAAGTTTGTAGGTTCAATTTGCAGATTTGACCCCAAAAATTAAATTAAAATTGAGTTCATTTTAGATTTGTCCATATGACTCTCATTACATTCGAATTTCCATTCTATTATTGAGATGTTGATATTTAATTTTTAAAAATGTTGCTCAATAAAATTGCTTATATTTAAAAATATTTAAATGTTGCTAATATTTTTTTTTAAAATTAAATTTAAATTAATTAATATTTTAAACATAAAAACCATTACAAATATTATCTCATAACTATTAATATACGAAAATGATTACCAACTATCAAGTTTGTTAATAAGTAAAATTTTATTTTAATGCATTCTAACTTGTTTAGATTGAGGGTTATAACCAAACAAATTCAATGCACGTGTCAAATACATAATGCTTTTAAACACACTCACATGTAAGGTTTCACTTGCATTTGTTTGTTTAGTGTAAGTCAAATTGCCATTATACATTGTTGAACTTGATGTAGATATGATATGTGTATGATGTTTAAATTTGTTTCTTAACCCTATATGAAGAAACATTTCATCGATTGTTAAGTTAGATTTAATTTACATTTTGTGAACCAATTCTTTTATGAATTATATTGATATAATCAAAGGGTTGTAGTTCATTTGGTTAAGCACGATTGGTCAGGGTGATGGTATGTTCCTTGATTACCCCATTCACTAAGATTCAAATCCTTGGAGGTATGATACAAGGGATGAGTTAAGGATCATGCCCCCAACAACTTTGGCGGAATGGATACCCTAGTCCTTGACTCTTAATCAAAGAGGTATCAACATAGGCTCATGCTCCTATATTGGATAGCAACGTGAACTCGTGGATGATATAAAATCTTCCATAACAAAAAAAAAATGTATTTAGGGAATTGATGGCTCAACACATTGGTTGCTTTTGGCACCTCTTGTTGGACCTCTTGATTGAGTAGTTGAGGGCCTAAATTATAGAGGTTATATATGCACTTGGCCTCATTTAGCCTAGGAGGTAAAGTGCAGTTGGTTCATTATGCAAATGATCTAGTTTGAAGGTTATTTGTTTGTTTATACACTCAATCTTTAAATATGTAGGGGTGATAGCATAATAGGAAGATAATAGTGAAAGATCATTAATTGGCTAAATCTAATAGGGAGAACTCATTAATGGGCTCAATTGAAAGGTTGAAGACCTTTACGTGCTAGACCAAAATAATGATGAGGATCCATTAGGATATAGGCCTTAAATATTATAATAACTTATATTATAAGGTTTCATTACTTTAATTTTCAATTTTTATCCTATATAAAGGCAACTAGAGTAGATTCCTAGTTGTTAGGTTGTTATCTTTAGTTAGTTGTTTAGTTGTTTTTAATTTGTTGTTCACATTTTTAAATCTAACAAACTTGAGATATTGAAATTTCTAAGAACCCTATAATTTGGTATATAACATGCTTATATGTACTTGTAATTTGTCCATGAAAGTTAATCAAATTTATTTTTGTAGAGATTAGTCTCTCCATTATTGTGATTTTTTCTAATTGGTGAAATTACTTGATTTCACATTAGTTAGTATCATAACATCTTCCAATCAATAGGTTTGTATCTCCTTTTTGATATAATGGAATATAATTTTCATAAATTTTTGCTTCAATTCTCTTGTAGAAGCATCATATACAAAATCTAACACCACCGTCATGTTTGGAGCAATTTAGAAAGTTGAATTAGCCTTTTGTTTTGTCTAATATGAACCTATGTAGGCAAGTTATGATCATTTAAAGTTTCATCGTATTTTTTTATAATAAATTTGTAAGTACATCACTATTTATGCATATCAATCAAGGAAGATTTTGGAGTTGTATGATTGTACAATTTTTCCCTTACTACTACCCCTAACATGACACCCATTAATCACTTCTCATAGCCACTAGTTGTATATTTTGGCTATTTATCACTATCACAACTTTTTTGGGCATTAAATCCAACGTTGCATGAGAATTTCATTGACATTGACATTTATCCAACCATCGGTGACTTCCCTATACTAGCCACTAGTTGTCAAAAAACCTAGAGGCTGTTGGGAAACACAATTGTTGAGAATATGTTACCATCAAATATCAATGCCCCACCTCAACAAATTAGTCAGCATGCCATGCTCACAAAATGTAAGTGCCATGTCAACATCAAACTTGCATCCACCTAAGCATCTTTCCATTAAGACATGTCAACGCATGGCTAGCACATTAACATCCTATACACCATGCCATGTCAACACCATCATAGCCTACCACATCAATTGACCGAGTTATCATGCTAACATCATCAAGTGCTCGAGGAAGCTTTGCTTACAAGATTTCACATTTCAATTTTAGTGCATAACTTTTCCAAATCCATTCCCATCACCTAAAGTCCAAATGAGGTGAAAGTTTTTTTTATTCTACCTATTTTTCTAACATTGACATAGTGGTTATCTTAGTTTTTTATATTGTGCTTCCTAATCTTTAAAATTATAGTTTTCTTTGTAGTTTACTATATTGCTCCTATTTTTGCAACTTTGAGGTATTTTTCTCTCATACAAAAAATGTTTTAGTGCTTTTCCTAAAGACAGATATTTTAGTAAAATAAATATTGTAATTCTTATACTCTAACATGAACAAAACTAATAAAAAATGGCAACCAACAAAAAAACACAACACTCATGCACTAAAGACCATAGGCGATATGTAGATTAATAATTGTCATGCACTATTATAATATGAACTATGAAACTTATCAGGAACAAAATGAATTTGATAGAGATGATGAAATAATGAAATTGGAAGTTTAAAACATGCAAGAAAAGATATACATAGCACAAGAAGATATTTTTATTTGCCACTAAGGCAAACATTTGAATAAGAACTCTAAAGCTTCTTGAATGTATCAAAAAGGGGAACAACAGTATTGATAGATATAGCTAGCATCAGTATGCTTAGAGCAACACTGCAAGAGTATATTCATTTTCTTAATGTTCCTAATGACCAGATGCAAAACTTAAGGCTAAAGATGTATTTTGAAAGTGTGACGAGGCCTTCCAAATCTACCCTTTTACCCAAATTTTGAGGGTGAAGATTTTAACAAAGGATGGTACATTGGCATTGGTAGTTGACGTTTTGGTGAGCATGTGTTCTCTTATTAGTGTAAGCCTCTATACACGAGTAAAGCAAATATGGCATCCTATGACTTATATGTCCTTGCATCATCATATACTCTTAACAACATGAGATAGAGTTAAAAAGAACTATTAATAATGCAACAAGATATCTTCAAAAAAACCGTTCTCAAGCCCAAGCTACAAAACCATCATGAATAATGCTTTAACTGAAAGAAGTTGGGAATCTGAGGCCCTTACTATGCAGCATTTGCAACTCACCGTGCTTAAGGGAAAAAGAAGCTCTGAAGTTAGGATCACCAATAACCTAGACAAACTCAAACCAGTCTGAGCCAAGTTTGAATCCTAGTCTGAGTACATTTGAGACTACAAAGAGTCAAATAACATATAACAATGCTCAAGTCTAATAAGCCAGATGTATCAAAGGCCAATTCTACACAGACTTCAAAGGCAAGGGAGTTGCCTTTGCCTATCAGAACTAAACATAAAGAGTAACATATAATGATTGGGCCTGGCGCTGAAGCTCATCAGAAAGTAACCATTCAACAGAAACAGGGAACTACATAAAATGATTATTCAATGGAAATGAGAGAACTTCATATTGAATCAGTAAATAGAATCAAATGACTAAGAAATATCATTAAACTAAAATAGTGTCAAATATCATATGACATAACAATGGTCCAGTCTACCATAGAAACAACCAGATCTGTATAAGGCCCTTATTAGATAAAAAGGCTCTCGGCTCTTGACTTTGTCCTCTCCGAAACTAAAAACAACAGCAACCTCCCATAATCGGGTCTGAGATGTTTGAAATTAAGGGTCTTGCACCTAACCCCTGCCCTTTCATTTCTACCTTGCTATTGAATTTACGCCCTCATGCAGCCACCGCATATCTTGGAACAACATTCAAAACAAAAAATTGTAACCTCCCTTCTTGTATCTGTCATTAAATCAAATTAATAAAAATGAGCAAAAATATTTGTTTATTTATTTGTTAAGTATTATGAGCATGTTGCACACCAATCACATTCCATGGCACATATGTGCTCAATATCTCACAAAAATTGAATAATTTCTGTTTTCATGTTTACAAAATTGTCAAGGAATAGGTATCAGGTAAATTCACCACCAACAATTCACCGCGGGAAAATTCACCACCAGCAATTCACTGTCATGGAAAATGAATCGCAAAATTTTAATGCCATGAATTTTTCTTTCCGCAGCAGTGAATTGCAGATGGTGAATTTTCCTTGAGGTAAATTTGTTGGCAGTGAATTTTCCAATGGTGAATTGCTTGCGGTGAATTTTCCTAGAGCCCGAAGAATGATCATTGCGGTGAGTCTCAGTTCGAGGTCGAGGTCGGGCTTCGATGGTGGAGCTGTTAAGTTTGTTGAGCGTTCGCCATACAACTCTGAGGAAGAGAGCTTACAATCGTGGGCCATTGAAGGTAGTTGTCTGCAACTTATACATAGTTGATTGGCATCAATTCTTACATAAAAATTTAAGACATCACCAACTTTCGATTGTCTTCGTCTTACAAATTTACTCCACCCACTCTTCAGCTTGTAACAGTTACTGCTTGTTAACAACTTAATCTTAAAGCTTTCCTATTTGTTTGAATCCATGTCAAAACATTGCAGCTCAATCTCTATTCCCTTCTTAATGGCTTCTCTTTCTTGGCTTCTATACCTGGGCAAAATATATGTTTCTACATTTCCTTTGGGAATTATGACTCTGCACAGCTTATTTGTATCGCTATTGTACAACTTTTTGGAAAATAGAAACCCAAATTGAATTTGGTTTGCCATCATTTGCGAAATGATCTGCAATACTTCTCCTTACAAAGACTTTTAAGCTTCACAGATTTTCAACTTTGAAAAATGCTCACCCAAGACCGTGTCTTTATAGATAGGTAGATACTTTTTGAAAAGAACATGATTTCAGGCTAAAAATATAGTATTGCTTTTTTTTAAAAAGCATGCATTTCTCAATTTAGCTATTAAGTTTTATATAAAGCATCAACATTTCAATTTAGGAGCCTTGTATTAGAACTCTTTTACTACTAGCTAGAAAAATTTAGTCTGCATGATCTTTTCAAATTTATTTTAAGTAGTGTCTGTTTATAGATGTAATGTTTTTTAAATTCTTGTATATGTTTTTTAATGAAATTAATGATTTTTCAATTTGAAACTAAAATATTAAATTATTTTTCTGATCATATATAATTAATTAATGTTAATTTTATCCCATTATTTTATATTGTTTCTAGTTTTTATTTAATTAATTTTATTTTAGTATACAAATTTATAATAATATGATTTTTTTGTTATAGTAAGTAAAAAGATTGGAGAGCTTTTTTAAATTTGGAGAGGTCATTTTTCATGCATTCCTTTTGTTCCCTACAAATTATAATGTCCACCAATATCTAGAATCGTTCGCGCTCACACTGTTTAAAATAAAGAAGACACATATTTCACTTTTAATTTTTAATATATTATTAAGTTTAAAGAAGACATATTCCTGTTATTTTTTTAAATAATTGCATGTTCAACTGGATTATTCTTAGGTTTGACTAGCATGTGATTCAAGAAAGCACATATCATTAACAGGTTGCTTGGACAAGGCAAACAAGGACAAAAAAACTCATAGTTATTTCAAAAAATAACATTCTTGTATGTTGATAATTTTAATTGATCAACTTCTAAACCTGTAAATATTGCCATTTAACAACTCCTTCATTTACTTTGTGAATATTTTGTCCAACTAAACTGATAATGAATTTTTTTTCTCGACATGCATGATTGTGATGAAAACCTGGAACACAAACCTTTTTATCTGACAAAACATGGAAAGGGTTGCCTGCCCAAGTGGGAGGGCATTGTGTTGTGATAGAATGAGGCCAATGAGCACTACATCAAAGCCTTAAACCAAATAGATATGGTGAAATAAGAAAAATCCAAATTAAAAGGAAATAAAAATATTGGATATTAGTCATCCAGTAAGTAAACAACCTAGGAATGTCGTCTCAATCCAAAACTAGGATTACTTGTTGAACAATTGGTGGACTATAGTGATTGCACGATATGCACAAAATGGATTTGTTGAAAATGATTTTTCGTAACCTTTGCCAGTATCCTGCATGTGCGCTTTAAAATGAATATTTTGGAGCAGGATATGCATATCCAACAAAGAATAATTGAAGGGGGATTTTTGTCAATTATTATAGTTGGAAATACTCGGGTAGACATGTATGGAAAATGTGGAATCTTAGAAAATAAACTAAATTATTTGATAGAATGCTTAAAGGAAATGTGGTTTCATGGAATACCATGGTTGTAAGATATGCATAAATGGTGTTTTTAAAGGATTTACAAACTTTTAAGCAATGTGCTAGGGGAAAATCAAAATATTTTACCCTCTGCCTACACAATTCTAAATTTTGTCACTATTGCTCAAAATATTGTCAAAGTGAAAAAATTACAAAATAATGGCTAAAATGTAAAACCTTAGCCCTAGGACCAATATCTATTATACATCATTTGTTCCTCATCCCAATGATGAATTAGAGTGTAATCCACAAAAATGTAGAGGGGGGCCAACCACACCAAGGCTCCAGATCAATGAGAGCCAAGAGAAAAAGGATACCCTAATCTACCTCAAGTTGAACAAGCATTGGATGTCAAGGATAGAGAATGAAGAGCACTCTTAGTGCTTATGTCACTCTACTAACCCAGGAGTTTTAATAGGGCTAAACGAGTAGATTCCTGGAACCCAGATTGTACCTAAAATAGCTCTCTGCCAGAGAACAACAGTGCAAAATAGGGATGATAGTGTGGCGCACTAGCGTCTCATAGGTGTGTTAGTGTCCATACATATAGAAAGTGCAAAGGGATAGTGAAAAGTATCAGGAACCTACTGACAGCTTAGTGGTTGAGGTTTAAAGATGATAACTAAAATTCAATAAATGATGAAATAACGTAAAAGATGATAAGAATAATGGTGGTGAAGATTTTACTCACAAAAGGTCCAGTTTGCCAACAAGCTCCACACAAACGTGTACCTACACATAGCCAAGAGGAAAAAATGTTGGGGTTGTTTCAGGGTTTGTTGTAGTCAAACCCCCATTTTGGTGTTTCCACCTCCACGAACAACCAAATAGGTAGAGAGATAGAAATATGATAAAGAAAACAATGTTGGAATAGAAAAGAAACCAAACACTACAAGAGGCACTATGCTACTCAAATCCAACAACAAAGTAGTAATAATAAAGCGTTACCACCCTCGACCAAAGGCACTCAAGGCCAATGAGAGAGGAATGCAAGTCTACAACTATGGTAGAGTTGATGTAGTTGCAACAACGTCGAAAGCAGTCTTGTAAGACACCAAGTTGTAGTTTTTGTAGTAGATGAGAAGAATGTTGTGATGTTGGAATAGCAAATCCAATAGTGCAGCAAGTAGCTTGAAGTTGCAAGAATGTGGAGTGAGAGAAAAATCATCTATAGAAGATCAAGAATTGCTAAGAAGATCGATTGAAAGTGAAGCATAGCCATTTGAAGATGAAATGGGAGGGAAAGAGTCGTTCAAAGGACGGCAAGAAGGCACAGGGGCATTACGTTTCATCGCCAATGAAGAACGTAACACCTCTGCAGATTCCAAAGGCAAGAATCTTGTTAGGACGATAGTGCATCACGCAAACATCTACGCATCGTGTGCATCTCCCCGACAAAAATTCCCCCACTGATACTAAAAACAAGCACCAAGTGGATGGAGTTCAGAATGAATACATGGAATTACTTGGTCGGATTTGATTTTCCTAAGGTGGAGGGTATAAAAGGGGAATTTGCAAGGGGGTGTAAATTCACTCCTATACATTTTTCCCCCACTTTAGTGAACATGAGTGTCAATGAGTATTTGTTAAAGTAGATCAAAAGAGTTTAGAAACGTATACCTGAACCATCGAGGATGCAGATCACAATCTGGCATGCTCGAAAGCACAGGGAAAGAAAATGGCTCCACGGGTACTCTCTCTTGAGGATGATTGAACAAAGTGCACCAGAGGCCCACAAACCAATAGTGAACAAATCCCATAGGATGTAAGCGCTTCATAGGTCCTCAGACCTGCAAAGAAGGCACCCTCAGATACTCTCTCCTACAGGAAGCCTCATATGAGGGACTCTGTAGAGTCAGACTGGAAAGCAACTTCATAGGCACACCTGCAAAGCAACATGTTAATCCATAGACAAAACATGTTAGAAAAGAAAGAGCCACCCAGGCAAGCAAGCAAACTGTCACACAGACAATCAAAAATTGAAGGAAGAGCTTTCAAAGGGGTCCCTTGGGAACCCTTCAAAAGAAAAGGGGTCCACTAAATGGACATTTTGTTTGAAAGTGTAAGAGTATTTTTCGTAAATCAATTCAACATCAAGAAATCCTTTTGAAAGATTTTCACTTCATCAAGGAATTTTATAGGAAGAAATCCCCCTCACAAGGGGAAGGTCATAACTTCGCCCGCAGGGAAAGTTGTTCCCTCCTTAGAGGAAATTTTTTCAAACACTTTCTTTACGAACCCATGATGAAAGAAAGGTATTCTGCTAGGTGTCCTTATTGAGGAATGCAATTTTTGAAAAATATTATGAAAATATTTTCAAGAAAAGATTCATTGGCCACCGAATGTATTTTATGAAAATAGAAGTGACATGATAGTCCCCCCTTACGATGGTCTGTGCCAAACACAAAGGCACATGACATCCTAAGGAGAGAAAAGCAAGAATGAAAAAGTGATGTTGTGGCCCACAAAACATAATGAGATGTAACTGTGGTAATGTTTTCATACACGTGAGGGACAACACATGAGCACCACAACATCACAAAATAAGCAAGAAAAATGAGCACAAAGAAAGAAGAGACAATAACATCACAAACAAGGGACAAGGGCGATCTAATATTTTGGGGTTAGAGCTGCTCATAAATATAGATAAATAGATATAATAGTATATAAATGAACTATCATCACCCCCCTACTATATTAGACCATGTGAACAAAGACACGCGAAGAAAAAATGAAAATAACAAATTGGGTCAACATGGAAGGGAAGCCTAAATGCCTCCAACGCTTTGCACCGTCCCTAATTGTCGAAAGTTAATACACAACAGAGGAAGAATGATGTGACAAATAGAGAACTTTTTACAACACATAAAACTCATGTATCCAAGCACCTATGAGGGTGAAAAGGGTCATCCAATAACACATAAGACAAACATGGGGGAACACAATACATACACACACACAATCTAATCTATAAATAAAGAAGAGGCGCCCCCTAGTCCTCATCAACCAAGAGGTCATTGTTCTCCCAATCTAGATCACTATACGGGGAGGGCAGATGAGCCTGCAAGGGCAAAATATCAAGGGAAAACCCTCTGACACTCTTGCAACAAGAGCCAAGGAAGAAGACCCCTTGAGGTCTTCTCCACTCAGTTCTTGTGGGGTGAACATTAGCAACTTTGTGAAAATCGCTGATAGGACCGGGACCTCATCCACAAATTTGAACATGCACTTCACAGGGATGTCATGTATCAACTCAATGGGTGAGAGAGGTGACTCTCGAGATCCACTGCTAGGCTCACCAAAAGACTCAGGAGCAGTGACAAACTTCGAGGACATCAGGGCTTCCTCTGTCACTAGGACGACACAAGCCAATGTAGAACCACCCTCTGAAGAAGGTGAACCCTTCTTTTTACCCCCATTACTAGCAAGGTCATCCTCCATCTTCCGCTTCATCGATGGATTCGAGATCTCCACAAATGAAGTAGAGGACATGGAGGAAGAGGGGAAAACCACGATGAACACCACTGAGGTATTTGACATGTCCACAGGTTTTGAAAACGGTGAGATGTATGAAAGGGACATCAAAAGGGGTGGCTCAACCGAAGGAACAATAAACACCTGCACCCTCTTCGAGTGAGTATTGTTCACACTCGTTGCAGAAGCTGGAAGCAAGACCGAAGTTGAAGGAACTGAAGCAAAGAGGGTGGAAGAGGAGGGCACAACATAAGAGATCAAAGCAAGAGTTGTTGACTCCTCTTCCTTCTTTTGCAAGGGTCCTACTTAGCGGCTAGAGCCTTCCTTCAACACTTACGCTCATGCACAAGGCCATTTCTACGACTCCAAGAGCTAGAGGTTGTAGCCTGAGACGAGACAAAAGACTCCTATTTGACCATTTGAGTATCCATCACAATCATTTTCGGTGGAGGTAGGGACTCTTGGATGAGAATAGGAGTAGAGAGATTGAGAGGATGATGGAACAACAACAAGGGAGCAGGCTCTAACACCTCGGCGGTGGGCCTCTTCCCATTCACTACCTTAGAGGCAGGAGCAATAAGAGGCCACAAAAGCCAAGACATAGAGGACACTCCATGGGGACCCTTCCCCTTACCATACACAATGGGTCAAGGCACCATGGGTAAGAGGGGAAGTTCAAACACTAGATGCTTGGGATTTCACCAAGTGGGCACCATCGAACTCTCCAGCAAGCACCTAGGAGCAGAAGTTGATGGCACCACAATAGGGCAAGAGGAAGCGATAGGAAAAATAGCGAAAGAAGAAGAAGGGCTCTAGGCACACTTCTCTTCTTCCCTTTTCCAAGCCAAGGTGGCCTCATGTTGCGCCTTCATGGAAGCTCTATGTGAAATAGCATAGGGAGAAGGAGGGTATCTCACCTTAGGCGTTATTCCCCCACTCTTGTACTTTACATAAGTTGAGTACAAGAGGTCCATCCTAGGAGGAATCATACCAACAGGGGCAAGCCAAAAGTGATCCAGTGAGTATCCCTCACGTGCAATCGATGATCTATAACTAGTGCCATGGACTACATGCACCAAACCCTCATGGGAAAAATTCACACTTATAAACTACCAAGGGAACTACATTCATAGCGACCAACTAAGGGATACCTACTTTCACCTTGAAGAGCTCAGACCCTAGGATAATGTCAAAAAGTGCATTTATAGTTCTAGTCCCAACTAGGACTGATAGGGTGATGCAACCAATGGGAGGAACGAAAATCCCATCATGTGTATGAGTAGTGCTCCAAATTCATCATATCCATCCTTGTGCAAGAAATTAATCAGCATGATCTCCTCCATAATGACATTCAATGAGAACACCTGTTACGGTGTTTCCATTGATACGTGCGGGGACGTATAAACGAGATGGCTCTCTGTTGGAATTCATCGACAATTCATGTGAGGTGAAAGTTATGGTAGGAGATCCACTCACAGGTTGCGTAGATGGGATGGGTAGATGTAATAGAAAGAGGCCATTTTGATGTACACTAAACAGAGCTTTCATAGGAGCCCCCAAGTGTTTCACAGTTAGACGGTGACCCACTCAAGGTTTCATTCTGTGATGCTTAGGGAACCATCCAGCTATGCCACTAGAGTTCATAGGTTGGGTTGCAAGGCTAAGCGCCTCGCAACACTCACACCCACAACACTCCTAAGATACGAGGAAAGGGTCATTTAGCACTACCAAATGGAACCAAAATGGTTCACGTCAGGTTCACCAAAATGTAGAGGGGGACCAACCACACCAAGGCTCTAGGTCACGAAGAGCCAAGAGTAGGAGGCTTCCTTAATCTACCTCAAGTTGAACAAGCATTGGATGTCAAGGGTAGAGAATGAAGAGCACTCTCAGTGCTTCTATCACTTTACTAACTTAGGAGTTTCAATGGGGCTAAATGAGCAGATTCCTAGAACCAAGATTGTACCTTAGACAACTCTCTACCAAAGGAAAGCAGCGTAGAACAAGGACGACAGCGCAATGCGCTAGCGTCTCACATGTGTGTTGGCGTCTGTACAGACATAAAGTGAAAAAGGACAATGAAAAGTATGAAGAACCTACTGATAGCTTAGAAGTTGAGGTTTAAAGATGATAACTAAAATGATAAATGACGAAATAACTAAAATAACGTAAAAGATGATAAGAATAAGGGTGGTGAATATTTTACTCACGAAGGGTCCAGTTCACCAACAAGCTCCACACGAACGTGTACCTACACATAGCCAAGAGGGAAAAATTTTGGGGCTATTTTGGGGTTTTTCATAGTCAAACCCCCATTTTGGTGTTTCCATCTCTACAGAAAACCAGATAGATAGAGAGATAGAAATATGATAAAGAAAAAAATGCTAGAACAAAAAAGAAACCAATCACTACGAGAGGCACTATGATACTCAAATCCAACAACAAATTAGTAGTAAGAAAGTGTTACCACCCTCGACCAAAGGCACTCAAGGCCAATGAGAGAGGAATGCAAGTCTACAACTATGGCAAAGTCGACATAGCCGCAACAACATCGAAACCAGTCTCGCAAGACACCAAGTTACAGTTTATATGGTAGATGAGAAGAATGTTGTGATGTTGGAATAGTGAAGCCAATGGTGCAACAAGTAGCTTGAAGTTGCAAGAATGTGGAGTGAGCGAAATTGTTTGTAGAAGATCTAGAATTGCTAAGAAGATTGATTGAAAATGAAGAATAGCCATATGAAGATGAAATGGGAGGGAAAGAGTAGTTCAAAGGTCGACAGGAAGGTGCAAGGGTGCTATGTTTCATCGCCAATGGAGAATGTAATTCCTCTGCAGATTCTAGGGGTAGGAGTCTTGTCAAGATGGTAGCGTGATGCACGTGCGTCCCTAACAGAAATTCCACCACCGACACTAAAAACAAGCGCCAAGTGGATGGAGTTCAAAATGAAGACATGGAATTACTTGGTCGGATTTGATTCTCCTAAGGTGGAGGGTGTAAAAGGGGAATTTTCAAGGGGGTGCAAATTCACTCCTATACAAAAACAAACAAGGAGTTGTTAAATTAAGGCAATATTTATAGTGGAACATAAGCATGTTTAGAAGTAAATTAACTAAAATTATAAACATACTAAAATTTCTTTTGGGAAACAATAGTGAGATTATTGTCCTTGGTGTTTCATATCACACTCTGTTATACATCATTTTTTCCTCATCCCAATGATGACTCAAAGTGTAATATGAAACACAAATGACTAAAATTTCATGCAAGTTATTTTTAAAAGAATTCTTGTATTCTAATGGACTATTCTAACCTCGTGTAGATACTATCAAAAAATTTATAGAATAATTATCTAGCAATGATAAAGCTCCATAGAGCATTTGGAAATAAAAGGTTCTCTACTTCAACACACTTCTATGGAGACAATTTACTCAATAACCCATCTAGAAGATAAAACAAATTTCATGGAAACTTCATGAAATTTGGAAATGACATGGATGGGTTTTCAAACCAAGGGAACCATCATTATGAATAGTATGGATTTGTGGTTGTATAATTCTCAATGTACAAAAAATTATAGGTGCACTTATTATTATACATCCCTCACATTAAAAATAATTTAAATAAACAAAAATTCAACAAGATCTATATTTATTCATCTTGTGGCATTGAAATGAACTAAAATTTACATAAAATATTATAGAGAAAATGGAAACAAAAGGTGACCAATTCACCATACTTAATGGAGAGAGTATATTCAATAATACATCTAGAAGATTAACATATTTGATGAAAATCAAAAAATTAGAAACCTTCATAGACAATGATTGTAGTAAACTTCTCAACATGCACATATGTATAGGTACACTTAGTATCATCCATTATTACTCACATTGGTTATGCATGAAAGATTAAGATTAAAATAACACAAATTCATACTTCTATCATATTATATATCACATCATTTTTGGAGCAACTTGGTGATAATTCTTATTATAATCCATTCTATCAAGCACCCCAAGATGTATATTTAGCATAGAGGCATGTGCAGGTTGATAGATGGAAGTAAATTATATGAGATTAGTGTTCCTTGAAATGCATATTTTGGAATTTGGACAAGTTTTTGCAACCTCAGAGGAAATAGTAATGGGGGATTGCTTGGAAATACCACTTGGTGTTCTCCCAAGAATGTAGAACATAGGAAATATAGTTCTAATTCCTTGGCCTTCCCCTATATTATTGGTTGTTGTCTGGGGTCAACTCCAAGTCCCTCGATTCTAGTAGACTACACATAGGAGGCATAAAGATTCCATATTTGACCAAAGATGATAAGTGAATCTAATTTCTCATTCAAATATTTATATTTATTATTTATATGTGAAAACTCATTCTTGTGTTCATCTATTCCTACTCCAAGGCACTTGGGGGTAGCTTTGGTCTACACATAAACACATATACTACCATATGTTACACTCTTGTAAATGAGGCCTATAGGTCATTGTGAGACATAGAGAGATATATACTGCATAGTAACTTTCAGGATCTTTACAACTAACTAGGGGCCCTCAAACTATTAATATTATCTAGTGAGATACATGAGCCTTATGTGTGGTTGAAATAAAAGACCATGTGCGTAAAGGAAAAATAAAAATAACTTTCTAAATCTTTAGTTTCATTAACAATATCATGGAAGGAGCACCTTATGCAATTTGGAAAAAAATGAATCTTATCAAAGACATTTGAGCCAATAATTTAGATATTACTAGAAAGGATCAAATACATGGTCGAATTCTCATAAAAAATATCAACTTCTAATTGATATAGTCTATGGATCTTGTTTCAAGTTCTTGTTGGTTGAATTTGATAGTATTTTATAATCCTCATACATGGTGGTGTTCTTACATTCTGTGGTCGTATGCAGTAGAGTATCCATGTTGGGTGTCTTTGCTTGGCTCCCTAGTCATATGGAGACACTTGTGTTGTTATGACTATGGCTTGTTGTGCTTATGTTGTGTGCTTGGTTTTAGTCCTTGGTATTGGAAGATATTGTTTTATTAACCTCAAATGCAATGAGGCTATGGATTTGATCATCAGATGATATGTAAGCTTCTAGAATAGCCTAGCTCCTCTACATGCTTGTACATGATGATGGTTAGGTATTTGGCGTATAAATGGGCTTGGAGTTTCTATACCTCTTCTTCCTCTGGTTGGTTGTACTTGCATGCCTTAGCTTCATGTTGGTTGGATTTGAGAGTTTTGTGGATTTTCCATCAAAAATCTATAGCAATACATATTCATGATATCCATTCTCCTAGCTTAACTATTCAGGTGTTTTACAAATTTGTGAGTCTTCCAGATGATAAGTGGATATGGATTTGCATGTGTGTCACAAAATAATTTTTTTTTGCATATTTTACATGGTTAATCAAAACATGTGGTTTTGTAGATTTGTAGATAAACTATTTTTCCAATTATATTACCCTTGGGGTGTTTATGGATGTAAGATAGTTGCAGGTTCGCATGCATGCTTCATGCATGTTTTGAGAAGGTTATTAATGGGTTGTGAAGTTTGTAAATTTATATTCTATAATCTTTTGGGCAACCTATTTCCTCTTAAGGTTTTACAGTTTTGTTGTGTTCTAAAAGTTGTAAGTTTTTGTCAACCTAGAGTATTCACTTGTTCAAATGAAATATGTGTTGATCTATTATTTTAGATGTTTCAGTGGATTTAGATTTGCATAGAGATGGTTTTGTAGATTTGAAATAATGTTTGATTAGTTCCTTGACTTTGGTACTCATTTGTAGATTTGTTTGGAAAATTGGGTATGTTGGTGATCTGGTGTTTGAGTCTTGAAATTTACATGTTATCTTCTTTGATATCTTAATTTTGTATGTTTCATTGGTTATGGATCTACGAGTTATGTAATTTTTGGATTAGCTACCCATTAGTTGCAGTGGGTTGACTCAGATGTGGACTATCTATATCCACGAGATTATTTTAGTGTTGATGCAAACTTTATTAGTTGGCCTTGTTTGTGATCATTTGTGCATTAGAGATGATTTTGCATATTTACAAGAATGCTTGATTAGTTCCTTGACTATGGTACACTCAGTTGTGGAGACTTTTGGAAAATTGAGTCTATTGGTGATTTGGTGTTTGAGTCTTTAAATTTGCATGTTATCTTCTTTGATATCTCATATTTGCATGTTACTAATGTGATGATATGTTTGTATGTTTCATTGGTTATGGATCTACGAGTTATACAATTTGTGGCTTAGCTACCCATTGGTTGCAATGGGATGACTCGGATGTGGACTGTCTATATCCATGAGATTGTTTTAGTGTTGATGTAAACTTTATTAGTTGTCCTACGTTCTCAATCCTACAGTCATCCAAAACCTAATCATCCAAATTATCCAAATCCAATCATTCAAACAGTTAAAACCCAAATCCTAACTTGCAAAAAGTATCATTAACTCTTGATTTTATCATCTCATTCAACAAGCTAGGACTTCATCTAAAATCCAAACACATGAGAAATGGTGATGATCAATCCATTTAAATTATATAAGTTTTATCATTATAAACAATCTATGAATACATTCATTATTTATGATGACGATGTCAAAATTTCTAACGAAATAAAATATGACCCTTATGATGATGATAGTATTGTTAATACCCAAAAATATAATCCCTATTATTATGGTTATGGTATTGACCAAGACACCATTAGTGAGATCGTTAAGGGTCATATTTATATTGATTTTCCATACCAAACCATGAGAAACCAAGACCCCTTAAACCAAGAATGTGCTATTATTATCCATCCCATGAACCAAAATCAAATTCCCATAAGTCACCCCCATCCCAAACTTGGCAAGGAAAACACTATTTTGGAGAAAATGCCTCAAAACCAACCAAAGCCCATAAAATCCTCCTCCTACTACATTAGTCCATTATCTAAATCTTTGCAAACTAATCCAAGATCTCCTTAGAGTTTCTATCCCTATAATTCAATATATATGGGAAAGTAAATGAACCAATTCTATATGGTACAAACTTCACAGAGTCCAAAAGACCTATATGGGTCAAAATCCTTCAACCAATCAATATGTCAAGATCAAGGAGAATAACCATGAGATGATCACTAGTGGGGATATCCAAGCTAAGTAATGTACATCTACCTTGTATATAAGATAATTGAAAATATGTCAAGAAATTATTCCAAAGCATGATAAACCTTGCTAACCCCCATTATGTCTTTTCCTAACCTCTCTTGATGTATTGAAGT
This sequence comes from Sequoia sempervirens, assembly GCA_007258455.2. Taxonomy (NCBI): domain Eukaryota; kingdom Viridiplantae; phylum Streptophyta; class Pinopsida; order Cupressales; family Cupressaceae; genus Sequoia; species Sequoia sempervirens. The sequence goes on from VDFB02271358.1 coordinate 1,267,252,844, forward strand.
GATTACTCAATTCCAAATCATAATAAAGCAATAGTATAAACTAAATCGATAATGTTAAATCTATTTTTTTAGAAGAATAAATGAAAATAATAAAAGTCATGACTATCATTCATAAACATGGTCAGTAGAGAGCAACTAAAATTTGGTAATAAGCATATTTTTTGTTTCCTATGTTACGAATTAAAACTGACTGCACCAACCGTTAAAAGTTTGACGGTGATTAATAACTAAAATTTGATTTTGATAAATGATTGTGATTTATATGTGTTGAAAGTTCCACAAGCCAAAAAAATCTTTTGAGGTGAAAATTGACAAATTTGAAGTATAAGATTTTTTTTAATTAAGATGTGACAAGCTAAAAGTATAAGTTTTTATTTTTTATTTTATTTTTTTTTTAATTGAGATTTACATGGAAAATTTGGAAAGAAATCATATTTTCAAAAAGGATAGAAAAAAGGAAAAAAGGGAATTTAAAAATAAAAATAAAAATTTAAAGGCATTTTTACATTGCATTGGAATGTACTTTAGGATTCTTTTTAACAAATTACTAAAGGCAGTGGAATAATAATTTCAAGTTCATAAATGGGATGCATAAGATGACAACCATATAATATTATAAACCACGTTTTATTAAGTTACAATCTTGTTTTTGTTTTCGAGTAAAGTATTTGGTTAGACTTATTACATTTTGCGATATTCAAATTTAATTATGAATCAAAATTGATTCAAACAATTTAATCCTAAATTTATAGTGAAATTTTTAATTCAAAAGACAAACAAATACCAATGCCAAATTCCCCACTCAACCAATTAAAGGAGTATGGACCGTGCAACAAAAAATGTATGAGGCTATGTTGGAGGAGCCAAAGTCTAAGCTTGAAGTTTGAAGGAAAACCTGTTGAAACTTTAAGCTGGTGTTGTTTCCAAACAAATGTCAACAAGGTAAATTATGCTTGAAACAAGTGAAAAAAAAGCATGTATACAAGTTAAAACCTAAGTGAGCGATTCTTGTTCTAGTTCGGGTTCAAATTTGTGGGTTCAATTTGCATATTTGACCCCAAAAAGTAAATTAAAATTGAGTTCATATTAGACTTGTCCATATGACTTTCATTACATTCAAATTTCAATTCTATCCTTGAGATGTTTATATTTAATTTTTATAAATGTTGCTCAATAAAATTGCTTATATTTAAATGTTGCTAATATTTTTAAAATTTTAAATTAAATTAATTAATATTTTAAACATAAAAATTTAAAAATATTCAACTATATTCTATTTTATAATTTGTAACTTAAAAAATATATTATATTTAGTAGAAATAAAAAATATTTAAAAAATATTATTAAAAATAAATAAATTAAACAAAATAAAAATCAAATTAATAATAATAAAAAAATTATATTCATATGTTTATTAAAAAACAAAAAAAAAAAAATTGTGTTTTGTGGTTGAAACTGTCAAGGTTTGTACCCAAACAAATTCAATAGATTAAGTGAAACCATACATAGTGCTTGTGAATTCTCTCACTTGTAAGAGCATACTTGCATGTGTTTGCTTGGTTTTCTCATGGTATAAGTATTAAGCATGATATAACCTTGTTAAAAAACTACAAATATTATCTAATAACTATTAATATGCAAAAATGATTACCAACTATCAAGTTTGTTAATAAGTAAAATTTGATTTCAATGCATTATAACTTGTTTAGATTGAGGGTTATAACCAAACAAATTTGATGCATGTGTCAAATACATATTGTTTTTAAACACACTCACATGTAAGGTTTCACTTGCATTGTTTGTTTATTGTAAGTCAAATTACCATTATACATTGTTGAACTTGATGTAGATATGATATATGTGTATGATGTTTAAATTTGTTTCTTAACCCTACATGAAGAAACATTTTATCGACTGTTAACTTAGATTTAATTTACATTTGTGAACCAATTATTTTATGAATTATATTGATATAACCAAAGGGTTGTAGTTCATTTGGTTAATCATAATTGGTGAGGGTGATGGTATGTTCCTTGATTACCCCATCCACTATGATTCAAATCCTTGGAGGTATGATACAAGGGATGAGGTAAGGATCATGCCTCCGACAACTTTGGCGGAATGGATACCCTAATCCTTGGCTCTTAATCAAAGAGGTATCAACATAGGCTCATGCTCCTATATTGGATAGCAAAATGAACTCGTGGATGATATAAGATAGAGGTGAAACCTAACTACCCTCAAAAAAGAGTTGATGAGGCCATGGTGGCACTTGTGTAATTTAAGGTGAACACATGCCATTATTTACTACCTAGATGAGAATAATTAAATATTCATAATATCATAAACAAACTTCTTAATAGTTGTAATATTACACAAACATCCCCCATAAGTGAAACTTAGAGGTAATGTGAATGGATCCCAAACAAATAGCCATGTTAGGCACCATGTACAAAGATATTTCTCAAGTGATTGAAAAGGATAAAACCCATATGAGGAAAAATTCCTCCCAATTAGAGAAATAAGGTGAAGGATTTTGTGGCCTCCTCACCACATATTTATACCATCTTTAACCTTGAAAACATTCTCCAAGTTCGTCTATGAACCTCAACTGTGCATACTCAAATTAGGTCGGCACCAAAACATTCTCACAGTGGAAACGAATGAAGGTAGACCACAACACACCTTAGCTAGGACCTAAATCCACTCATACATGCCACACCACACTTCCAAAAACACCGAAGCAACTTCATAATTAGTGTAAATACCCAAGGTCGATCGAACATGTGTTAACACCATTAACATTTAAATACACACTTCCTCAAATCTAAAAAACAACTTGTGTACCACACACTATGCTTGATCATGATCTAGAATATTCCATAAACACTCTGAAATCTAACAAATTCCTTCGCAACTACTTTCACTTGAACAATGTACACACCCAGTACACTCAAATGATTGTGTCAGACACTGTAACTCAAGAAACCAACTTCCAAAGCACCAAACCTCAAACAACTTCAACTGAAGAAAGATACAAACACTATCAGCAACCTTCCAAATCAGCAAGACCTAAAACCACTATATAGAGAAATGTGGAGCAAAAACATTTCTCCCAAACTCCTCTGCAATACATAGTTCACACACTGGTGAACACACCTTCCTTTGCACAACAATCCAACACACCAAATTCTGAATGCAACACCTCTAAACATATCTTATCAACATATCCAAACCACACAATTAGATATTCAACATAGAACAAATGTGGAGAAAAACCAAAATGCTACAATGCAACACATAACACCACTCTAACACATTGTTTCCTCTTTTTATTCATTTTTTTTTCAAAAGCACTTGGAAACCAAGCACCAGAGACATATCCTCAACATCTTCAACACTTCCTCATCACCACCAATCCAACTGCAACATAACATCTCAACCATACATCCATAGACAAAATCTTATCAAAGCAACACTAGGATTGACACTAGTAGCTTACTAAGGACAACATAATGCAACTAATCAAAGCATCATTAGAGACAACATCAACTCAATACCAACTGCTCACACTCTTGCAACAATCTCTTGCTCACATATTTGACACCAATGACAACACCAAAGCTTGTTGACATCAATGACAACACCAACTGCATATACTTGCAACAAAACCTAGCTACCCTCAACAAAGGGTTGATGAGGCCATGTTGGAACTTGTGTAATTTAAGTTAAGATGAACACATGCCATTATTTACTACCTACATGACAATAATTAAATATTCATAATATCATAAACAAACTTATTAATAGTTTTAATACTACACAAACACCCCCCATAAGTGAAACTTAGAGGTAATGTGACTGGGTCCCAAAAAATAGCCATGTTAGGCACCATGTACAAAGATATTTCTCAAGTGATTGAAAAGGATAAAACCAATATAATGAAAAATTCCTCCCAGTTAGAGAAATAAGGTGAAGGATTTTGTAGCCCCCTCACCCAATGTATAGTCTCCTACACTTGTGGTGGATATTGAATTTTAAATATGATCCATATTTTTCAAACAACATTTATTCCCTTAGGAAAAAATAAATATAAAGTTTAATCCAAAATATTTTTCCATAAAATAAATAAGAGTGAAGAAAATAAGAGATGAAAACATCTAGAAGCTTCTCATCTATTATTGAGTTGGTGCTTAAAGGAATCATAATGAGATCAAGAGTTTCAAGTCTAATTGAAGATGGTGAAAACTTAAAACACAATGGAAATTATTGTCGTGTAGGAAACAAATATGGAGGGATAAAAAATATTATAAAATTTTCATTAGAGGGGAAAATTAAATCTTCTATGGTGATATCCATATTTGAAAGGCAAGACTCAACAAACAAACCAAAAAGATTTATCAAGTACATGTCCCAATGAATTTCCTCTAGAAAGTAAAGATGATATTGTTACACTTAATCATTAGAATATCTCTTTAAGTAACAATAAACTCGGTAGAAGTAGGAGATTATGGTAATGAAATGAAAAGACATATCTCTAGAAACTTAGTTAATTAAAGGAATTGAATATTAAGATGGCCACATTGCACATTCCAAAAACTAGCCATACTAGATGCCTAATTATGACCATTAGTTGAAGAATCATCAAGAGGAAAATGTGAGAAGGTTTATAGTCTAGACTAATGATTAACCTCCCTAACTACAATAATGTAACTACTCCATTAATCTTGAATAACTAGAAAGTTAGGTGAAAACTCATTACTCTTAGTTATTCGGTTGTGCAATCTAATAAATGGATAGGATATTAGTTAGAAATGAAGGTGTTGGGTCCCAAAACCACTGCTCCACCTACTAGAACTAAATCTAGCTCACAAAGCTATGGTTTTTGTCATGTAAATAAAACTTGTCCATCAACATACCATGGAGGATTAAAGGTCAACTCAATCAGTGTGGATAATCTCTCTTATGCTTCAAGCTCAATTTAAGCCCAAAAGAGTATTTCTATAGGTTGAAAAAATATGAAAATACTAACTTGGTAGATAAACCCAAATATTGATTTGACCCCAAAAGTTGTAACTGGTTTGAGAGAAACTAGCTACCTTACTAGCTCTACATAGTTGATTCAATAACGTTACAATGAGTGCAAGTTGAAAGTAAGATACATGGTTTACAGAAGTTCATGGGACTATTCCCTGCAAAATAGTGAAACCTTAACCAAATTAATTAACTGAACTAAAAAAAAAAAAGATATGTTCATGTTGATTTAAATTGATTGAACCTGATTAAACCCAAATTGATGCCTATTTATGGATAAAATAGTCAATTTGACAAGAACGAGGAGTACTAAAAATGAAAATATTAAGTTATGACTAGATAATTAAGATATATCAAATTTAGTGTATTGTAGAAAGAAAAATTATTAGTTATATATAATCAAATTACATATAATCATTGAATGATCATACAATATTCTAAGTGTATTAAAATGGTACCACATTTTCAAACAAAGAAAGTATATTCACAACACTAAATGTGTTGAAGGGGACCTTGATAATGTTTTGAATTACCCTGAACATGTACCTATCATTCTAGAGATAATATATCTACAACACACCTACCATAGTATTGTCATATATTCTACTACCTTCATTATGCTCCTGCAATTGAATTTCAATGATTGAAATCCTTGGAATCCATTGATTTTTTTTTGTGCTAGAAATCACTTACACTCTCAAAAGTGTCAAGAATATCAAAATATAACCCTAGGTAAAAACCCTAATTTGTGGCATAGTAGCTATTGCCAAATAAAATCAATGGCCCACAAGGTTCTTCTACCCAAAATGGATGATCCAAATCGAAGGGAGGCATTTGCATCAATCTTTGGTAGATGTGAAAGCATCAAAAATTACTATCAATAGTTGGGAGAACTACTACATTTATGGAAATTAGGTGGGGAGTAAACATAATGTTACTTCACTTGTGCCAAAATAATTTTGAAAAAAAGTCTCCTTTTGAAACATCACGGGCCTCACAAAACAATAAAATGTGCATGCTTGCATAATCTTTGATCTTCCAAGCACCCATCAACACTAGGTATCATCCACATGACCAATTATTGAAACCTTATCGCACTCTGATGTAAGGTTGTGAGAACCTTGTCAACAACCAACACTAGTTTCACATCCTCATCAACTCAAAATATCTCATTTTTTGAAGCACTAACAATAGGGATGTTAATGACATCATTAAATGATCCTTCCCCAATGTCAACATATCCTCTCTAACATACACGTAATTTTTTATTACGCATTACAATACAAGTCATACAATATGTCTCAAATGAAGAAAGTATATTGTCTAATGAGAAAATTTGCATTCAAGGATCCGTCTCCTTCAACTATTTTGTAATAGAAACACATTACTTACCCTTATTATCCTTTGACTTATGAGAAGAAGAATTTTGTGACAAAGTTGAAGGAAATTTGATATTATTTATCATTATAAGATTCTTCAACTCGTAAATCTATTTTTATAACATTGATGTTCATCATGCTCAAATATCTTGTTGTATTTTTCATCGTAAATGAACCTCCTTTTGAGGAAGACAATTTAAAAATTACTTTAGATGATAGTTGTTTGTTATCTTTTTGTGGATTTTTTCTTCTTTTTATTTCTATTTAGGATCCTATGATTCATTTTTCCCCCTGGATTGACCAACCATTAATTATTGTGGATTAGAAGACTTCAAGATGCCAATTTGAATGATTTTGTTTGGTTCTTGAATTAGAAGATTATAAATGAACATTTGTTACTCCCATAAATAACTAAAGGGTATGAAAGCTAGAAATAAAAACTAAATACTTACAACCAAGTTTAGATAGCACATTTAGAATCAATTTTAAATATTTTTTTATCAAATGTGGAGTACTTTACTAAATTTAGTTGAAGTCTACTAGATTAGAGGAAACTTCTAGATTTGGAGTCCTCTACTAAATTTTGAGGAGCTAATAAAAATAGTTAAAATTTATTGATGTTTTAATTTGTCACTTTTTGTGACTAGACACCTAAATTTACCCATACCCCACCACACTTCACTTTACCTTGTTCTAGCCATTAATTAAATAACAAGTCATTATTTATTTAATTAATTCATCCTTTATTTTTAACCCTTGCCCTTAATTAAATAAATTTATATTTATTTAATTAAGTTAACCATTCACTTTTATCCCCTATTTTTAATTAAATAAATTTACATTTATTTAATTAAGTTAACCATTCACCTCCATCCCCTATTTTTAATTAAATTTATATTTATTTAATTAAGTTAACCATTCACCTTTATCCACTATTTTTAATTAAATAAATTTATATCTATTTAATTAATTATAATCCCATCCTCTAAATCCTCCAACTAAATCAATTAATTATTACCTACTTAATTAAATGATTTAGCCTAATTAATCCCCATTACCATTTCCTCTAATATTTAATTCCACCTCACTTTCAATCTTTATTCATTTAATCCTAGCCATTAAATATATTTACATGTATCAAAATTTAAACTAGCCATCACTTGACAAGTGTCCCTACCAACCCTACTCCCCATAAACCCACTTATCATCCTAAATCCTTAAATGTGATAAGTGTTATTTTAAGGTATGGGCAAGAATGGGGAAACCTTTCTATTTTCAATAAATCTTAATTTAAATTCTCCATGTACCTTGGAATGTGTAACAAGACAAATCTTTCATTTTTTAGAAATCCTCTCAAGATACCTTTTTTAAATATCCCACCAAACCTTATCTATCCACTATTTTCTATGTCCAATTCTCACCATTGATCTTGGAGCCACCCTTTTCAATTAATTCCCTTTTGAATTTTTTTCAATCCCTCTTGCTTGTGAGCTCTCATCAATTGTGAGCCCTTGATCTTTGAAATCCATCATAACCCTCCATTCCTCACACCAAAAGTCTATAAATTGTAGGTCTCTCATCCCATTTGAGCATCCACTCTTATGATATCATTATTTTGTCCAAATTTTGATTATCCTTCATCTCAATATTACTATCTTGTTGTTTGTTTAATAAGAAAGAGCATTCTATCATTCATCACACATCACAAAGAGCACTTCAAGTGGAGCATTTGGTGTAACTATACTTCAACTCAATCGAAGGATAGAGGAGTAAACAAGGTAAACAAATTTATATTAATTTAAAATTTTATGTTATTTCCCTTGTTTATTTTTTATCTTCATTTGTGTATGCCTCTATTTTGTGTTCTAGCACTTTCTCTCTATATTAACACCTTTGTTATGTGTTTTAGCACTTTCATTCTAGATTGGTGCCTCTATTATGTGTTTTAGTGCTTTCATTCTAGATTAGTGCTTCCATACTATTTTTCAACACTTATAATAATAGATTAGTGATCTTTTAATGTGTTTTAGCACTTTTGATCACATATTAGCACCTATGTTCCAGATCAACACCTATTCACTTGAATCAACACATTTTACAAAAACTAGCATAACTTTTGCATAACTGATTAGATTTTTGACTTCTTGTAGGTATTAGAAAGCTGATTGAGAGCTCTACACATTGAATCAATAAATTTTCATAGAATTTGCATAAAAATTAGTTAAAATCATTTTAAATTCATACTTTTTATTGAAAATTTAAATGCTTATAACTTTTGTATATTGCATCAAATTTTAGCAAACTTTTTTTAAATATATTAGAAAATCATAAGGAATCCATTGGTACCCTCCAATTTTATATTTAGAAAGGTTATTTTCTAATTTATTTTGGAGATTTTCTAATTTATTTTGGAGGCTTAGTTTTTATTGCTAATATTGTTTGAGTGCATCCATTTTTGTTAGTCTAAGACTTTTTTTGTAAAACTAATAAGACATTTATTGTTGTAGCTACATTTTTCCAAGGATCTATCATTTGATTGGTCTTACTTAAAAAAATTATTTCTAAAGGTTAAAGAACTTTGATTGCTATGTTTGTGGAGGTGTGTAGATATAAACTCTCCCCTTTCACATAGTGCATTCTTGGGGATCAAAAGTCTCACATTATCTAGTTTTTATGTTTAGATTAGATGATAAGGTTTGTTAGTGTGTGTATGCTCTCCCCTTGCACTTCTATGATCTTGGGTGACCAAAAACACCTAATATTACCTTTCACATTAGGAGGCCTGCTTGGGGATTTTGTTACCCCAAGGGATGACCTCAACCATATTTTTCAATTGGTATATCAAAGGGGGAGACAAAAATATGTAGTTCAAAAAGGATCCATTATCGTGTCTAGCAAAATCCCAAGACCCTTGGTTTGTCAAGACTTGTAAGGTGAAGTGATAAGAGAATCTCCTTGTTTTGTACATGTAGATGAGCTCTTAGATCACATATTTCCCCTAGTGATATTGTAAATAGAAGCCTAAGATATTATGTTTGTCTTAGTTTGGTGTAAGGAAATTGTATTTCCCCCTAAAGTTACTCACAAGTACCTTCATTTGTTGAGATATATCTAACCTTGGGTAAAGCCTTTGGCCACCCTTAATAAGGGTTTTTAATGTAATGTGACTTACCCTAGCTATCCCTCATAGGTAGATGGCATTAATGGCTAATTCCATTATGGACCCACAATAGGAGTCACAACCACTTGAATAATTTTAGAATTGTGCTCATTTGCTTGGCATGTATTCTTGTACAAAACCAATGTATACTTATCAATACAAATCTCCTTCTAGCCATTAAAATTATTAATGGAGCATAATGGAGTGTAAGTTATTTATTTGTTGTGCCTTCAAATCCACCCCTTATTTAGGCAATAAAACCTTCATCCCAAATCAACCATCTACTCTTTTTCTCCAAATACCTTATTCATCCCTCCAATCCATCCTTCATCCATAAAAATCTCTCCAAACCAACTCTTTATCCAAAAATCAAATCTAAACCCCATCCAGATTCCAAATTTCCCTTCATATTTTCTAATTTAATGCCTTTTCCCTATTCTTTAGTGCTTGCAAAATTTAGCACTTTTAATTTTAGTGCCTTTTCCTTGTCTTTCAAAACCCACACCTTATCTTTTAGCACTTGTGCTTATTAGAACCTCTAAACTATTTTTTAGTTCATGCATTGTTTAGTTCTTTTGATCTATTTTTATTCCTACATTGTTTAGTGCTTCCACCTTATGTTTTAAGTGCCTATGTTGTTTCACCAAATACAATTCATCTGACCTGCCAGTATGAATGCCTCATTTTACTTCTCCATCCTAGTTCAATCCATACCTATTTAATCCAAATATAATTTCATCCTTCATCTTAATGCTTAAGTTCCATTCTTCTAATTATCTATACCATGTCTAATCCATTATCCTAATTTTCATTCCATCCTTCAAATTTAAAATCTAACTTTCTCAACCAACCTTTCAATCATCATCTCCTTATTCTAATATTCATCTTCATCCAAAATAAATCTTGTTAGTGTAGGTTTTTTAATATTTATTTTTCCTACACATTATTAAGCATACCTTAGGTTATAGGAGACTTGGTTTATGTAAGGACACGTGGTGTAATCCATCAATTACATGTGTTGCTCTCACCCACACTTAGATGGTTGAGTTCACACCCATTTTTGGCCTTTTATGCCACCTCACAAAACCACTCATGTGTCTTTCTAAGTAGGTTATGCCACCTATTTGGCATTTTCCAAGTAGGCATAACTCCCACCTAATTTGGTTATTTGGGAGTTATTGCCCCTCTTGGAATTATTTTCCCATATTTTGCTATATAATCAGCACTCCCTCTCCCTCCTATCAAGTCCAGATGAGTTCATATTAACTCAATCAGTTCAAGGGAGAGCTAAGACATATTGTATCATTTAGTGTGTGATAATAACATCATTTTGTTATTGCACCATATTTCAGCATTTTATCTCTTGCTGCTCTCATGTAGAAGGCTTATCTTGGTTTTGCAAGTGATCTTGGGTGCTTGAGTTCATCAGCAACTCTTACATGGTATTAGAGCATCAAACCTGCAAGCCCCTTCTCGATATGGGAGAATTCAACATTGAGCTTTTGCTGGGAGCATATTCTGTCAAGAAAGTATATTCTTTTTGACAGCCAATAGGATGTCAAATTTAACTCAGCATTTTTCTGACATCAGCATGATGTCAGCAATTTTCTACCCCCTCTCATTTGCATTTTCAGTTTGAAGGTGATTTTCAAACGCAGATATCTCAGTCATTTTAACTCCTTTTTCAATGCATTTTTTTTAATTTGGGCTAGAATTTCGTGCTCTTCACTGTGGTGCAATCAGTTTCTAGTTTTGGTGCCTGCATTTTCTAGAATTTTTAGATTCTCACGGGTGTTGCTGCTTCGTCCCCATTTTTGCAACTTCAAGAGCTTATATCTTGCTCCTACGGTAACATTTTTGGGTGGAATTTTTTTTGAAAGTGCATGATTTTTTCTATACTTTCCAGTGGTGTAATAAATGTCATCTCATCCACTATAAATTTTTCACTTTGAGATTGAGGCCTATTTTGGCATTTGTAAAACTCTAGAAACAATTCCAGAATTGTAAACGCATTAATTATAAAGTGCCACCATATTTTCTAGGGGGGTCATTGATTGAGTAAATTTGGGGGGGGGTAATCTTTTTCCTTCGTTGGTTTATGTCTCTTGATTGGTCTATTGTGTGACTAAAGTTGATGAGTTTAATATGGGAATCAAAACACATACTGTTGTAATAAGGTTAAATTGATGGAACTTTAAGTCTTGGTGAGATGGAATCCTAACACATTGTAGGTGGCTTAATCTTTTGCCATATCTCTATGGACTAGTTCCTAAACCTTCATCAAAATGGAAGAGAGTTGTGTGGGACTTAAAAACATAACATATCCTGGGAGTAATTGGTTGTAGTTGTGATATTGATACACAAATGGTCACTGATGGTATTGAGATCCCTCGTGACCTTATGACCAAACTTTGGAAGATGTATGGAGACTCGAATGAACCTCCATTTCCAGAGGATCCTGTTGCGGATTATCTTGTTCCACTTGCAGAGTTTCGACCTATTGATGATAAAACAACTAAAACACTTTCTGATTGGGAAAGGTATGGTAGTTTTGATGACACAGAACCTTCTCCTCCTACAGAGGCATCTATTGAGACTTCAGTTTCTGTGGATCCTAATCCAGATTTAGAGGGTTCATCTTCTTCATCTATGAGTCAACATCTTGAGGTTGAGGGCTCTTCTATTCCAGCATTCACAAAATCATCTTGTTCATCATGTTTTGAGGACACAATGGGGGATGATAAGTGTATTCATATGACATGCATGAAGATCTTATCTACTGTTGTACCTAAGGATGCTCATGATCCAACATTTTTGGCTCCTTGTGATTCAGTGCAGCAGGACATACATTGTCTTTCAGATTTGGCTACTTGTGATGGCTTCTTAACAGGTATTTTAGACTTGTTTGTGGAGTCTCATATTGTAGATTTGGGAGACATCATCGACAACATTCATCTTCTCTTTGATGGAGATGATCCTTCTTCATTTTTTGCAAGGGAACCTTTTGACCCTCTTGTTCTTTACCCACATGATCATTCTTCACAGTTTGACATGACTATGGTTACTATTGAGCATCATTTGGAGGAGGCACCTTTCTCTTTAGAGAAGATACTTTTTTCTTTAGATTTTTTTCTACATCCATCTCCACTAGGTCCCGGATTGTCATCTTCTGCAGTGTGGCCTAGAACACTTGATTTTATGGTGACATCTTTCAGCATCAACATGGGGACACCTAAGCAAAGTTCAGAGACATATTTTCATCATTCTTCCATCATATTCCTTTCAAGAATGGGAAGATATCTTGCATGCATCCTTGGTTTCATCCTTGGTTTTCTTTCTTCCTAAGGGGAGGAATATTGTTCGGCGATCTTGGATCATCTTCATCTTCTTGTGTCGAGCATTCACCAACAATGCAGGAGATTCTACATTGGGGGGACTATATGGTCTCTCTTCTTTGTCTCTCTTGGGGAAGAGTTTTGTCCTACGGGTTTTCTCATTCTCATATTTTGAGAGGTTTCATCATTGTACATGGGTACCTAACATGGCCTTGTAGCTGGGACCCATCTTTGCATTGTTTCATCCTTTCACCCACCTAAGCTATTCTAAAGGGGGGTGTTAGTGTAGTTTTTTTAATATTTATTTTTCCTACACATTATTAAGCATACCTTAGGTTATAGGAGACTTGGTTTATGTGAGTAAATGTGGCGTAATCCATCGATTACATGTGTTGTTCTCACCCACACTTGGGTGGTTGAGTTTCACACCCACTTTTAGCCTTTTATGCCACCTCACAAAACCACTCATTTGTCTCTTTCTAAGTAGGTTATGCCACCTATTTGGCATTTTCCAAGTAGACATAACTCCCACCTAATTTGGTTATTTGGGAGTTATTTCCCCTCTTGGAATTATTTGCAAATATTCTACTATATAATCAACACTCCCTCTCCCTCTTATCAAGTCCAGATGAGTTCATATCAACTTAGATAATTCAAGGGAGAGTTGAGACACATTGTATCATTTAGTGTGTGATAATAACATCATTCTATTATTCACCATATTCCAATGTTTTATCTCTTGTTGCTCTCGTGTAGAAGGCTTATCTTGGTTTTGCAGGTGATCTTGGGTACTCGAGTTCATCAGCAACTCTTACAAATCTCAAAATATCCTCTTCCCAAACACTATCCCACAATCAAATCCAACATCTTCATCTTTTGTCCTCATACCATCTCTTTATCAAACCTTTCTTTCAATTCAACCTTACATCCAAATTCATGTAAACCTTAATTAATACTCCATCCATCTCTAGTCTTCTAATCCAATTCATAATCTAAATCCCAATACTAAATCTAATAAAAATTCATCTTATAATCTTACATCAACCATATCCTAATCCACTTCCTAAATCACCTTTATCCTTCATCCACTCAAATCATCTTATCCAAAATTTTAGTTTAATCAAATCCAAAATATGACCTTTAGTCAATCAATCCCCCATCTTGTTTAGCCATCCAATAAAACCCATCCTACTTCATTCCCTTCTAATTCACTTTCATCCATCACAATCCCATTCGAAACATGAATTCGTACCCTAACCCAACAAGGCCAAAAATTATACTCAAGGGTAAGCCAAACACTATGAACCCCTTAAATCAAATTATTTTCTGAAATCAATCCAATCACAATGATGATGATGAGTTTAGTATTGTAACAATCTTAGTATGGTCCCTATGATGATAATGAAAGTCTTGTAGGCCAGTATTAGTATGAAATTGATCCCCTTGAAGCCATACTCACTAGTAAACCTTCTCCAAGCTTCCACAACTCACCCATCCATAATAAAATACCTTTTGGACAAGAAATGGATAGCACAAGCTATCCCATCATACCTCCACACATATCTATTGGTTATTCTTATCCTACCTTTGACAAGGGAAATCCATTTTATCCCCCATCCATATCTCCCTTTTGTCCCTCACCCACATATCCCTCTCACCCAATAGTTATATCTCCATCTTCTCTTGTATCCATATCCCAAACTCCATCGTTGTCCAACACTCCTCCCCAATCCACCACTCTACAAATACAAGAACCTAGAAATCCCATTACTAATTGTGAAGACCTCTTAAAATTTATCCTTGCTTACTACTTCAATAAGGATAAATATTCCTTTATTAGGCATCTCATAAGTATTGGCACAAAACTTCCATCTCCCATCCCAATCAAATCCTGATTCATCTCCTATTTTTCATCCTTACCCTTTCTTCACAAGTGAAACCAACCCTCCATCCAAAGTTCCCTCAAACCCCATCCACATCCCAAATCTCAATTTTCAGCTCCTTTTCAAAATCCTTATTCTCATCCTCAATCAACAAATTTGTTTAATTATCAAATTCTTATTTCACTTTCTCATCTCCCACATACTTACCATCCACATCATCCAAATCCTAAAAATACACTTTATCTCATATATTTAGAGATTTCCTCCAAGTACTATTAGTAAAGGATCCTAAATCTCCATGCACGAATAAAGTTGTGCAATCTTTCCATATCATACATCCACCTCCATCCCCTCTAAATAAATATCAAAACATCCTTTGTACTTTATCTTGTGATCACTTTTCAAATCAATATCAAATCATCCCTTCTACTCCATCTCAAGATCAAAGCCTCCAGTAGTGGTCCCCAAGTGAGGTCCAAAATGCTCCATGTTGGTGTAATTGTGAAAGCCTCCAATGTTGATTAGTCCTAAATTCCTAAAGAAGTAGACACCATAGTGGTGGTTGTGGTCGAGACCCCCAGCACAACTAGGGTACAACATTACCATTAATGTCAATAGAATGACAGATTCAAGGCTAGTCCATGAGATCAAGAAGTCCATCAAGATTCATATCATATGGCATGCTCAAATAATGTATTTCAATGAGACACATATCTTGGAGGTTATGGGTGTGGATTTCATCAATGAGAATGAAATTTTTAGCTTTATAGATGACATACTTAGGGGTCTCAACTGTAACCACCACTATAAGGTACCTAATCATGGAATCCTTCTCTTACCTTAGTATTTAATTTAGTGGATTATTTTCTTTTCCATGGAGATGACCAATGTATTTTGGACTGATTTACTAGGATACCTTATGCTAGGATTCCCTCAGTTTATGTGATCTTGATGGTTTATTCTTGGGTGACTACAGTTTATGGAAATCTTGATTAAGATAATTTTGTCTAAGGGACCATTAGCATACTCTTCTTGGTCAACAAGACTATCATCCTTGTGATATTAATATTCATCAACAAGGTTGTCATTATCATCAAAATAAAAAGGATTCATAACTTCTTGCTTTGATTGGGCTATAGTTTTAAATATTTTGATTCAATTTTTTGCACAAGTTTAGTACAAAAAAGAAGACAAAGAAGACACATAACATCCTAGATATTGAAGTAGGAGTGTTTGGTCTTGTAGGCCTATTAATATATTTTTACCCAAGAATAAATATTATGGCCTATGATCTCAAGGAGTTGACCACTTTTGATCCTCAAGGTTGCATAAGATATGAGAGGAGAGCATAGGTGGCCTACTATTCTATTTTCATAACTATGGTGTGAGTAACTTTCTAGGGCTAATTTCTTACCAATGGACTACAAAGATCAAATAGCTAATAGGTTCACTACATTAGGCTTGCACAAGGTTCACTAAGGGTATTCCTTGATGTACCCCAAGGTAAATGCAACCTGATTCTATGAAGTGAGGTATATTTTTAATGTCCTAGTATAAGAGGGTAGCAGACTCTCCTTATTCACTTATAAGCTATAAATTTTCTTACAAGGTTAGCTCAAAATACCAATTTTACCCCTAAGGAGAGTCATTCAAGTATATCTTTAATTTTTATACCTCACTAGGACACAAGGGCTCATATCACAACTTATTGATGAAATTTGAGCTAGGCCCATTAAAAATAAAGTAAATAAAAAAGAGATTCATTTTTTATTTTCAAGATGACCTTTCAACATGAGAAAAGAGCATACATGAGTTGATATTTTTGTGGAAAAACACAAAAGGGACAAAGGAATTTTTTTTATTCCCAATATCACCTATCAGTGTGAGAAAAGATCATACATATTCCAAGGTCACACAAATAAGCACACACGTTCATTAACCTTAGAAACAAAGTATGAAATCTAAACAAAGCACACAAAAAAGATAGAACCGATATGATGTCTTTGTTGAATGAATCTACAAGACATATGTTGGTAGTTTGATAGACAACATTTGGAAAATTAACTTGCAACAATAGGTTAGCACATGGCATGAAAATACCAAAAATACTCCTAAAAATAACATTTGTTAGCAATATATAAACCCAAAACTTAAAAAAATGGCAAATAGAATGCAGGGGTGTTACTACACAGAGTGCATGTGCCACTATAAATGTATATGTTCTATTTAATAGAGAAAGCACATTGATAGATAAAAACTAACTTTCTAGAATGCAAAAACATTATTTTAAATTTATATACATACTATGATTACATATCTACTAAAATCTAATGCACATATCATAAATAGTTATAAAAATTCTAAAACAACTATGAAAATTCTAAACAAACAAAGCAAGACAAAAAATGTGCATGTGTCACCAAGTAGTATGCATACACCATAAGCAATGTACAAATGCTAAAAAGGTAGTAAACAAAAACCATAGTGCACATACATCATGAGATTATGCACGTATGTCATGAGATAGTTTGTATATGCCATGAGGTGGTGTGCTTATGCCACAATGCACATACACGATGAGGTAGTGTGCATATATCCCACAAAGTAGGGGTTTACGTTTTTAGGTCTTCCAAGTTACAAATATGTCGTGGTAGCTATGGATGTACAATTTGATAATTTAAATGTGTCATTCAATGGTCAAGATCTACTAAACTATGAATGACATAAAATCCATAAAAAAAATTTAAAAATATTTCAAAAATGCTAAAAATAACATGGATTATCTTAGGGAAGGGCCCCATCGAGTGTGCTAAAATATAGGACCAAAAGAATAGGAAATAACATAAAATAATGAGAATCATGTCCTATACCAGCATACACCTAATATTAGAGCTAAGGGAACACAATAAATGATTAAAAAAAATGAACCATTACCATTAAAACCTTTAATAACCAAAGGTGGCTCCATATGATGTATGATTTAGGTTTCTCAAGAATTTGGTAGCATAACTTTGTTGTATCCCATTTCCTTTTTTTAAATAACTTGGGAGATGCTTGATTTATAATTTTTTGGTTGAATTGATGGATGAATAATATTTGATCTTGTAGATGGAGGGTTAGGATTTATTCTCATGTAGGAGAGAATGAAAATATGAAAAATGACACCATGTGATTGGTGCACATGATTAGAGAAGGATGGAGATGAAATGAAGGGTGGATATTTGATCAATCTTGATGAAGGGTTGAGATTAAAATAAGTGTTTTTAAGGCATGTGCAATTTGATCCATGTGCTAGAATTGGAGCCTTGTACAAAGTTTTGATTCCTTGTACAAGGTTGATTTTTTATTATTTTAATTATAATTTGGTGGAGGAATGCACAAATGATTAATTAGTTTGTTAAACTTGACTATTCTATTCACCTAATGATGAGGGGGGTTTTAAAGAAATTAAATAAATTATGGTGCATTTATTTAGTTTTTTAGAAATGTCAAATAAAATGATTTATTATATTAAAGTGGGAACATTAGGAGAAATGGATGAATTGGTTAAATGAATTGAATAAATAAAGGTTATTTATTAATTTAGCACTAGAGGAACAATTAGACAAACGAGCGAGATGGGTTGGTCAAATTAACTGAATAAATAAATTATTATATTCAATTAACTCTAGATTAGTGATTATATGGTTGTGTAGGATAGGCTTAATAGCTAAAGTGTCAAAATTAGTGATGTTAGATGTGTTGTTAAGATTTGCTCAAGTATAGGTGTTTATAGGTGTGAAATGATATATTACCTAAGTAGTTTTATATTAGGTCCTATTCACACTTACATACTTAAGGTTACTTAGGTCATTTACATTTATTTGTCTAATATCATAGAATTAAGACACTTCTCATCATTTTAGTATGTCTCAAAGTTTCATATAGGGTTTCATCCTTGTCATTATAATAAAGGTTTCCTCATTTTATATTTTACCAATTTTATTTTATGTATCTAATGAATTCTCTGTGTTCATAGAATTTCCATTTCTTCTCTCTAATGTGGAATTTTGTTTTGTTATAGGCGATCCGTGGGCTATTGTGGGGTTGATCAACAACTATTCATCTAGAAATTCATATTGCATCAATTCATATTCTTCAATTGCAACTTTTATTCTAAACAAAAAATAGCAACATTAAATTTGCTTGGCTTACCCATTATTGTCACATTAAATTATTCTAACAATAATAGCCATCGAATGATACATCCACTTACCACAAGACTATTCATAGGTATTTGATAGCTCAATGAATTGTATAAACACTAACTTTCTATCATGTAATGCATCAGTAAAACTTGTTGATAACATAGACCACAACAATAAATTAACTTTCTATGGTCATATACTTTCATTCCATAGGGTCAAGTTCTTGCTATAAAATAAATGGCATATTTTCCCCTTTTTCATCCTTTTTGCCTAAAATTGCTACTATGGCATCATTTGAAGCATCAACATAGATGTAAAAGGGTAAATACTAGTTAGAGACTCATAGAACTAGAAAAGAGGTTAGTTTTTCCTTAATTAGCTCAAATAATTTCTAACATTCTCTAGTTAAAGAAAATTCAACATCTTTCTAAAGAAAAGAAAACATGGAGGCTACAATTTCACTTTTTGTATAAATATTTCTATAGTAGCCTACATGACCCAAAAAGGTTCTAATATTTGTTTCTATTTTTGGAAGTTCTAGTTATGTTATGGCTTATATTTTCTTTGTATCCACTTTGATTCCTTCAGCAGAAATGTGATGACCAAGCAAAACACTCTAATCAAACATTAGAGGCATTTGTTGTGGCTTAAAGATAATTTATACTCTTCACATTTTTGCAAAAACTTATCTAAATTTTGAAGAGCCTCATCAAATGTTCTACCATGGATTGTAAAATCATCCATGTAAACCTCCATGCAATCATCCACTAATTCTACAAAAATGGCCAAGATGACTCTTTAAAAAGTAGCTAGTGCATTATAGTCGAAAAGGAAAGAATTTTTAAGAAAAATTTATGCATGAACATGTAAATGTGGTCTCATCTTTATTTTTAGTAGTTACATGGATTTGGTTATAACCACTAAATCCATCCAAGAAGAAAAAATAGCTTTTTTCTAGCTAGATTATCCAAGACCCAATCAATGAAAGGTAAAGGAAAATAATCCCTATAGGTAGCTTTAATAAGTTCTCTATATTCTACATAGACTCATTATTTTCCACACTTATTTGGAACAATAATGAGTAGTGATACATATTTTTTTCTAAGATTAGATATATGAAACCTAAGTTTGTAAGATTGTTTTAATTTGTATTTTAACAATTTCTCTTAAGGCGAGATTGAGTCTGCATTGTGACTACCTTATTGGTCTCACATCCTCTAAATACATATCATGAGTATAGATTTTTGGATGAAATCTGTTTATGTCTTTATAATCCCAAGAAAATTATTTTGTGTGAGGATAAAGAAATTTAAAAAATAGCTCATGTTGATCAAATAGTTAGTTATATTCAATTTTTTTCTTGGCAAAACCATTATCTATTTAGTCCCTAGATGAATTGAGGAAACTATTTTGATCTTGTTCATCAATGTGTTTAAGGGATAATAATGGAGTTGAAACATGTGAAATTTAGTTGTCTTTAAATTATTTTTTTACTTCTTGGAATTATTTTGCATTATAGTGGTATCAGAGCCTCAATCCTGCCAACCTATGGGTCTGATTGTGCGAATGCATGAACACATGGGAGAGGGGGAAGATGAATTTTTGGTCTCCAAAATTTCTAGATGGTGTGAAGGGTATCAAAAGTATAAGGATCTTCTGTCATACCAAGAGTATATAAGACTGACAGGAATGGATATACCAATAAATGAGGAGATTATTAGCATCTTTGATGAGTACTTAGGTGAACCTGAGGCTATCAAGGACACAATCTTTTCATAGGTACTACATGAGGAAAAAGAAGGAAGAAGGAAGAAAGCATGAGGAAGCCCTCCTTAAGCATGAGTGGAAAAAGGGGATCCAACAAAAAGAAGAGGTTTGGGTAGATCCCCATGTCGAAGCAAAGGGAGAGATGGAATGCTTTACAAAAGAAGAGCCAATATTGGGTGTCGAAGGTGCACCAATAGTTACAAATGATGGTCAAGAGATATCCACCCATTTTTTAGGCATGGAAGTGATCAAATACTATGATAACAATCTGCAATGTTTAGAATATTTGATGATTTGTGAGATAAGGGTTATGATAGTGTGAATAGTGGTTTGACTAAGACTGAATCTTGTGAGGAATGATGGAAATTTCATCATGAAAACCCTAAGGATAGTGAAGAGATAAGAAGAGAAAACTCCATAGATTTTGACCAAGAAATATTTGAGCTCCTTTATTCCAAGATTAATGAATTCATTGATTGGTTAATTTCTAATCTTAAGAAGGAAATTTTTGGTGTGCACATGATGGTTTTACGAGATTTGATTAAGTTTGAGAAAGACACCACACTTGAATGCTCTTTAAAATAATATACAACACAAGCATGCAAATATGTTGAAAGGGGCTAACACAATCCAATATACACTAGGTGAGCCCCCAAGGCTAGATGAGAAACACACACTAGGTCTACAAGGTGTGAACTCATAAAAAGGTGGAAAATGGAAAAGTCACGCCAGGTCTACATGCCTTTTGTATGTCAACCATACCAAAATTTATACTCCCTAATAACTTTGATAAGGTGCCACAACATGATCGATGTTATGCCAACGCTACACTAAGTTCAACCTCTGTGAACAAAGTGAAGCAAGAAATGTCAATGTATGCCCCCACTTTAAAGGAATTGCTAAACACCATGTTGTGAGCAATTACTTTAAAGTAGAAATGATATATGTCAATTGATAAAAGGGCCATGAGAGCTTATTTGGAAAGCCCTACGCCAAACATATGTTTCCAAATAAAGTTGCATCATGAAAAAGGAGGTTTCCTCCACATGCAATCCAAAGGTAACACATAAGGGATCCGCATATGTTTAGGTGGCTATGAAAATATTCTCACAAGGGATAGTGTAGTCTATTATACACTAGGTGAGCCTCCAAGGATAGATGAGAAACACACACTAGTCTACAAGGTGTGAACTCATAAAAGGGTGGCAGATGGAAAAGCCATGCCAAGTGTATAGGCCTTCCATATGTCAAAAATACCAAAAGTTATACTCCTTGATAACTTTGATAAGGTGCCACAACATTGTCAAGATGTTGTGCCACACTATGCTAAGTTTAATCTTTGTGAACAAAGTGAAGGAAGAAATGTCAATGTAATAATGCCAATGTATGTCCTCACTTTAAGGGAATTTCTAAACACCATGCTATGAGAAATTCCTTTAAAGTAGAAAATGATAAATGCTAATTAATTAAAGGGAAATTAGATTTTTTTTGTAAATCCCTATGCCAAACATATACTTCCAAATAAAGTTATGTCATGAAAAAGGAGGTTGTCGCCACATACAATCCAAAGATAACACATAAGGGATCCACAGATTCGAGGTCAAGGTATGTCTTTGCTATAGTGATATAATAGAGCTTGGAACCATAATCATTCCCCAAATACCTCGTGGAACAATGAACACAAAGGAGGAATGGAACATAGAGAGATATAAGAAAAACAAGCCTTTGGGGTCAACATGGAGGAAACCTAATTGTCTCCACGCTTTGCATCGTCCCTAAAAGGAAAAAAAAGACAAGTGAAAAGACAATGATTATGATAGATAGAATAATGTAGATACAAATAGAAGAATGTTACAACAAATTTTGCTTCCTTTGTATTCTTGCACCAACGGAGTAACAAGGGTCATCCAAAGAAAGCTCACAAACATAAAGACACACCAAGCAACACAATATGGGGGATCACATTACACAAATGTAATCACAAAGAACATGGAAAGAACAAAGATAATATGACACATGTGAGCCAACCTTAAGCAATTTGTTACATCCCAATCTTGTTCATCATATACAGACGATGAAGAACTCGCCAAATGGGCAACAACGAGTGTCGTACTAGGAAAAACTCTAGGTTCAACATGTGGTGATGCACTCTTTTTAGGAGGATCATCATAGTTGTACCCATCTAAGTTCACGGAGGAGGAAAATAATAATTTTAGCTCATTATGCACTTCCTCATCAATCTTAACAATCTCATCATCATCATCCAAGTTAATCACTACAGGAGGCCTGATGACAATGTCCATTGTATGCTCCTATTTTTCTTGTTGCGAAGGTGGAGAATCATCATGCTTTGTTTGAGTTAGTTTTTAGTCTTGGTTTATTGGTTTTTTATTTTCTTCTAACTAGTGAGCAATAGCACAACATCTACGCCTATGCTCTTTAGCATTTTAATTTCATCTTGCACAGTTTTCAAGTTGTGATGGTGTAGGGGCAGGTTTATCAACCATTGGTTTCTTTTCTTCCCACAAGTGAGGAACAGAAGGAACCATCGAGGCTTGGGAAATTGTTGTCTCTTTGGGTTTATAAACTTGTTTGATCTTAGGAAGCACCAAAGGAGTTGTAATTTTATTACTTGGTCTCTTATAGGAAATGGGTGGGTGAATTATGTTTGACTTGTATTGGTTACTTGGAAGGACTTTTGGTTCAAGCATTGGTTCATCAATGATAGGTCGGGGAG
This sequence comes from Sequoia sempervirens, assembly GCA_007258455.2. Lineage (NCBI taxonomy): Eukaryota > Viridiplantae > Streptophyta > Pinopsida > Cupressales > Cupressaceae > Sequoia > Sequoia sempervirens. The sequence goes on from VDFB02271358.1 coordinate 1,267,276,326, forward strand.
GAAAAACAATCATGGAATCACGAATACTTCTAAGAGTTAATTCTTCTATGCACTTTGCCTTGAACTTTTGATAGGATATGAAAAAGAAGTCTTCACGAGGCTTTATAGATTCCATGGGTTCAGGCCAAAATAATTCCAATCAAAATTTTCCACGGGAAGACAATGGATTAAAACCACTGATGCATAGTATATATTTCATTTCCAAATGGAAATTTCAAGCGTTTATGAACTACCGATGGGATGAAATCCATGGAGCGTAGCCATGGATAGCCTAACTTCACATAGAATTGATCTAACGTCAAGATGATAGAGAATGAGACATCTAATTTCTTTGGTCAAACTTTTAATGGGAGAGTGATCAAACCTATCGTAGGGCGAGAAAAACCATCACGCATTTTGATCCATGCTTTCAATTGTTCATAATAATCTTGGTAAAGTTCATGCACAAATAAGAATTTCTGAGTGATCATATTCTCAACACATACGAGATCAATTAATATCCCATTTGTAGAAATGTCATTGATTCTTTCAATTATGTAAAGAGGACCATAGAGTACATGTTTAAGTATATCACTATGTGAGAAATTAATGTCCATCGACAAGTTGGTTTGGCCCTTACGAGGTTTAATGTCAGTGAGTCTAATCGTGGTATGTATATCATCCTCATTATCACTCTTTTCACCATCAGTTATTCCTTGTGTGTTGTCAACATTCATCACATCATTCTTAGTATCACTAGCTTTAACAAATGAAATGGAGTGGTTTGGCATTGGATTGCTAAAGATTTGCAAATTTTAATTTTGGTGAACTTGACATTGTACACCAAAATGAAATGGTGTGAAAATGGGGGAGATCCAAAATGGGGTGTCCTAGGTCCTTCATTCAAAGAACTTAGGAACTAATGGTGTCCCTCTTCACAAAATTTCATTGAAACTAAGAGATTGCAAAGTGTAGAGATTGAATTTCAACCCTAAGGTGAGCCAATCTCTCTTGAATATCTAGGTTTCTTAGGAAAAGAGTATTTGGAACTAAATGGAAATGATTTGATGCAACTAAACCTGATGAATAAAAGACCTAGATGATAAAATGCAAGATCTCGAAGATACAAAAATTGAAATCACAGTTTGTAGGAAAATCTGAGAAGGGTCTAGACACATGTACCTGGCATTAAAAAATGGTTATGATCATTGATGGAGGATAGGTTTTCCCTAGGGTGAATGGTTCCTGGGTAGGGTGTCCAGAAAAATATTTGACAATCCTTTGGCACTAGATCTTAGCTTCAATTTGGTACAAGTCTCACTGTCGGAAAGTTGGAAATAAAATCTGCAATTGAGTTTTCATGTCTTGACAACAATGGTGAAAATTATGCAATGTTGAAAAATTTATCTTTGAGATCTTTTCATTCCTTCTTCAACCTGTAATATACACATGCAAAGAGAGGAAAATTTGTTTGTTTAAATGCAATTTTTCCTTAGTCAAACCCCATGTTTGGTAATTAAATCTTGATAGAATGATAATGATAATTGATAAATGGAAAGAATGATGAATGAACACTTGCTTGCTACAACTCACAAAACCTTTAATGGATTCCCTTAGAGGACTGAATTCAAACACATCACTCCAAGGAATCAGATCTTTCTTTTCTTGATTTGTTGGATACTTGAATGTTTGGATGCTTTGGGATCAACAATGCATATTAGCCTTCACAAGAGGACATAAACACACATATGCTTATACATGATGATAGGATCTTGAGTGTTGCAATAAATGACTAATAAATTTGTTCTTGAATTCTCTTGACAATAATATTTTCTCATATGAAGTCTTCATAATGTTGCTTAGATTTGAATTGATAAAAAGACTATGTATTTATAGGTGTTAATCTAATTTCCTGAAAATTAGATTCCAAAAGCCAAAAAATGCATATGAAATTTGAATCATTAAAATACCACCAAAAACATATTAATATTTGGGACCTAGGACTTAAGGAGGACCCATTCACCCTTGGGAAAATGGGTCTTGGCCCAAAATTCCAGGACACATTCATTTCAAGGTGATTAAAATGTTAATTGCATTAATTAAATATAGGTTTCCCTTTCAGAAAATGGGATAAATAAGGCTTTGGAATGCATAATTTGGAAAATTAGAAGATTAATTAAGTCCAATTAAGGGACCTGGACATAGTGTGAAAATGTAAAGGTATATAATTTCCTACACTATATTTAGCCCCCACTTTAGTGAGAGTATGTGCTTACGCTCAAACTCACACTAAAGTAGGCAAATATGCGTCAAGAGAGGTCCAAGTGTACAAATGTTAGAAAGATAGGATGAAAAAGATCAAAGAGGATGATCAAGCCCCTAGGATCTAAGATTCCATGTAAAACCAACATAAGGACAAAGGGATACACAAGATGTGTAAGATACGTGCAACAAGACAAGATACACAAGCCTATAATGTTAAAGAAAATGCAAAAAGGGATGAACTAGCAAGTTGCATTATGCCACGTCCATCAAATACACTCACATGGCTCCACTAGAAAGCAAGTTGTGTTATGCTAGGTGGACATGAAAATATTCTCACAAGGGCTAGTGCAATTTGGTATACACTAGGGGAGCCCCGAAGGCTAGATGAGAAACACACACTAGGCCTATAGGTGTGAACTCATAAAAGGGTGGCAGATGGAAAATTCATGCCAGGTCTACAGGCCTTCCATATGTCAACAATACCAAATTTTATACTCCCTGATAACTTTGATAAGGTGCCACAACATGATCAAGATGTTATACCAATGCTACACTAAGTTCAACCTCTATGAACAAAGTGAAGCAAGAAATGTAAATGCAATCATTCCAATGTATGCCCCCACTTTAAAGGAATTTCTAAACACCATGCTATAAGCAATTAATTTAATGTAGAAAATGATAAATACCAATTGATAAGAGGGCCATGTGAGCTTATTTTAAATACCTATGCCAAACATATGTTTCCAAATAAATTTGTGTCATGAAAAAGGAGGTTTCCCCCACATGCAATCCAAAGATAACACATAAGGGATCCATAGATTCAAGGTCAACGTATGTCTTTGCTATAGTGATATAATAGAGCTTGGAACCATCACCATTCCCTAAATACCTCATGGAACAACAAACACAAAGGAGGAATGACACATAGAGAGATAGAAGACAAACAAGCCTTTTGGGTCAACATGGAAGAGACCTAAATGTCTCAAAGCTTTGTATCATCCCCAAAAGGAAAACACAAGACAAGTGAAAAGATAATGTTTAGGATAGATAGAAGAATAGAGATACAAATAGAAGAATGTCACAATAGATTTTGCTTCCTTTGTATCCTTACACCAACAATTTAACAAGGGTCATCCAAAGAAAACTCACAAACAAAAAGACACACCAAGCAACACAATATGAGGGATCACATTACACATATGCAATCAAAAATAACATGGAAAGAAAAAAGCTAGTATGACACATGTGAGCCAACCTAAAGCAATTCGTCTACATCCCAATCTTGTTCATCATATATGAAAGGTTGATAACTAGCCAAAGGGGAAACTACTAGTGTCGTACTAGGACAATCACCAGATTCAACAAGTGGTGATGCATTCTTTTTAGGAGGATCATCATGGTTGCACCCATCTAAGTTCATGGAAGAGGAAAATAATAAATTCAACTCGTTATGCATTTCCTCATCAATCTTAACAATCTCATAATCATCATCCAATTTAATCACAACAAGAGGTCTAATGACAATGTCCATTGTATTCTCATGTTTTTGTTGTTGTGAAGGTGGAGAATCATCATGCTTTGTGTTGGTGGTTTTTAAGAACCAAGCTGATCTTCAAAATTGCCTATGGACTTTGTCATTTCCAATATTTAGCATACTAAAGGGATTGACCAATGAATGAGTGAAAGATGAAAATATTTCCTCCTACACTTTGGGATCTTTGAAACCCGGGAGGGTGATCCCACAAAGTATATTCAAGAACTTATGCAATTAACATTTAGATACGTTGTAAATAATAGATAATTCTCATATGACCACTCAGCAACGTAGTGTATTAGAGAGTTGGAAATTATTTTAGCAATACCCTACACTTGGAGCATGAGAACAATGAAATCCAACATAAAATAGCTACAATGGTAACTCATTTGAAAATTTTGTAAATAAAGAGTGATTTGTTGATGAACTAACCCAGAAACTGTATTATGAATATTTTACTCAAACTAGTGCCTTATCCTAAACATGGAGTCAATCCTAACCTATGCAACTTGATAATAGTTTTACACATAGCATCATATAAGCTCGGAAAATACTACATTACAACACCTCCACATTATATTCTTGACCACTACTTCTTATGAATATCCTAGCACTTAATTCATATGAATCAACAATTTCATTCAAGCATTTACTCTAATTCCTTGAATTAATAAGCAAGAAAAAAACCATACATCCACTGGAAATCAATGGAGATGAACAAAACAATCCTTGATTATATTATTCATGACTCAAAACAAGTACAGAGGAGAGAAAATGGCCATGAAATTGGCACCATTTTGTATTGTATTTGCTATTTTTTTATCAAAATTACATACATAATAACAGACTCAGAACTTAAGACAAAAACTCAAAATATGCTCAATATTCTTTTCTACAATTCTCTATGATCAATTGCAATACAACGAACCATGTACTTCTGGCCTTGAATTCTTTCTTATAGAAATGAAGGAGCAAAACAATCTTTGGGCCAGATAGTACACATGTCACCATTTTACTGGACCGTTGTAACATATATTCCCTTTGCGGTTACATTTGCATTCTCAGGTGGTGGGAAACATGTATGAGACAAAAAAGCATCCTCATTGGTCATTGGAGATCTGGTCCCACCTTTCAAAAGGCATCTTTGAGCAATTTTCTCAAAAAGTTTGTCCATGCACACAAAGTGAAAATGAAAGAAAGCATGAAAGAATAAAATAGGAAAGGACACAAAATATGTCCACGTCTGCAAACTTGTCACCAATTCAAAATGGGGAGAAAGCAATATACTGTCCATACTTCAACAAAGGCCTAATATGTTCTAATTTCAAGCTATGCATTTCATTTCTCCCATCCGTTACTCACCATGGTTGTAGATTTCAAAACTAGAATTATAATCACCACCCTCACCATTTCAAATCAATCCTCCAGCTCATCCAAATATTTGCTCCTCCAGGCCTGGAAATCCTCTTCAGTGGGCCAGTTGAAACTCAAAACAATGTATGCCTTTTGTCTCTAAGGTGAATATTTGGTAACAACATGATTGGCCTTCTTATCAAACTCTGACAGGACAATCTTTGCAAGGGCTGGCATGTCCATATTTCTTTTTAATGTACCCATATCATGTCCTTGACAAATCAGAGCAGCCTGGCTTGAATAACAGCATTAGTTTCCTTTCTCCACTCCCGAAGGGTTTTTATGCTACCATCATCCCTTAGAATAGATGGGAGAAGACCATGATGTGTTTCATGAATTTTTTTTACCAACTCCCTTATTCTAATCTCCAAAGGTTCTATACTTCCCCTGTATTCCTTAATTTCATTTATAAGATTGATAGTGGGCTTAAGCCTTTTCAGGGGGTTAGCCTCTTGCTTGGCTCCAATAGACATCATCCTTAATTCCTACAACCTAGGGATCCATGTCTCCATGAGTGGAATAGCTCTCTCCTTTTCATTGTAAAAATTATCTATAGCATACTTCATGGACGAATAGTTGTCATGAATGTTGTTCAATCTGTTAATAACCCATTTGTTTAAGTGCTCCAAGACTATAGTGACAATCTTCATATTACTGACAAAGACTTCCCTATCATGATTATCACATTTCTCTTTGTAATCATTTAGTTGCCTAAGCAACTCTTCCTTGCTAGCACTTTCCTCAGTCTCTGGAACTTCTGATGCACTAGGCTCTATCATTGAAATGGGCACAATTCCCATATTGTATGGAATAATTTACCATGAAGAACTTGTTGAAGGGGTATAAACAGTAGGTGCATCTTCTTGTGGAGTGATAGGGGAATCAACACTTGTTTGTTCTTGCCTTATTGGTTGCAAATTTTGCAACTTCTCTTCCAATAATGCTACTTTCATTTGTAGTTGCATCTTTTATTGTTCAGTCCTTTCATATTGTACCAACAAGTTATTGTATTTTGTCTTGATCTTTTCCTTTTCTATAGTTATTGATTCCACTATGGATCTTGTGAACTCAACGACATGTGTAGACATATTGTTTGCCTCAAGAACCGATATCTCTGATACTCTCTTTATTATTAGGCATCCCCTGTAGTTAGGTGCAGGTTTCAGTAATGTCAGGCTTCTTTGTACTTGGGGCTAGGAACCAAATAGCTAATGCATCCCATTATTCACTGAAAGCAAACCCCTGTAGTGCAATTTCAGCCTCCTCCTCTAAATTGTAGAGAGATCTCTCACATCTCTTTATTGTATCAAAGGCAATAGCAGAAGCTAGATCCCATTCTGGTAACAACAAAATACCACTGCTTCTTACCAACTCTCTACCCTCTTTTCCAGTCATCCTTTGAAACTTAGCTTTCATTTCATTTAAGACCTTTGCTTGGATAGTAGCATCAAGTAATTATGTATGAAGACTTCTTTCCTTGGATAGATTGTTGAAATATTCATCTTTCTTGGCCCTGTATGCAAACTCCATGAAAGCTTGAGACTTCACAAATGAATCATCATCCATGAATCTCGTGCATGCTTCCACTCTAACATCATCCTTGCCATTAAGCCAAGTGAGGTCAGCCTTACTTAACCTCATACCCAATTTTTGTGATACCATTTCTACTGGTGCAAGAGGAATTCCTTGTTGCATTTCCTACTCAGATACCAAAATTTCCTCATTAGGTTCATCATCATCATAATCCACCAATCCTATTTGTTCAACCTTTTGCTTCTTCAATGGTGGCTCTCTTGGTGGTGAGGCATGTTGTGATGGGGCATCAACATCCACAATTTCAGGATCGATTGTCCTTGGAGGAGATGGTGGTGGCATTTTTGGCACAGGAGAAAGAGGTCTTTGCTCCTCTTGTTGAGAGGGAGCAGCCATTGTATCATCTTTCTTTGCTTTGTTCTTCCTCCTTATGAAAACCTTTACTTTCTATTCCTTAGGAGGCTAATCTGTAGGCCTTTCCTCCATAACAGGAATTTCTCCTCCACTTTGTTCCTCTTCCATGGGGGTTATCCCCTTGTCTTGAATCATTTTTTCACCTTCAAGGTGACCAACCATTTCTTCAAAGTTCTAGAACACATATTCCACTCTCTGCGTTATAATGGGGATTTGTGCAAGAGCAGTAAATTTAGGATCCTTTTCCTTTCCCTTTCTTTGCATTTTTTTAAAAGTGATCCACCTTGATTTTTTGTTCTCTTGCTCCAAAAAATCAAAGATGTTCCTTATTATATCCTCATGGAAGTGGAAAATATGCACAAACTTGGAACTCTTGTTCCTTTCCTTTAACCATGCCATGAAGCCTTGAGGATCATGATTCTCCCTTGTCACTGCTCTTTTCATGTGAAAATTCTTGAGTATATCATTTATCTTGTTTCAACCTCCCTTTGTCATTAAAAAAATCAGAGAAGCATGTGTATGAGGGGAAAAATGTTCCTTTTCCCTATTCCAACAAGTGTTTGTTCTCCACACTTCCCAACTGATACATCACCTCAAGAAATCTAATTCTTTTTGGGACATACTTAGGCAACAAGTGAGGTGCGGTAGTGGAACCATACGCTCTCAAAACCATATATGTAGGGTAAGGGATAACATCTCCCCAATTATGATCAACCCCTAGCTCAGGCCTCCTATCTTTGGGTCTCAAGAAATCATATAGGTCCTTGGGAACTCTTGGCATACTCACAACAAAGACTCTTCTCAATTTTGAAGTAAACGAGTTCTCAAATACCACGTAATCATGAGTTTTGTCATTCTTATCTAGGACGGTAGTCCAACACTAAACAGGCAGCTCCAAAGTACCTTCCATCCTATCCAGTGTCATATTCTGCTAAAAATAAGGTGCCCCTTTGAATAGAAACATGTGCATCAATAATGAGTACCAACTAAACCTTACTCCATTTGTACCCTTCTTCAATTTTACCAAACCCTCATGAATTCTCTCTACTAGAAACCCTGCATAATCATATGTTGTGCAATATTGAGGGTGTTGAATGTGGGTTGTCATATACATCCATTCCATTAGCATTCCAATGAAAGGATCATAGCCAATTATCTGGAAAATGGAATAGAAATTCCTTTGGAAATAAGAAACAAACTAATTAACAGGAAAAGGCTCTTTATCAAATTATCCCAATGTGATTTTTCGGCCCCCAATTTATGCTAAGTACCTGGGCAATATATGGATCCTGAATGCAATCTTAGTTCTATCATACTCTTCCCTAAGATCCTTTTCATCAATTTTAGGCATATCATCACTCCACTCGGTGAGTCTGAAGACACAAGCAATCTCTTCCTTGGTGACCCTAACCATGTCAATTACATTATAAGACCTCACAGTCCTAGTGATTGGGTTGTAATTCATAGCTATTGCTTTCAACAGATCGATATCTAGGTATACATTAGGAATGCTCAATTTCCCCAGGTCAAGATTCCAAGGGTTGCCAACTGGAATGCCCATGTTTCTATTTTTGAACCAGCCATAAAATAATTCCCACCTTGTGCAAGGTATTTTGGCATCCCTAATTGTGTTATTCTTATCAATTAAGCCCTCAACTACTTGCAGACCCCAGAGAAGTAATTGACCCTTAGGTTTTTCACTAGTTGAGGGTGGAAGCTGGTCAACAAGGTCTGTACTCAAAAGTCTTTTAGGAATAGAAGATTCCCCTTTTGACGAAGATGCTTTTGTTTTGGGAGCCATAACTCAAGAGTTTTATAAAGCAGGTTTTTTGGTTTCTTTAGAGTAAAACTTACAACTCAGATAAGGGTTTGACACAAACTAGTGAAATGCAAGACAAACTAATTCTTCTTCAAAGAACGCCAAACCTTAAAAGAAATGCAAGACCAAGAAAACCCTAATTGACAGAAACACTTAGAGACCACAATTTATCAACAATTTTGATGAGGAGGTAATAATTCACTTATTGGTTTCTCACAAGTTAATAACCCTAGCTTCGACATCGGTCAGGCCTGAAAACCACAGCACGAGCTCTCCAAACGTGTATAATATCCTTCACAATGCTTAATTATACCTTGAAACAAGTTTTCATAGCTATGCAATATCTTGTCTTGGTAGCACAACATCCTTTCCGCTATTAAGGCTCACTCATGTGAACCAGAATGGCTCACTTGCCTTCAAACTAAGCTTTGAATGCCAGCTGTTGATCGCACGGATTTGTTGATTTGATAAACGATCTAGATTTAGTCAAGCTAGTTTGAAAAAGTTGACTGTAAGCATTCGTAGTATCCACCAAATCACCATAAGCCATGTGGAGCCACTTGCTGGTGATCTGCGGGCTCCATCATTTCTTTGTCACTGAAGCTAGAATCCATGTGTCATCTTCCCCTTACTCTCATGAGCCTTATCTTTTGTGCAACTCCAAGAAATGAGGATACAGGGAAGGGCTAAGGTTAAATATATTCATGTCTTAATACAAGACCACTTTCCCGCAACCATATTCTCTTGACATAACCAACGGTCCAGATTAAAAGATCTCAAATGTTGTCAAAACATGTGCCTCATATTTCCTTTTAGTAGTGCATGTTGGAAAAATAAGGACAAACAATTGAGAGGGGGCGGTGAATCAGTTGTCACAAAATATTAAAAATTTTAGACTTAACTTAATCTCAAATCTGATGAATGAACAATAAACCATAAACAATCAACACATCATAAACACAGAACACCAAGATTTTTTACGTAGAAACCCTGTTAGGGGAAAAACCACAGTGGATGTTAGTCCACAATATTATACCCTATTAAAAGTATAATGAGAATAATAATGGGAATGCACATGCATTCAGGCACACTGCCTAGAGCTCACTGCTCAAATACAAGAGGAATCACTACCCAACAATACACATTAATTTGGATTAGATCCATAGAGTGTGAACTGAGAAAATAGCTTCTACACAAGCCTGATTACAATTCTAGTTAAGCACAAAAAACCTTCACAATTCGCTCAAACTTCCTCTCACTCTGCTTTGGAATCGAATGAATAAATCAATATTCGCACACTTTCTCTTCTCTGGATTTTCTTCACTTCATATACACACCAACTTCACTCAAACAACCATCCTAATATATCCACAACATGAAATTACATCAACAACTTAGTCGGCTAGAAATATAAAAAATATTTACAATGTTGGCCCAAACTTACAAATAAATTTTAATGTGAATCAAACATCATCGACTAATATTATGATGAGACCCAAAAAAATATCTTCGAGCATGCCAAACATTCAAATTTAAATCTTCAATGATCCACAACACGTTACAACCATCATGTCGGCCAAGAACATGAAAACCTGAACATACCGAGAAAAATCTTCGACCACAAGCACACTGATCAACGCAAATGTACAAGGATAGAGAATGATCTAGAAGCATCCACAAACAACAAGAACTAATAGAGAATCATCTTCAGCAACAGAAATTACCAAAATCACATAAACTTCAATTAGGAACACTGATAGAGTCCACAGAAATACTGTCAGAACACAACTATTCATAGCATGATCAAATCTTCACGCGGACCTCTGAAACTTTCGGTAGATGAACTAGATACTCTCAGTAATAAACCCTTTATTCCATAACAACTGATCTTCAACGTATAGAACAAGACACCTTCATGATCTTCACTATTCCACTGGCAACCTGCAACTCTTCCTTTAACAATTTTCTCAATATCCTTGACATATACAACCTTCAATACAATAATGCTAATAGTGTTGACATCAACGACAACCACATATTAGAAACGCAACCATAGCATCCAAAAATATCCCCCTTTGGCATTGATGGCAACACATGATGTGAAAAATACCATCAACACAACTACACTTACTCCCCCTTTGGTTCTGACTCTTCTCCTCAATTGCTCTTCTCCCCCTAAAAAGATTTTTCACATTGCTCTTCTCCCCCTTTGACATCAATGGCAAAGATAAGCATTACCTTCCCACACACAAGCTCTGAATCACATATCTGCACATCTGACTACTCACCCTAAGTAGCAACCATGGAAACATCAATTTGGATCAAGAAATATCTATGAAGCACATAGATTGATGCAAATAAATGCATCTCTAGTTCATATAAGGAGGGGTAATCACCCCTAGCATCCCTCTGAGATACTCAAAAGTATCCTTCAGCAACGGCTTAGTGAAAATTTCTGCAACCTGTTCTTTGGTAGGCACATACTCCAGTCTGACTTCTTTCTCATTCACTTTCTCCCTCAAGAAGTGAAACTTGATTGATATATGCTTGGTCTTAGGGTGTAGCACCAGATTCTCTAATATGTTAATTGCACTTGAGTTGTCACAATATATGGCAATAGTTTCATCGTATACTACTCTAATATATTTCAACATCAATTTCATCCACATCACTTGAGTGCAGTTATTTGCAGCAGCAATATACTCTGCCTCAGCAGTAGATAGAGAAATGGAATTCTTCTTTTTGCTCAACCAAGACACCAGCTTCTTCACTAGGAAGAAGGCACCACCACTAGTACTCTTCATGTCATCAACATCTCCTGCCCACTCCGCATCAGTATATGCACTCAAAGTAAGATCATCATCCTTAGGATACCAAAGTCCAAAATCAACTATTCCTTTTAGATATCTGAAGATTATCTTTACAGTAGTCACATGAGATTCTTTTGGATCACCGATATCTAGCAACCATACATACAACATTCATAATGTTCGGTCTGGTCTGAGTTAAATAGAGAAATCCACCAATCATTGACTTGTATCTTGTTTGATTTTCCTTAGGAGAATCATCATTCTGAGTTAACTTGCATCTGGTCACCATGGGAGTACCAATAGGATTTGATTCTTCCATGCCAAACTTCTTTAGCAATTCTTTCACATATTTGGACTGAGATATGAAAATTCCCTTTTCTAACTGAGTAACTTGTAATCCCAAAAAGAACTTCATCTCTCCAATCATACTCATCTCAAATTCATTCTTCATTTCATCAGCAAACTTCATACATAGATTATCATCTCCTCTAAAAATAATGTCATCAACAAAGACCTCAATAATCAACTCTTTGTCATGATCCAACTTGAAATACAAGTTTTTGTCAGCAGTACCTTTATTGAATCCATGCTTTAGTAAATATTTATCCAGTCTAGCATACCAAGCTCTGAGGGCCTTCTTGAGTCCATATAGAGCTTCTTTAATCGGAAAACCAAAGTTCTCTTTGTCAGTCAGTTGAAATCCATCTGGTAGTTCAGTATATACTTCTTCTTCTAGCTCACCATTCAGAAAAGTTGACTTTACATCCATTTGATAGACTTTATAGTTTTTATATGCATCATAAGCAAGAAATAATCTATCAGCTTCAATTTTGGAAACAACGGAAAAGGTTTCTTCAAAATCGATACCTTCCATTTGTGAATACCCTTTACATACCAGTCTTGCTTTATTCCAGACCACTTCACCTTGTTCATTCAGCTTATTCTGAAATACCCATTTAGTACCAATCACATTTTTGTCTTTAGGTCTAGGAACAAGTATCCATGTATCATTCTTTTCAATCTGCATTAGTTCTTCTTTCATAGCTTCTATCCAGTGTTCATCATTGCAAGCTTCATTGACATCTTTAGATTCAATCTTGGATATCAGGCAATATTCTTCTGCAATTTTTCTCCTAGTTTGCACACCTTTATTCTTGTCTCCTATAATTTGATTTTCAGAATGATTTAGCTTCACATACTTTGGGACTCTCTCGAGCTTCTGGTTATTTTGTTCTTTCTTCTACACTTGCACTTGTATCTCCTTCCTGACTTGCTTTACCAAAAAATTGAAGTTGTTTTACCAGAACATATGGCACAATTTGAAGTTGATTCTTGTCTAAGCATTCTTCCCTTTGTTTGTGTTGTCTTCCTGGTCATCTAAATCATATCCAATATCTGGATGATCTAGCAGAGTCCTCATCAACTCTGACATTTGCACTCTCAACCATTTTTCTTTCTATTATAGCACCGGTAGGCCTTGCTTTTAGTAGAGTAACCTAGAAAGATTCCTTCATCGCTTCTTGCATCAAACTTTCCTATATCCTCATCTCTCTTGATATAACACTTGCTTCCAAAGATCTTGAAATATCTAACAGTAGGCTTATAACCAAACCATAGTTCAAAAGGAGTCTTACCAGAATTACCATTGACATTTACCCAGTTCAAAGTGTACACATCAATGCTTACAGCTTCACTCCAATAGATGTGAGGCACATTTCCTTCAATCATCATTGTTCTAGCAACATCCAGAATTGTTTTATACTTCTTGTTGAAAAATGAGGTGTTTTCTTAGCTTAATACTGTAAAACTTTAATATTGCTTATCTAAGTAAGCTTTTTCTTTGTTACATATATTATTTGTGGGTGATTATCTTGATTAATCCATTTTACTGTTGTAGAATGTAGACAGAAGTTGATAGAAGAACTAGATAGGATATTAGAAAGATTATTCAAGATATAACATGGAGAAACTCTTTCGGGAAAAAACTCCACCAAAAATTATTCTATTATTCAATCTCTGAATTACAATAGCTCCAATTCTTGCTTGAGAATGCTTCTTCTATCTTTACCAATCTTCTTCACACCTGCAAATAACAATTATGAAAACTCTCTTCAACTTGAATGAGATATAGAGACAATATGCAACCTTGTAATCTCCAAATGGTGATAATTACAATGCACAAGCTCAAGCCCTTGAAAAGGTACGCCATATTGCTTCAAGTTGAGTTATTCTATGAAGACTAAAGCTTACAACATGTGCTTCATGCATTTGGGCATCCCAAACTGAAGCTACAACTTATCCTTCACTTTGGTGATAATTCCAAAGCTCTTCCTCAAAGTTGGCACCCATAAGTAATCCTACTTAATTGAGCCTTCAGAATATCTTATCATGCAAGAGAGGTAAATCCAAGAAAGCATCTTGGGTGCCCAAGTTGGCTCCAAGTGATTTCTAGTTAATTGAAACATTTACTCAACACCATTCATGCAAGAATGGTCATCCCCTATTAACTGGAGCTAGTCCCTGTTATCTGTCATACAAATCAATGTTATTAGCCATGCATTCCAAGTTAACTGAAGTTAACATACAACTGAAACTAATTGAAGACAATTGAACCATAACTAAACTAAACTGAATTGAATTGAACTAACTGAATTGAATGAATTGAACTGAACTTCAAGCATGCAAACATCAAACCCTAACTCCTAGGATCTTTACATGCATTCAGAAGTGTTAACTGTTACTCTGTATAGTTAACTAAACACAAGGTGAGTGTCACCTTACCATGTGGGTGCCCCATGTGCCCCTATTATTTAGGAACTCGCTATGGATGTCCTCACATTCTCCTTACATTTAGAATTAATTACAAATGTCAATAATCATGATTATTTCATCAAATATTAATCTCATCCTAATCTTAGTGTTTTTTATCACATTCCAAGAATCTAGGAGATACATGAAATAATTAATGTTTAGGATTTGCAATTAAATGGCATCCTATTTCCAACACTTCCTCTTTGCAACTCCATTCTGTTGAGGGGTTCGAGGAGCAGATAATTGTCTTCTGATTCCATGCTCTTCACATAAAGAATTAAACTCCCTGGAGGTGAACTCACCACCTCTATCTGACCTTAAGCATTTGATTTGTAGACCTTTCTCATTTTCTGCCATGGTCTTGAAACTTTTGAACTTTTCTAATGCTTCACATTTTTCTCTTAAGAAGGCAACCCATATCATTCTAGAGTAATCATCAATAAGAAGCATAAAGTACCTTTCTCCATGAAGACTTCTAACTCTAGAGGGACCACATAGATTAGTATGCACCAGCTCTAGTAATCCATTTGAATGATGGTGTTTACTCCGAAAATAAACTCTAGTTTTTTTTCCCATCGAACACTCCTTGCAAATTGTGTTAGCAAGCTTTACTAGCTTAGGTAGATCTCTTACTGCTTGAGTGGAACTTAATTTGAAAATGTTATCAAAATTCACATGACACAACCTCTTATGCCATAACCAGCTTTCATCTACTTGAGCAATTAAACAACTTTCACTAGTAGCATTTAGGTGAAAAATAGTACATTTTGTCTTTTCACCTGAAGCAATTACTTTTCCAGATCTTCCAAGTATCTTGCATCTTCCATCTTTGAACTGAAAATCATAACCCTTGTCCACCATCTATCCAACACTAAGAAAGTTGTGCTTCAATCCTTCAACATAAAGAACGTCATCAGTGTTAGCTTACCACCAAGACAAATAGATTCTCTACCATGAATCACACCAGCATTGTTATCTCCAAATCTTACAACCCCACTGTCATACTTCTCAAGACTTAAAATTTTTCTTTTGTCACCTGTCATATGATGTGAGCATCCACTGTCAATAACCCACTCATCCTTTTCTTCAATTCGGGTTGCAAGAGCTTTCTCAACTTTAGCAGATTCAGTAGCCACTAGACCACTTTCCTTGATAGCAAGGAACACCCATTCATCTTCATTTCCATTATCTTTATCAAACTCATCATTAGTCACTCCTTCTTCAGCATAGTAACATTTCTTTTGGAATCTAGATTTGTTAATCTTGGATCTAGGAACTCTTTCAGGGAACATTGATGCAAAATGACCTATTTTACTGCAAGAAAAACATTTAATAGGAAACACTCCTTTATACTTACCTTGTCCTCTACCTTCTTTCTTCACAATTAGTGCTTCCAATTCTTCTACCTCTCTTTCTTCATCTTCAAGTTGTTTCAATTCTTCATCATACTTGGATGACTTTATGGAACACTCTCCCGGATCATATCTTTGCTTGTTTCTTCTAGATACAGTAGCCTTGAATGCAGATTCGGTCTTGGGAACAGATTCACCAAATTCACTCAACTCAAAGACAGCAAGTTTACCAATCAGTGTCTCTCTTGTCATATTCGTCAATGATCTGGTTTCTTCAATAGCATGAGCCTTTTCTTTGTAAGAAGGAGGAAATGATCTGAGCACTTTAGCTACAATTTATTCCTCTTCCAGGGTACCACCGACACATCTACTACCCATCACTAGTTCATTTACTCTCTACATAAAAGAAGAAATATTTACATCTTCACCCATCTTCAAGTTTTCATACTTTCCTTTCAAACTCTGTAGCTTAGCCATCTTCACATGTACATCTCCTTCATAAAAAGTTTCTAGCTTCATCCAAATCTCATGAGTTGTCTTCAAACCTATCACATTTTTCATTTCCAAATCTATTAGAGTGCTCAACAAAGCTTCCATAGCCCTGACATTATTCTCAACTTCTTTAATCTCATCAGCAGTGGAAGGACCATTTTGAGGAATAACATATGGATTTTTTGTAATCTTCCAGAAGGGTTCACCAATACACCTCAAATGACATTCCATCCTGGCTTTCCACAATGAGTAGTTTCTTCCATCAAATCTAGGACTGTCCTTCTTGTATGATGCCATCTCGGATCACCTCAAGCTTTTAAACTTCTTCAAAGGAACCTACTCTGATACAATTGTTGGCAAAACAAGGATAGACAACTGAGAGGGGGGGTGAATCAGTTGTCATAGAATATTAAACTTTTTAGACTTTACTAATCTTAATCTTAGATCTGATGAATGAACAATAAACCATAAACAATCAACACATCAGAAACACAGAGAACACCAAGATTTTTTACGTGGAAACCCTGTTAGGGGAAAAACCACGATGGATGTTAGTCCACAATATTATACCCTAATAAAAGTATAATGAGAATAATAATGGGAATGCACATGCATTCAGGCACACTGTCTAGAGCTCACTGCCCAATAATACACAGTAATTTGGATTAGATCCATAGGGTGTGAACTGAGAAAATAGCTTCTAAACAAGCCTGATTACAGTTCCAATTAAGCATAGAAAACCTTCTTCACACTTCACTCAAACTTCTTCTCACTCTGCTCTACAATCAAATGAATAGATCAATATTCACACACTTTCTCTTCTCTAGATTTTCTTCACTTCATATACACACTAACTTTGCTCAAACAACCATTCTTATATATCTGCAATATGAAATTACATCAACAACTTAGTTGGCCAGAAATATAAAACATATTTACAATGTCGGCCCACATTTACAAATAAATTTTAATGTGAATCAAACACCGTCGGCTAATATTATGATGAGACCCAAAACAATATATTCGAGCGCGCCAAACATTCAAATTTAAATCTTCAAGGATCTGCAACACATTACAACCATCATGTCAGCCAAGAACATGAAAACCTGAACATGCCAAGAAAAATCTTTGACCATGAGCACACCGATCAATGTGGAAATACAACAAGGATAGAGAATGATCTAGAAGCATCCACAAACAACAAGAACTAACAGAGAATCATCCGCAGTAACAAAAAATACTAGAATCACATAAAATTCAATCAGGAACACTGACATAACCCAAATAAATATTGTCAGAACACAGTTGTTCATAGCACAATCAAATCTTCACACGGACCTCTAAAAATTTTGGTAGATGAACTAGATACTCTCAGCAATAAACCCTTTATTCCACAACAACTAATCTTCAACATACAGAACAAGACATCTTCATGATCTTCACTGTTCCACTGGCAACCTGCAACTCTTCCTTTAACAATTTTCTCAATATCCTCAACATATATAGCCTTCAATACAATAATGCTAATAGTGTTGACATCAATGAAAACCACATATCCACAACACAACCACAACATCCAATAGTGCACACTTTACCATTTATGCCTGTGCTGAAATATTTGTTTAATTTTAGCCTCTATTCTAATGTCCTTTACGCCCTCTAGGTTTCTCCATGTGGCGCTCTCCCGCTTCCCCATTAGAAGTTGGGCGGCAAAGATGGGACCCACACGGGATATTGGGGAGCAATCAGGATTAACCCACATCACCTGCTATCAACTGTCGATATTTTCTCAGCATAGTGTTTGATTTGCTTTACGGCAGAGTAGTTCCTCTGACCCTTGGACATGCGTCCATAGCTCGCTAGCCCATGACATTACTTTATTGCAATACTTGGAATAGACGGGATAGTGGGGAACGGCCTAGATGAAGACACATCACATGATACCCATTGTTGATTTTCTTCAAAGCTCCACCTGCTGACCCTTTGAAAACATTGGGCCCACTGTCGGACATGACACATGACAACCACCCACCAGCCCGTGTGATTATTTAAATGAAAAATGAAGTAAAATGGGGATGTGGGGGACGGTTGAGATTTGCTCATGATGATCTAACAGTTATCATAAAACCTAATATTTGCACATGCCAAAATTGTTAATTTTAAAAGAGGGACCCGACTAGGCATACGATGGGTAGGCACATAAGTGCAAGTGTTTAATACCTTGAGCCAACAATTGAAAAATTTAATCCAAACTTAGGGTATGACCAAAACTTAAACACATTTCAACCTATATTAATAAAACAACATTTTCAATACAACTATAGACAATGACCGGGACTAATAAGGTACAGGAGTCAATTACTTTATGGGCTCTGATGGCATAAGATGTAACTTAAATGACTGGGAAGTGGCAGTAAGGAGTCAATGATGAATTAGAGCTTTGGCAAGGACACAGGATTAAGGGCTATTTAGGAAGGGTTCTAGGCAACATAAAACCCTAAAACAGTGACGGTAAACAAAACCTTAAGCCCAGAGAGATGGATTTAACCAAAAGTTTGGAGGATTTTGAGATGGAACATGAAACATTTTTAGGGGTTCCATCACTTTGTTTGAGTTAGTTTTTTATCTTGGTTTATTGGTTTGTTCTTTTATCCTAACTGATGAGCAATAACACGATGTCTACGCCTACGCTCTTTAGCATTTTCATTTCTTCTTGCATGGTTTTCAAGTTGTGATGGTGAAGGAGTGGGTTTATCAACCATTTGTTTATTTTCTTCTCGCAAGGGAGGAACAGAAGGAACCATAGAGGGTTGGGAAACCACTATCTCTTTAGGTTTATAAACTTGTTTGATCTTAGGAGGCACCAAAGGATTTGTATCATTATCTCTTGGTCTCTTGTACGGAATGGGTGGATGAATTGTGTTCGACTTGTCTTGGTCACTTGGAAGGAATTTTGGTTCAAGCATTGGTTCATCAATAATAGGTTGCTTGAGGAGAAACAATCATGAAATTATGAATATTTCTAAGAGATAATTCTACTATGCACTTTGTCTTGAACTCTTGATAGGATTAGAAAAAGCATTCTTCATGATGCTTTATAGGTTCCATGGGTTCAGGCCAAAAGAAGTCCAATGAAAAGTTTCCACAGGAAGACAAAGGATTAAAAACATTATGATGCATAGTAAAAATTTCATTTCCAAATGGAATTTCAAGAATTTATGAACTATCAATGGGACAATATCCATGGAGTGTATCCATGGATAGCCTAACTTCACATGGAATAGATCCAACATTGGGATGATGGAGAATGATACATCTAATTACTTTAGTCCAACTTTTAATGGGAGTGATCGTGTCATGTCTCGAACTTTGATGCTACTTGCTTTTGGCTTTATGTGGATTTGATATATGACTGAATGTGTGTGGTAGAGTAAATAATAAATAATATGGTGTTTTGTGTGATGAAATATGAAAATGTTTACTTTAATTTTGAAAAGTTGAAAAGTACTGAATATGGTTTACTTTGAAATTAAAGCAAAATAGAATAGTGTTATTTAGATTAATGCATTATATTGCTTTGATTTGGATTTTATCTGGATACTAATCTATTAATGGGTGTCTGAGTGTACTTGAGCAGCAAGTTGTTGAAGACCAAGGGTGTGATTAAGGCAGAGGAGGTTAGCTTCTTGGCAGGGTAAAGTAGGAACGGTTCTCTCGCACACACACGAGCACTTAGTGTCATGTAGATGCATTTAGCATTTAGCTTAGATGACTGTTTTATTGTTCGTATTATAAGATGTTTAATTGAATTAATTAACAATGAAATAAAAGCATAATGAAACAAAATAATTAATTATAATTTAATTATAGATTTTGTTTTTACAAATAAATGATAATGCTTGGTTAATTAGAATAATTATTTTCAATTGAATGATATTTCCTTATTATTATTGGGAGTAAATATTTCATTTGCAATTAAATGATATTTATTTATTTCTTATTAAGGGTAAATATTTATTTTGCAAATTAAAAATTTCATTTCCTCACTATTTACTATGGATAATTACTTAGTTGCAACTAAAATAGAATTTTATTATTATTTGCAAAAGGTAAATATTATGCATGAAAAAGAAATTTTGATTTTAATTTCAAGATTAGGTTTTGGAAATTCGGGAGAAATCTTTAAAAGAAGGAAAGCGTTAAGGGAAAAAATATGGTTTTCTTGAACATAATCTTTCTCTGCAAGAACCATAACTGAAAAAGAATGGGTGTTGGGTAGAGTTTTCTCCAGAGGCATAGAAGATAAAATGGTGGCAAGAAAAAAAGAGGGGAGAATATAGGGAAAACAAGAAAAGGAAAAGGAAAAGCCTTCAGAAAGTAATCTCCAAAATATTCAAAATAGAAAAGGAGGAAGCAAGAAGAGGATATTCAGCTAGAGAGCGATTTCCAGGTTTTTAAATCCCTTTCAATGTATTCCAAATTACAAATTGTGTGAAAAATTGTTTGTATGATGAAAAGATTGAATTTTTCTTGAACCCTTTAGTGCATAATCACTGTATTGAGTGCTTGTTGTATGAAATTCATTGGTATAGTTGTACCATTTGTACATTCTTTCCTATTCATTTATATATATATATATATATAATTCTGTAAATCCCTGTATTGGATATTTTATGCCAGATTAAAGATTTTTGTTGATTCTTTAAATTGAAACCTTGTTTCAATTTGTGATAATATTATATATTTAAATATATGTATATACATACACTGAACTATGTATATATATATATATATATATATTTACATATATAATACGTTTATTAATATATCTTAAATGAAATCAAATTACAAAGCATTGAAATCGGCATAATTGTTTTGTTTAAAGAAAGGGAAAATTTTAATGGACAAGGGTTTTCCCCCCAGCCCTGCCCCTCCCATTGGGAAAGGGTTGTGTTGTGGAGGCAGTGCCCTCCATAGGCAGCAGCCTGTGGAGAGGGCGCTACCCTCCACAGGCAGTGCCTCCCCAATGGGGGGCGTTGGCCCAATATATATGGTAGATTCTTTTTAATATTCCAAACTCATTTGAAATTTACAATCACTCTATTAAATTCGCAGCATGCAAACCCTTTATGCAACCATGTAAATTTGAATAAATGCATATATATATATGTGTGTGTGTGTGTGTGTGTGTGTGTGTGTGTTTATATACAGTATAAAATATGTATATATGTGTGCCAATAGTTATACCTATATGTATCTGGTTTTTACA
This sequence comes from Sequoia sempervirens, assembly GCA_007258455.2. Classification (NCBI taxonomy): domain Eukaryota; kingdom Viridiplantae; phylum Streptophyta; class Pinopsida; order Cupressales; family Cupressaceae; genus Sequoia; species Sequoia sempervirens. Next base: position 1,267,298,017 of record VDFB02271358.1, read on the forward strand.
CCTGCAGTGTAATTTTTGATTTAAAATGATTAACCTGTTGAAACCATACTTTGTAATTTGTATTGGTAATTTCTGAGTATGTATATGTGTATATATATATATACATTTTTAGATATGAATATATATTTGTTCCTATTTGAAAATAAACAAGTTCTAAAATTAGAAATGAATAGATTTGAATCTAGCTGGGAATAACTAATATTTTTGTTGTAAGTTGGTAAATTTATGTGTTAGAATTGATTTATTTTTGAATTTTGGTGTAATGTATCTATATATATATATATATGGGTGTGTGTGTGTGTGTACATTGCAATAAAATATGGGCAAATCATAATTTCTAAAATGCATATATTGCTGATTAGAGAGGGATTCTTTCAAATTTACATAAAATTGTTATTTAGACTAAAATGGTTCCAAACAGTGATAGAATGTTGGATATTTAGCATGCACGTAGAAATGAGCACATATGCATATACTTTCTTTTATTCATTGGAGTGTAGTAGATTGGTTAGAATGAGTTCATAGTGAACTGCAAAACCAGCTTTGAAATGCATTTTGTGAATTATGGTTCTTATACAAATCAATTTGAGAACTTGGAAATAAAATGTGTTATTATGATGGAATGCTTGAATGTGTAAATGTTTAAACTGAATGCAATTTATGTGGAAATATGCATTATTTACTTTCTTTATGAGAAACTTCCAGGACAGGATGTTGAATGTGGGCACATAGAGACGGTAGTTTAGCCTTTTCATAAACTACCATTTATGTTTTAATGCTTGGCCAAGCGAATGTACCATTGAAATAGATGGATAAAAAGCCTAGAATTTTTTTAAGTCTCTGCCACATCCTGCATGCAAGAAATATGTTTTCTAGTATAGGAATGCATATAGGGATCAGGCATGCATCGAGATTTCCCTCATGCTTTATCGTTCTAGGTTGCTAGGCTCCTCGTGTAGGGCCGGGGATTTCTTCGAGTTAGGAAGAAACCCGGGGAATTCATGTACTTTGTGGTTGGGTGAAAAAGGTTCCTTAACCAAACTCTTGGCCTCAGCTTGCAAGAAGACTGGTGGTGTCAAGGCAACTAAGGATCGGAGATTCTTTATGCTATGGATGTACTCTTTGTATTACTTTGTATGGCTCACATAGCCCATTTGTAAATGTAACTTTATTTATGAAATGTATTGATGTAACATTGAAACAGATGTATTGATGAAAGCTTATTGATGTAACATTGAAATAGATGTATTGATGAAAGCTCATTGATGTAACATTGAAATAGATGTATTTTATACCATCTTAATGAATGTAATGAAATTCATTATTGAACTTGCTTTTGAGTTCCATGAATAGTTAATGCTATATACATGATTTATGTTTACCTTACTTGGAATGTGCAAATGTTCTTGAAAATACTTTGTTAGTATGTGAGTTTCATTTCAAGCTTTACAGATCGAACCTATCGTTGGGAGAGAAAAACCATCATGTGTTTTGATCCATGCTTTCGATTATTCATAATAATCTTGGTAAAGTTCATGCACAAATAAGAATTCCTCAGTGATCACATTCTTTACACATACATGATCAATTAATATCCCATTTGTAGGTTTTTCATTGATTCTTTCAGTTATGTAAAGAGGACCATCGAGTGCATGTTTAAATATATCACTATGTGAGAAAGCAATATCCATAAACAAGTTGGTTTGGCCCTTACAAGGTTTAACATCAATGAATCCAACCATGGTATGTAGATCATCCTCACTGTCACTCTTGTCACCATCAGTTATGTCTCGTATGTCGTCAACATTCATCACATCATTCTTAGTATCACTAGCTTTAACAAATGAAATGGAGTGGTTTGGAATTGGGTTGGTAAAGACTTACAAATTTTGATTGGGTGGGAAATAGATTTATTTCCTTGATCATTAACACCACCCAACTAGATGTGATTAGAATCAATGAGGTCTTGCACTAAATGTTTAAGAAATATGCATTGTTTCGTATCATGCCCATTTTGTCAATGATATTGGGAAAAATAATTTGGATTATAGTTCAGAGGTAAAGGCTTAGTGGTATCAAGAATTCTAATTGGAGGTAAGTTGTAACATGATTGAATGGAGGGTATCATATAGCAGGGTGAATTGCCTATTCTTTTGGTATGGAGTTCTTGTTTTTATGGCAGCCACTTGAGGTTCAACATGATGGGTTGGTTGAGGTTGACTTATTTATATAAATCTCTTGTTTGGTTTCTTGAATGGTTGAAAATTTTTATGATGCACAGTTTCGAATTTTTTAGGATGGGTTGAAGGAGTTTTGTCTACACGTTGATTAAGTGAGTTCTAATAATTGCAGAGAGTTATGCATAAGTGTGTAAAAGAGGGAAATTTCATTATTCCAAGCTTGTCCTAAATATTTTTTTGTAAGTTGTCAATGAACATCCTTTGAATATCACCATCAAGAAGCTTAACGTTGACTTGTGAGTAAAGCAGTTGATAACAAGCTATAAAATCAGTGACCTTTTCATCTACTCATTGTTTACATTGCATGAGATTAGGTAGAGCCATCTTAGGACCAATATGCAATTGGAAATGGTTTAGAAAGGAATCAACAAGCTCATTGAATAATTTGATTAAGTTATTCAGTAAGGAACAAAACCATTCCAAGGTTGTATCTTTCAAATACCTAGGAAAAATTTTAGCCAAGAATTTATCACCAAAAATGAAGTCACTAGATAAGGTTGTGTATGCTGACACATGGTTTCTAGGATCTCCTTTACCATCGTATTTCTCAAATTTAGGAGTCTCTATACCTTGTGGCATTTATGTTCTCAATATCTCCAATGATAATGTGTTTCTTTTGACATATGGTGAAGGTTGGCCATTTTGATTTTGGTTCAATGTTGTTATTTGTTGTTGGAGAGTTGTGACATTTTACAAAAGTTAGCTTATGGCAGAATCATTGGTTGTGTTTTGATATGGAAGGGAATATGGTGGAGGTGTATATATGTTGGGAGGACAAGTGAATTGTAAGTTTGTGAGAGGTGGGGGGTTTAGAGATATGATATTTGAATTCACAAAGCTAAAAGGATTCCCTATGGAAATACCCAAAGTTGGAGTGATATTGTTGGTTGGTTGCATTGTTGTAGTGATAGCTGAATGAGTGTATGTAGGAATAGAGGTTATGGTTGAGGGGGGAGGAATTTTATTTCCTCCTTGACTTTGGGTGCAACCCAAAGTTTGAGCACAACTAGCCATTGTAAGAATATGGTTATCAATAATGTGAGCTAGGCTATGCACAATCTCTATTTCATGAACTCATTATCAAGCATTATTCTCATGTTATCTATGATAGGAACCACAGCACCAGCAATATAGTATGTACTCACAAAATTTTAAAGTTTTGTAAGGCTTTATCCATTTGTTTAACTTTCTCTTGAGGGACATGAGCAACAATGTTTTCAACATCAGTAGTATTGGTGGTCATAGGACATGTGATATCAGGAATGGAATCCAACATGGGTTGACTAGTGTCAACACTATGAGTGAAAGAGTTGGAAAAACAAATATCCACAGCGGATGTACCAGCATAGGATGCCATGAGTCTTGAACTTTGTCTCACTAAAGTATTGGAAATAGGACACCAAGTTGTAATACTCATACAAGTTTCACCAAACCAAAAGTGTACCCAAAATGGATAAAAAGCACTAAATAGAGATAGTAAACACTTAGAATTGGGAAGCACGTTGCAAGTATTGAGGAAGATATTTGCAATTTTTAGATCTTAAAATGATAATTTATTGATTTTAAATGCAAAAACCTGAAAATGATAACTTTTGAATGCCAATTTTGATTTTAAACAATGCACTTTTTCTCACTAATTGAACTAGATGCAAACAATTATAGAAAAATGCAATTTTTAAAAATGAAACAAAGATTTCTAGGTACAACAAAGTAAAGCAAGCAGACACTGATAAATGTGCACAATTCTAGAAAATTGTATATACAAGGACAGGTTCGCCCTAGGGCGAATGTGTTCTTGGACAGGGGTTTAAGAAATTAATTTATGAGTGTTTAATTTGATATTTAAGCTCATTGTTCCTAACTACAAACAAATTCTTCAATGACAGAATTTCCAAAAATTGATATGAAATGAAAATACAATTTTGTAACAATGTATGAACAAAATGACAACTTTTTGAATGCAATTTTGATGTAATTTTGATATAAATGATTGAAATACACTTTTATGCAATCTAATATGCAAAATGTATGCAATTTTTTTTAATATTTTTATGAATTTAGATGACACAAACATGTAAATTATAAACCTAAATGCAATGCAAAACTAGATAATGCAAAACCTAGATATAGGGTTTTAATGATCTCTAAATCAGAAAAGATGATGTACGATGTCAGGTTCACCAAAATAAAATGGTGGGAAAAGGGGGGAGATTCGAAATGGGGTGTCCTAGGTCCTTCATTCAAATAACTTAGGAACTAATGGTGTCCCTCTTCCCAAAATTTCATTGAAACTAAGAGATTACAAAGTGTAGATATTGACTTTCAACCCTAAGGTGAGCCAATCTCACTTGAATCTCTAGGTTTCTTAGGACAATAGGATTTGGAACTAAATGGAAATGATTTTATGCAACTAAACCTAATGAGAAATAAGACCTAGATGATAAAATGCAAGATCCTGAAGATACAAAAACTGAAAACATAGTTTGCAAGCAGATCTACGAAGGGTCTGGACACATGTACTTGATATTAAGAATTGGTTCTGAGTACCATTGGAGGACAGGTTCTCCCTAGGGTGAATGGGTCCTGGGTAGGGTATCCAAAAAAAGATTTGACAAGACTTTGGTACTAGATCTTAGCTTCAATTTGGAATAGGTCCCACTATCGAGAAGTCGGAAATAAAATCTACAATTGAGTTTTTGTGGCTTGAAAAAAATGGTGACAACTTATGCAATGTTGCAAAATTTCTCTTTGAGATCCTTTCAGTCCTTCTTCGACCTATAATCTGCACATGCAAAGAGAGGAAAACTTTTTTGTTTAAATGGGGGTTTGCCTTAGTCAAACCCCATGTTTGGTAATTAAACCTTGATAGAATGATAATGACAATTGATAAATGGAAGGAATAATGAATGAACACTTTCTTGCTATAACTCACCAAACCTTTAATGGCTTCCCTTAGAGGACTAAAGTAAAACACATCACTCCAAGGAATCAGATCTTTATTTGCTTGATTTGTTGGATAGTTGAATGCTTGGATGCTTTAGGATCAACAATGCATATTAGCCTTCACAAGATGACATGAACACACATATGTTTGAACATGATGATAGGATCTTGAATGTTGCAACAAATGACTAATAAATTTGCTCTTGAATGCTCTTGAAAATAATATTTTCTCATATGAAGTCTTGATAATATTGCTTAGATTTCAATTGATAAAAAGACTATGTATTTATAGGTTTTAATCTAATTTCTTGAAAATTAGATTCCAAAAGCTAACAATTGCATATGAAATTTGAATCATTAAAATACCGCCAAAAACGTATTAAAATTTGGGACCTAGGACTTAAGGACTTGGGCGAATGGGTCTTGGCCCAAAATTCTAGGACACATTCATTTTGAGGTGATTAAAATATTAATTGCATTAATTAAATATAGGTTTCCCTTTTAGAAAACAAGATAAATAAGGCTTTAGAATGCATAATTTGGAAAATTAGAAGCTTAATTAATTCCAATTAATTAAGGGACCCAAACATAGTGTGAAATTGTAAAGGTATAAAATTTCCTACACTACGGTTAGGAAGAGGACAATGAAATTATTTAATAAAATCCCTTCAATCATCTTAAGAAAATTTCATTATTCTCTACTACAAAAGAGACCATATGTCTTCATCTTGATTTTCAAAGTTCAAGTCTTCATTAGGTTTTTCCTCATCACACAAACTTCATTCACCTCATTATTTTAGATGTTTTTTAATGTTAATAATTGCCAAAGAATTTATGTCTCTTGATATATTAGCTTGTTCTAGTTGTCAACCCATGTGCAATTATTAGGATTTGGGGATGGTTTAGCTAGTGGATACAAGGATATTTGTTTAATATTAATTTTGTTCAAAATCATCATTCCCTCAAATCTATAGTCAATGAGAGAAGCCACCATTTCTAACCATGTTCTACCTAATATCAACAAATAATTGTCCTTGGGAGTTTGAGATTGAAGTATCAAAAATTGACTAGATACTCCCAACTTTAAATTATCATAGGGATATTTTCCATAATACTTATTCCAAGATAGTGACTAACCAATTGGTCATCTAAAAAATAGTATTCATAGGTTGCATTTTTGTAAGGGACAATATTTCATTAATTAAAAAACATGATGTTGGTAGCTACTCACAACTCAACCAACACATTTTAAATATCAACTCCTCTAATAATCATTGCAATTATCAAGCTACCTAGATTGTCATATTTTAATGGGAGATGTTTTTTAGAAAAAATGTTAGCTAAGTTCCCCTCAACATGGATTTTTCTAGATTCTTTCTTTTTCCTTCTAGGATTTCTTATGTAGTGTTGTTTGACAAGTTGATTGAGCTCTAAAATTTATTTTATAGCTTTTAATAAGGGTACTTCAATTCCCAATCAATTCAATTATTAAATCAATTCATATTCATTCAAGGATACTAGTTCTAGATGGGATTTTAAAGCTAAAAAAAATAATCTTTCAAGGAATGGTGCATGCACTAAAATTCATTTGGAATGAGGATCTTTAAGAGGCTTAAAAAGGGTTTGTTTGCAATGTATAATTAGACTCTAGAGCAACTCCAGAAGTAAACTCGGAAATGGTTATGTAAGTCAGCTCTAGGGCGGATCCAAAGATTGAATTTGGAAGGATTTAGGAGTTTCCCTTAAAGAAAAACCTTAATAGTCTTCTAGAGAATGACTCTAGGAAAGCTCCAAAAGATGGTTATGGAATTTCTTTGAAAGAAGTCTCTAGAGAAATTTGACTAGAGCTATAAGAGATCTCCAAAATATAATGTATGTTTTTCAGTATTTCTTTCCTACCATCAGGAAGAAGTACCTTCTCATTGTCTATGATTTCTACAATGGTTTGAGAAGAATGATTGGGTAATATTTTTCCTTATTTCAGATTAATATTTTTGCAATGAATGACATTGATCCCTATTACATTATCTTGTTCTATAGAATAGATAGGAGTAACCTACTGTTATGCCTTGCATAACCACCCCATTTTATTCTGGAACAAAATGGGTCCCCCTTCTCTTTTTGCTTTCGTTGCCTTTGTTTATTGGCTTTGGTCTTGGGAATTCCTTTCATTTTCCTCCTGGGTCTGTATTTTGTTTTATCAAATTTTGGTTATGTCTCACCTTGAGTTGGTTTTCTTCTTGCTGAAAATTGAATGAAATAATCATAAGCAATAGTGTATTTTATGATAATGTATTTTATATGCTCTAAGGACTAACTGAGGCATTTTTTTTGCAGGATTTAATCACTCATTTGAAGATATCTCTCAAGGAAGTCAGTTGTAAAGCATGCCCCAGTCCCTTTCAGCATAAAACTCCTCAAGGAAAAAGTCGTTCAGACCCTCCTATTGTCTTGCCGACTAGAAGTTGGTTCTGTTCATTTGAAATCCAAAGGGTCGCTGAGATATTTCGATCGCTATGAGTTTTTATGTGTCTCGCAGATCGGTGTGAAGTCTCGGTGACAAGGGGGAGGTATCGTCGGCATGAAGTCTCACCGACCAAGCAAGGCCTCCCCAAAGTAAAATGAGCTCTCGATAAAAGGGGGACTTCGGTGAGATGTCTGGAAGACTGCAAGATGTCTCGGTGAAACAGAGTGTCTTCGGCGAAAGCTCTCACTGATGGTTGCTGGTCTTGGCGAAAGGATTTGGGTTCAAGGAGAAGTCTTCTCGATAAATGGAAGTTTCGGCGACAGTGGGGTGGCTTCGGCAAGATGTCTCACCGACTCGGTGGACTCTTGTCGAAGTGGAACAGCTTTGAGTTCAGGGAGAGTGGAATGCGCTCAATGAATGGTCTCCCTGACCACAGAGAGTCTTGCCGACACTGCACGATATCACTACGACCTCTTGCCGACAGGATGGAATCTCACCGAGGTGAGATGAGCTCGCCGAAAGATCTTGAACTCGAAAAAATATCTCACCGACTCTCATGGTGTCTTGCCGAAGTAAAAAGGGCTCGAGCTTGAGGAATAAGAATGAGCTCAGGGAAGCTTTGAGCGGATGATTAGGGCTTGGGGAGATGTCTTCCCAAGTGCGATGGTGTTGCCAAAAGAGTTGTGGTTTCAGCAAAAGGTCTTGCCGACCAATCAAGGTCTTCCTGACTGAAATCAGTACATCGCCAAAATAGGTCGGCTTCGCTATGAGGTCCTGCGGACCCGATAGGGTCTCACCGATACAGAATGAGCTCGGGGAGAATGGAGGGGTTCGACATAAGGTCATTCTGACTAGCGATGGTCTCGCCGACATGTTTTCTCCCTTCGGTGTAGTGGAATGCACTCGATGAAAGGTCTCGCCGACCTAGAGATGTCTCGGCGATAGAGCGTGAGTTCGGGGTGAGGTCTTCCCGACATGAAGGAGTCTCCTTGAGATGGGTGTGCTCACCAAAGGAAGAGAGGCTTTCTGTGAGGTCTTGTTGAGGGAATACAGTCTTGTCGATAGCGATGGATTTGCAAGTAGAAAAGGGATATCGGTGTGACCGATGGGAACTCGCTATGACTTCTAACCGATAGCGACTATCTTGTCGATCGTGGTTTTTGTGGTATCGATATGACTTGCGCAGCTTGACATGAGGTCTTTCCAACCATCTTATGCTACGCCAATGGCTGCTATGAGGTATAATCGCGTCGGGGAGTCGTGTCGGGGAGACACGATTAGTGTCTCACCGACATGCGATTCTATTTGAATGACCTTTACCCACCTGAGAATCTTGTGTGGCCTATGTTCCACCAATCAGAAGGAGCTAAAGGAGTGGCCCATTGGCCCTTTGACTAATTGAATACCCCTGTGAAGAAGATCAGCAGAATGCAAATGACATGGACTCATTCTGAGATCAAGAGCGATGGATCAGCTCGAGAATGATGGTGTTTAGATCTAAAGGGAGGCCCGATGTTGCTTCCATAGATGGTCAACTTGCAGAAAGGTCTAGAGCAGGAAGGGGGCCGAAGGAAAGCAACGACCATGAGTCTCAGGAACAGCTGGGGTCTACTGGCAGAAAAGGGGCAGATCGTTATTAATGGTAATACTTTGGAGCATTCAAGGCAGCTCTGCAAAGGAGTTAAAAGATGGACACGGAGGCATGAAGTTAACGTTGTAGCTGCAAAAGCTCTGAGATCACCCTCGAAACAATCCTTCACCAACATGGACAACAGGGATACACATTTAATGCAGAATCAACTTTATCCAAAAGATTTGATGGTCGACCCTCCTGCAACTAGCAAATATTTTGTAAACCCTAAAAACAGGCGGCCAGCGCATTCTTTTGGGAAAATCTTGTATATATGGCATTTTTGCCTCTTTGTAAAGGGGGATGCGAGTTCGAAAAAGGGGACAAAGAGATATAGATTTTAAGAACAATAGTAATCTTTGAAGTAGTAGTAGAGAAAAGCTTAAGAATAGCAATAAAATAGGAGTTAGATCCAGCATAGACAGTAATGTACACTTCTGGTTTTCTTAGTATAAATGGAAACAATCTGAAGACATAGGTTTTTTGTACACTGGTGATTGTGCCAAATTTGTAAATGTTGCTTATATGTTATATTAACAGTAGAAGCAACCAAATATAAGATCTATTTCATATTGTGTTCCAGAATGGTGTTCATCTTGGGTTAATCATTTGATTTGAAAAGCTTCCAAGGAAAGAATTTTTGTTTTATGTTTTGTTTAAATAGTGATTTACAATCTGTTGTTAAAATTAGCACTGTGAATGAATGAAGTTGTGTGTCAATGACAAGTTGATTTTGTTCTCCAGTTTATGTTAGCAATTCCTTGAAAGGTAACAAGTCTGATTAAGTTCGATGAATTATTATTCTTTTCAGTTCCAAGCTTTGATCCATCTTTTTCTATTTCTTTAAAACCCTAGTTAAAATAGGTTTGAATTTATGCTTGATCTTAGAACAATCCAGAAGCTCAACACCAGCAGGCCCCTTGAACATTATAGTTCACATCAATCACTGAGTGAAATCAGCGCAGTCGAGAACCGATTACAAAGACCTTGGGAGCTAAGATATCCATGTGATCATCTTTCTCTTTCAGGAGAACATGATAGTAATATTCTGTTTAACTACTACTGTGCCACTTGGACCATCAACACCTACCTATTATTTTTGGGATTTTCCATAAGTTGGGAAAGGACTAGTGGCTAAGAAATATCCTCAATTTAAGGTTTCTTTGGCATACTTGGGGGTGAAGAAATTAGGGTTTGTTATTGGTTTGGTATCCTTCTTGGTCCCTAGAAAAACTAATTGAATTAGGGACTCTATTGAGGTATGGAATTCTATGTAACATACTACTATTGTGATTGGTTAAACCACTAGAAATTAGCCCAAGGAGGGTTAATCATCTCCTACGATCCCCAAGGGTAAGGTCCCCTTTGTGGTAGTACTTGTTGACTTGGTCAAGGTGTGGACCAAGGGTTGTTATTCCAATTCATTTTTTATCACCATGAGGATTAGTTGTAAGAAAAACACCACCCAATCTCTATCCTACGTAGTTTAATTCTTCCTCTATTAAAGGAGTCTTCTTTTTGGAGTTTTTATAGCTTGAAGCAATTCATATCGGTTTGTAGGATGGTTTTTCTCATGTATTTAGAAAACATCTACCTTGTCAAGGGAGCACTCTCTTAATAGATTCTTATTAGGACATATATGCCACTAAATGGATAGTGTTGTATTCTTTCTATTATTATCCTAATTTTCATATAATATATGTTATTCATTTGTAAGAAAATGTTTATATTTAAATTTTCTAATTCTTCCATTAATTGTCTTATTTTAGTATTGTCCTTTATCAACTTATATTTCTAAATTATACCCCTATCCTTCAATAATTTTGACATAGTTTAGAGATGTCGAGGAGGTTGAGTTTTGTGACATCACCTTTTTCCATAAGGTCAAGAGTCTATATAAAATCTTCCTCTATCCCCCTCAAGAATATGATCTTAGTCAGTTCAAGGCTTAAGAAATCTCCACGGTGCCTTCAAATAAAGAGGAATTGGTCCAAATAATCTTCCATACTCTCATCCTCTTTCTATTTTAGGAAAAATATCTCTTCCTTCATATTTTTGGCCCAATGATAGTCTTGGCATTTATTTAGAAATAATATTTCCATGTCTTCCCATTTGTTAATAGATCTAGAAACTAATCCAATGAACCATCACATAGTTGAGTCTTTCAATGTGTATGGTAATAGCTTGAGTTTATGGTTGTTTGTCTTGTAGTCATAGGGTTGACATAAGACTTTAAATTTTAGAAAGAATTGGTTAGGGCACCAAAATTCATTCCCTTGAAAGTAGGTAATATGGAAGGTGAAATATATTTCATAAGGGCTCCTTCATCTAGATGTAAGTTGATTAAGCAAGTGAATGTTCTTTCTACCCTATTCTTTGGTTTTCCATTATGGTTTTCCATTTGGCTATCTAGAATGACTCCCTTAGGTTGACTAATTTCCTAGTTTGTCTAAGAACTCCCTTGTTTCTTTTCTAGTTGATTTTTGTTATTGAACTACAGGGGTTCTTTAAGGAGATGCAATAATGGTTATTCCCCTAAATATGTTTTATACTCAACTTTTTTCCCTATGTCTTTTGTTGTGGTAGTGTGAGGTGGGGTATTCTTTGCTACAAAATGACCTTGTGAATCCCTTTTTTTTTACTATGTAAAGGAAAGGTCAATTCACAAAAGGAAATTTTCAACTAAAGAACTACTAGATTGGATTACCCAAATATAGCCCTAGTAACATCTAAAAGTACCTCCCTAGCAATGTCACCAAAAGCAACAAGACGTCATTGAATCCCTCCACTTTAGTCAATAAATATCTTGTGTCAAACCAAGGCAATGCATAAAGACTATATGGAATAAAAATAGTTGGGAATCTCATCTAAGAGCTTTCCTACTTCTTGAAAGTAAAGTTGCACACACTCAATCAAATAACTAAATTTAATGAAAAAATTTTAAACTACATTTTAAAAACTAATTTAGAATGAAATTATAGAAGGAAATGTTATTATTCTTTTTAGAGGAAATGACTATCAAAAGAAATTGTTCTAATGATTTCACTGCTAAAAGGAATTACTTCACATATTAAATATTTATGTCAATGAAATACTTTAAACAAGTCAATTGAAGGTTTTATATTTTTCCTTTTATAATTTGTTGATTCTTTTTTTGAAACATTAAAAAAATAAAAGAACAATTCAACACATATATTACCTATAGGTTCACAATATAACAAGTATTTAATAGTTTTAACAATATATATACATATAAGAGTGGACTAATCATGATTTGACAACAATTGACAATTAACAATAAACAATAGTTAATATGCATGCATGGATCTAACAATAAAAGAAACTTATCTACATAATAAATCAATTATTTTTCTTTAGGTTGAGTGGCCAACTCCTAAAGAGTTAGAACATTATTTCACACTAACATCATTTAGTCATGAACTCAAAAAACGTACAAAACTATATTGTGCTCTTTAAATTTTCGAAAGCAAGATTACATCCAAAGGAAAACTAAAAAAATTACTTGAAAAGATCTCAAGATATTCATTTTATAAGCAACTATACTTCATTCCTAAAAACTTTCCTATGAATCAACAATCTATTGAACATGCATGTTACTAACAAAGTATGATTAGAATTCAAAGACTTGAGTTGTAACTAAAAAATAAATTGTTCATTCAATATTTTAACACAAAAAGTGAATGTAGTATTCTAGATAACTATTCCTATTCCTACTACAAGTGTTGCTTCTAAAGGTTATTGTTGATAATTAATCATGTAGTGTGATCCGAAACGTTGATGCTAAAAAAAAATTGCACACAATCAAATCCAGAAGCTATTACAAACTTCAAATAATAATTCTTTAAAAAATTATTTATTCCTACATGAAGGGGTTGAAATTATAGGGGAATGATTATGTTTTATAGGAATTGCATGAGGCAATGAGCAACCTCATCAATGTGTGAGACTTAACAACACAATTTAATGAATTTGAAAGTTTTTGGATTTGATAAAAAATGTTTATGTAGTCAAATCCATAAGCATTCAAATTCAAGAGCATGGATTGTGAAAATTTAGTGTCTTTAACACTATTTAATCCATGTGTCGACACTTGTCCCTTTAGTGTATATTTACCCAATTGACATATAATACATAACAATTAATAGTCCAAATATATATTTTTTTAATAAAGGGGTTTTATAATGAATGCTTCATAAGACACAACACTTGCTAAAAGTTTTACAAATGGAGTAGCAAGTTAAGTGGGCTTGATTTTAGGGGAAATCCTATAGTTAAGTACACTTGAGTTGAAGTAGTATTGGGATGGGTGACCTCCAAGGAAGACTTGAGGCTTCACCCATGTGAGCATCACCTAGATCAGGCCTAGAATTTGATGGTCTATTTGACCGTTTTTTGCATTTTGGACCATATATTACAACCTAAAAATTTATTAAACCGTATCATTTGACTTGCTATATTTTTATATAACCGTAAAATTGACACTTAAAATTATTATTAAACCGTAAAAATTATATATATATATATATATATAATAAAATAATTTTTATTATAAAAATATAAATTAGTTTAGATTTGGAATAATTCTTTCTAATTTCACTTTATATTATTATATATGATTTATTATAAATATATTTATTAATTCAAAATATGTTGAAAATAGAATATTTTCAAGATTAAATATAGTATTTTCTAATTTTTTAAAGATTTTGACAGTTTTACTAATAGTTATCATTGTTTTTTATTAATATATATGATTTATAATATTTATTATAAAAATTATATTAATTCAAAATCTTTTCAAAATAGAATATAATTGATTTTTAACTTTTTGAATACTTTAACAAGATTTGTTTTCTACATAATTTAGAAACTTTAACACTAAATTTAAGATTTTTAGATTTATTTCTAATTATCAATATTTTCTAATTTTACATTTTTTTTTAATATATATATAGGATATCCTTATGAATAATCACATAACAAAAAAATTCACTGTTGAAACTTGAAAGTATTTATTTTATAGCATTGTAACTTGTTTTTTCACATGATGAAGTTATGGCAAACTCTCTTACTATTCCTGATTTTCAAAACAAAACATTATCAAAGATGTTAGAAAGTCAAAGTTGGGTTTGGATACATTGGATGCATTAATGAGAGTGTCTTTAAATGGATCTGAAGAAAATGATGTAAATTGGAATAAAGTATATCAAATATGGAAGAATACAAAGTAAGAAGAGTTTTTGACCTTTGATAACATTTATTTTTGTTTATTTTCTATGTAATGCATCATTAATTTTTGCATCTCAATTTAAAAATAATAAAAGAAAATAATTTATTTCTTTCCAAAGTTGTTTTTTGTGTTTAAATATATGCAAATTATATAATGAAGGTTTGTATCAAATTATTATATTTTTTATTGTTTATTTGGTATTTTTAAGAAGTATGATTCCTATAAAAAATACTTAATTAATTTATATGATACATAATATTTAAAAAAATCAAATTACTTGTGCTATTAAAAATAGAAATTTATAAATAAAAAAATCATATTTAATATGTATGATTAATAAAATCAATAATATTTTAATATAAAAGATTTTATATAAAAAAAATATAAATTAAATATTTTTTGACAGTCAAATTTTTTCATAAAATGTAAAGTGACGGGCATTTAAATGAACAAACCGTCACAAAATTTTCATATGACAGGTAGGGGTGGCCATCAAATTCCAGGCCTGACCTAGATGCAATGAGTATTAAGTGTACTATTCATGCTCATGAGAGCTGGTGTAAATTCATGTGAACCACTACTCATAAAATATGAATTAATAAATTTGACTCAAAAACTATACAATTGAATCTTAAAAAAACATTGTAAATTGACTCACTTAAAAACCCCGGCTTATATTGACCATTTTAAAAACACAATAAAAATTAAATCACAAATTAGGAAATAAAAGTAAAATAACTGGTTTGCTAAAAATCAAGTGTGTTTGTTTCACATCCCAAAAATAAATAAAAAAACCGGTCTGACCAAATCCTTTTATTAAACCTGATTTGTTTTGGAAGCTAATATTAAGCGATAAAGAAACAAAAAGAAATATTCTTGCCAGCAAAACCAACTTTGATGGTTAGACAGTACCGATACACGTATATTTATGTCAAAAGAAACGAATCAAACAGAAATTTCAAAAGAAACCGACCAAAACAAGAGAACCCGACACTTGAAACGTCGAGAAGAGTCTAGAGAATAACCAGAAGACGCGCATTAAAACTCCACCATCCCTTCCATCTTTGACGCATCACTGTATTTCTGCCTTCAAATACATGTTTAGGCGTTTGTTTTGTTAATTGATTTATCGTTTTACGGATTTTTGCAAGGCTGTGAGATTCGAAATTGTGATCTCTGAATTACAATGTCGGTAGAGCAAAGAAGCGGCGGCGTGGTGGCTCTGCTCGACAATGGCGGAGGTGACTCCAAGAAATCGTCATCGTATGCAGTAAAAGTCGGGCTAGCCCAAATGCTCCGCGGCGGCGTAATTGTGGAAGTCTCCAATGTTGAGCAGGCCCGAATTGCCGAAGAAGCAGGCGCCATAGCGGTGGTCGCGGTGGAGACCCCCATGCGACCAGGGGCCGACGCCACCATCGGCGTTAACAGAATGAGCGATCCAGGGCTGGTCCGCGAGATCAAGAAATCCGTCGGCATGCCTGTCATATCACGCGCTCGAATCGGGCATTTCGTTGAGGCGCAGATCCTGGAAGCCGTGGGTGTGGATTTCATCGATGAGAGCGAGATTTTGAGCCCTGCAGATGACAGGAATTTTATCAACAAGCACAATTTCCGGCGCCCGTTTGTGTGCGGGTGTAAAGACCTGGGCGAGGCGTTGAGGAGGGTTGCCGAAGGCGCGGCGTTGGTGAGGACAGAGGGGACTCGAAACGGCGACGTCGTGGAGGCCGTGCGCAATGTGCGCGCCGTGCTGGGCGATGTGAGGCGCCTGCAGATTATTGACGAGGATGAGCTCTATGCCTTTGCCAAGCATTTATCGGCGCCCTTCGAGTTGGTGAAGCTGACCAAGCAGCTGGGGCGTCTGCCGGTTCTGGTTTTCGGGGCCGGCGGGATCGCCACTCCGGCCGACGCCGCCATGATGATGCAGATCGGCTGTGATGGGGTTTTTGTCGATTCCTCTGTTTTTGGGTCTTCCAATCCGGCGTCCAGGGTTCGAGCGTTCGTGCAGGCTGTTTTGAACTACAACGATTCGCAGATTTTGGCCAAGATGAATTCCACCATGGCGGATCTTGATATCAGCGATACTGGCCTGGTGCAGAGCAACTGACTCGGGGGCTCGGACTAAATGTTAGGCTTTGGAATTTTTCCGTCGATTCAATTTGCTGTTTCGGTGTTTTATTGCATCTAGGGTTTCGAATTCAGAGAAAGAATGAGGATACTGTTCGTAATAAAGCGTCTACTGCAGCTGCTTAAAATAAAGCTCTCTAGTACCATTTTGTTTAATAATTAGGGTTAGGTTTGAAATTTTATACCAGTACCGCGCATTCAAATTGGTTTCTGCATTTTGCTTTGTAAGTGTTGTATGGAACGACACAAAGGTCGGGTTTGTGCTAAAAAGACGAGAGAAGGGACAGATTTTTTTTTTGTTGAAGGTTCTGGTTTTGCAGAAGCAGAAGCAGAGCTTCCTGAGCGAGCGCAGGTACTTGGGATTTAAGCATATATTTCCTTCTCTCTAAATAGTTAATATTATCTCATTCAAGTGTTTCTATTATGTGGAAATTATTTATAATAAATATCACTTTATTGTACGGCTTTCAAAAAAAAATTAATTGATCAAAGCTCTTGCGGACAAGCGAAACTTCTGGTTGTTAGGACAAATAATATATTAGTACTAAAGGGTTTCAATTTTTTTTAATGTGATTTTTCTCTTTCAAAAGTACAATTTTTAATCATTAGATCAATTCATGAATACTTTTTTATTGGAAAAAATAAGATATTCATTTTGAATTAATTCATCATTTTCATTATATATGGGATTGATTCAAGATGTGTAAAAATGATGTATAAAATGTATGCTTGAAAATCTTCTCATCTTTATCTTGGTGTTCACAGATTGACAAGATAACATTCATAGATATGTAGTTGGTCTACATGATAATGATGTAAATTTGATTGTTTTAGTTTTTTTAAGAATTGAATTATCACAAATCTTATTTGATGCTTAGACTGTAATCTTGTTCACTATTGCTACAAGATATCTCAATCTATTAAGGTGGTGTTTATATTCATATTGTTTAGGAGCTTGTCGATTAGATAAGCGAATGAATTCTCGAATTGAAAAGACTATGGTGATTATTATTTAATTCTATTTTTTCAATTAAGGACTTGGTTATATGTAAAGGCTAGTAAGCTAAAAAAGAGACATTAGGGATGGCCAACTATGTTTAAATGTGATACCATGTTTAACTTTGAAATTGTTTTTAACATTTGCATATCTTTTATCTATTGTTGACATAAATGTTGTATTTAAAAACAAATCTAATTGAATTTATATGTTTTTATATTCCATAGTGCAAACTTAAATAGTCAACTAAAGGTAGACTAAATAATTGTTTTATTCTTATTTAGGGGTGGTTCTTTTACTTAACTCAATACAACATTTATTTGTTATGGTTTTAAGATTTTTTTGTTAATTGTGAATGCACCCCTATGTAATTGTAAGATTTGACTATGAAGATAGCTACCCAAGATCTAGAGGCTTAATGGAAAACACAAAGAAATGAGAATATCAATATGATAAGAATAAATTACATTCGATACAAAGAATGTAAATAAAATGATCATTATACAATACATAATGTATGAAAGGTCTTTGGTTATATGGACCAAGGTGAGACATAGGATAACATAAGATTATGAGAAGGGTCTTAACTTATGACATAAGACATAAAATGGTATTTTCATTCCGATCAAGTAGAGGACAAAGAGATTTGAAGTAAAATATGATTCAAAAGGCAAAGAAAACTCTAATTGTTGTTGCACAAATGGTGCAAGCCCTAACAACTTCTTCAACAGTCATTTCTATTTTTTCGTTGTTGTCACCTCATTGAAGGGAATTAAAAACAAAGACACAAAATGCAGTAGGGGGAACAAGCAAGGAAGAGAGTGTTGACTTAAAACATCTATCTCATGTAAAATGATATTGATGAAAAAAGAAGCCCCCCCCCCCACTCCCCGCCATCGCCTTCCGCCACCCCAATAAGAGGAATAGCCCCCCCTAAATAGAGAGAAAATGGACTAGAAAGCCCCTCTGGAAGTACACCTATTGTACCCATAGCAAAGCTCACAAATGAAGGAACTTACTTTCTATGAAGGGTTTGGGAAAGATGTATGCAATTTGCTCTAATGTAGAACAATACTTAAGAGCAATGATGCCTTCTTGAGTCGGCTCTCGAATGTAGTGCACATGTATCTCAATATGTTTCATCCTCTGATGATGAGATGGATTCTTTAAGATTTGTATGGCACTCAGAGTATCACAAAAGATGATTGTAGGCTTTCAGAATGGAATGTCAAACTCAATGAGAATATTTTGAAGCCAAACAGCCTCAATGGTGGTATTAACTACCCCTCGATACTTGGCCTTTGTCGATGAAAGAGCAATTACAAATTGCTTCTTGCTTGACCAACAAACTGGACCAGAACCAAGTGAGAAGCAATACCCTAAAGCAAACTTGTGATCTTGAGAATCACCTACCCAATCTGAATCTGGGTGTCCCACCAATTCAATATCTATGCCCGTTGCATATTGAATCTCATAATTGTGAGTACCTTGAATATAGTGGAGGATCCACTTATTTGTTTTCTAATACAACTCATATGGCTCTAGCATGAATCGAGAGAGCATGCCCACAACATATGAAATGTCGAGTCTCGTATGAGTCAAGTAAATGAGACTCCCAACAAGTTGTCGATATAAAGTGCCATCAACCAAGGGTGAAGAACACTTAGACTCAATTTTGACCCCTAACAAAAATGGAGTCGATGTAAGCTTATAGTCAATCATGTGAAATCTAGAGAGCATATCAAGTGTGTACTTGGGTTGGCCAAGGAAGATACCAGAAGATGACTGAGTGATCTCAATCCCCAAGAAATAATGGAAAAGACTCGAGTTTGACATCAAAAACCTATCATGTAAAGTAGTTTTCACTACTTTGATGGTGGATGAGTGACTCCATGTGATCAACAAGTCATCAACATAGAGAACCAAAAATGTGAGTGTCATCTTGTTGTAGAACGTATATGTTCAAATCAGAATGGCATCGAGTGAACCCAAATGTCAGAAGGAAGGAGTCCATCTTGGCATATCAAGCTCGAGGAACCTATTTGAGACCATAAGGAGGCTTCTAAAGATGACAAACAAGTGAAGGATCCTAAATGAACCCCTATGGTTGTTCCATGTAGATTTCCTATTAAAGGTCATCATGAAGAAAGGCACTCTTCACATCCATCTAATGAACTTCCCAACGATGGGCTACAACTATAGCAAGGATAAGTCAGATGGAATTCATCTTAGCAACTGGTGCAAAAGTCTTAAAGTAGTTAATCCCGAGAACCTGGAAGAATCCTTTTGCAACCAAGCGAATCTTATGCTTGTCAACCGACCCATCTGCTACACATTTTGTCTAATAAATCTACTTGTAGTGAACAAGTTTTCTTCCCTTAGGAAGAGTGACAAGATCCCATTTGTGATTCATCTCTAAGGAATTGGATTCTTCCTATATTGTAGCATCACACTCAGGGATACCTGAAGTTTCTAAAAAATATTGTGGATCAAAAGTTGAAGCAATGAAGAGATGTGGAGCTTGCTAAAATTGTGACCTTTTTCTTCTTGTGTCTGTTCGATCACCAACCCAATCACCTGTTGACTCCAATGTCTATCAAGCCCAAAGAGGTGTTGAGGTTGGAGAGTCTGGAGAAGAATAATCAACCTCTGAATGATGACTATGAGAGGAATGTGAATCATCATCACTTTCGCCATCTAAAGTGGAGGATGAAGACTCCTCATCAATATTAGGAGGATTTAGATCCTCTAAAGAATTGTCATCATGATGCAATGTCTCTAATGTGATGGTGGATGGAGATGTGGTAGGAGAAGAACTAGATGGGCTCTCATCAAAACTAACACTCATCTCGATAAATAAAGTGATGGGATGGAGAAGCTTATAACCTTTGGTATCATCTAGGTACCCAAAACATATACAAGGCTTGCTTTACGGATCTACAGCCTTGTGTATCTCTACCAAAATGTGGGCTCATGCAAGAGAACCAAACACTCGAAAGTGCTTAACTATGGGTTTTTGACCAATCCAAGCTTCAAAAGGAGTTACCCCCTTCACAGCTTTGTGAGGAACTCAGTTCTAGATGTAACACATGATGGGTCTAGTTATTAGTTAGTTTTTTTATGTTTTTATGCATACTCATAGACATTTCCAAACACTTATTATACATATTCCTACACTTTACTATTTTTTATGTTGTTTATACAAACCTGAACCTGATTTGAAGTATATGGAAATATGGTTATAATGTGTTAGTTATTGTATAATTGATGTGTGGATATGTATGAATTGCAATGAATATTTGTGCTTAAGATATGGTTATTAGTATTGTGTAGATGTTGTATGAACTAACTCTTTGCAGTCAAGGAGAGCGTGCAACAACTGTGAGGCGTAACCGGCAACCAAAGAAGTTTCAGGCAGTGATGTAGGGGAGGTTCCAGAATAAGCTGAGCACAACAATTGTAGAAATGAAGGCACTTATTGAAGATGATTGTGCATTATTATGATATTCAATAAAGATGTTGAAGGACAAGAACTCTATTACAGTTGGGAGTCTAGCGTGACTATTTCAACAGTCCACGTTAATTCTTGCAGCAGTAGATTCATAGTTCTATTTGGACTCTTCTTCCTTTTTCAGTTATGGTTTAGTTGATCAAACTTTATCACACTCTGTTATGTAGGGAGTGGTAATTTATGATTTCAGTTTAGAGTCTTGAGTTCAATAAACTTCCTTGTGCCTACATGTATGGTTCGATGGTTGAGGCATTAGTTAAGTTGGTTGATTATTCAATAGCATATATAGCAATAAGATACTTTTAATTAAGTTCTTGTTTTTACACAGACAATGTTCATGATCTTATGAATAAGATATTTCAGCAAAATCTTATTGTGATAGGTCGAATATATGCGTTAGAAAATGAACAGCAAACAACAGAGTGCAAATAAACACTAAAACAACCTACACCTCGAGATTAGCCTAAGTTGGAATCAACACAAAGTAAGAACAACAAAATGAAACCTTTTACCTTGTGTCGAATCGATCCTTTGGTTGGCTCTTTGATCTTCGGTGTTGTGTGCTCCTTGGATGGCAAGATATGCAAGCTAGATGATGATGTGAGGATGGATGAAAATGGATGAAAGCATGAAAATGGCTAAGTATGAATTATAGAGAAATTTTGCAAAAGTTTGGCTACAATGTATGATCTCCCCCCAAAATGAGAGAAAAGAGGGGGTATTTATAGAGATTTTGGAAATCTTTAGGGAAATGGATGGTCAAAATTGAGCCACCAAGATCAAGATGTAGGGTCAAGGTGAGTTGAGAACTCACAAGCCCTCACATCTTGACATGTGGCAAGTGATATTTCCCTAAAAGGTGAAGTGGACATGAGGTGGAGGGATAGTACAAAGTACCTTGGGATTGAGACAAGATCTCCTCATAAATGAGGTACTTGTCCCCATGTGAGTGAGAGGACAAGTGGGGAATTAAAAATTTCTCAAATATTCTAATGGGGAAGAGAGAAGGAATTTAAAATTTCAAGAAATGCATTGAGTGACTTGATTAAATGTGAATTAAAAATTCACATAGGGAATGGAGATGCCTTGTCTAAAAGGAAAAAACATTTAATAGGGTTGACTTGATTAAGTGACATGGAGTGATTAAAGTTGTGCAAGCACTTGATTAGACTGATTAATGAAGATTAGAAGAGGGTTAGATTTCACATGTGACTTGATGTGACAAGTCAAAGATCACATGGGGAAGAGTAATGAAGGATTAGAGGAGGGTTTGGTGGCTAAGAGAGATTAGAGGCCAACTTGCAAAAGTTGGAGGATGTGACACATCCTAATCAAAGATTAGGCATGTGCACATCTTAATGATGAGATTAGGAGAATAATTAGGCTTAGATAAAAATGATGGAGGATGTGATATAAAGGGAATTGATGAAAGGGGAGAGGTATTTAATTATTTAACTAGATACCTTAGGGATTAGAAGAACTTTAGAGGGATTAATTAAATAATAGTGATATTACTTAATTAATGCGGATAAGGGGATGTTTAGACGAAAGGGAATAAATTTGGATAAATCAAGTGTCCAAATTTAGGTGTCTACATTTTGCCCCTCTTTGAGATGGTATTACGAAGTAGCATCATTTCAAAGAATATTAAAACATAGAACCTAGTAGAAGATGGTTAAATTGAGAAAGATGCCCCAGTCATTCAAAGGAGTGACTAGGAAGGGAAGATGATGGGGGTGAAGATGAAAGTTAGGGATGAAGGATGCCCCCTCGAGAGGACATGCGAGTTCAAGGGAACACAAGTGTGCTCTCGAAATGGATGAGGTGATGCAAGGGGAGATGAAGAAGATGATGCAATGTGAAAAAGGAGATTGGGAGGGGAGCAAGATGAAGGATGAATGGATGGGGGGGATTTTGATAGATGATAGGATGGGGGATATATGCAAGAGGATGGAATGGAAAGTGAAATGCAATCCAAATGCAATTTGCCATTGTCGGAGTACTGATTTTTGCTATAGCATAAGACACAAGACGCCAAGGTATGAAGAACCAAGGCGGATTAGTGTCTAATGCATAAAACAAACATAACAAACAAGAAGGTTATCCCAACACCCCAAAGTCATGGTGACCTTGGTCGGGCAAGGTATTAGGATAACCACAAGCACACAAGGATGCCCTAGCATAACACAAGACCTCAGGGATCTTGGTGGGTACCACGTGGGACAACCGAGAAGACAAAAAAAAAATCAAGATACACCCTTATGTTGACTAGTCAAAGCACACCATGATATGATGGATCAAGGCGACCATGACAAGTGATGGTAGGGAGCTCAAATGATAAACAAAAGCCAAAAGCATCAAAAAATTGCAATCAATTTCAAATGTCCTTTGCCATAGAATCAAGGGGATGGACGGGATTGATGAGGTCTGTTAGGAAGGATACATCCTGTTGAGACCGATGATGGATACTAAACTTAAAAGATCGATATGACGTAGGATATTCGGAACCGATTGGATTTGATGATACAAGTGGATTTCGTTTGTTAAGAACCAGCTAGATAAGGGTATAGTTCGACGATAAGAGACATGACACAAGATAAGAGATTGACACATCCTAGGGACCTAGGGGGCGATCAAAGATTAGCCTTGCCTACGTGAAAGTGCAAAGCCCTCATAGTTCGACAAAAGGCTGATGATAGATCATGGTGGAGACCTCGATGGATGGTAAAGATGGGATGGAGAAAAGGAGAAAATACCAATGATAGATGATAAAGGAGTGGATGGAAAAAACAGGAGAAAGTGGACAATATAAATCGATGATGGATGGAACCCCAGGGGCGGATCAAATGATCGACCTTGCCTACGTGAAAGCGCAGGGGCAACGTAGTTCGACGAAAGGCCAAAGACAAGTGATGGATAAAAGATGAATAGATAACCCTAGATAAGGGGATAAAAAGATTGGACTGACACGATAGACCTATTGGATTGAATTGGAGGATGGTGATGATCACAAAGCTCAAGGATGGGATAGTTATTTAAATCATCAAAAGATGAATTTGGAGGATGATATGATGGAGAGATGAATGATGAGAAAGGATAGGAGATGGAAAATATGTGCAAAAGAAGCATAAGTGATGACGATAAGATAGATGACATTGGATTGTGTGGGGAAAAGCCTATAGCTAGATACCAATGACAAGGGATTATGAGATGGGATGAGGGTAGAGGATGGGGGGAGGAAAAGGATTGTTTGGGTGGATTGGATAGAGGGATAAGGATTTGGATGAGGAAAAGGTGACCAGATGGATAGATGAA
The DNA here is from genome assembly GCA_007258455.2 of Sequoia sempervirens. Taxonomy (NCBI): domain Eukaryota; kingdom Viridiplantae; phylum Streptophyta; class Pinopsida; order Cupressales; family Cupressaceae; genus Sequoia; species Sequoia sempervirens. The sequence goes on from VDFB02271358.1 coordinate 1,267,322,495, forward strand.
AATGGATGCCATGATGGAAGGATAGGAAGATAGGGATGGGAAGATGGATATAAGGATTGTGTGGAGGGATAAAAGATAAGGATGGGGAGATGGATATATCGATAAGGAGATAAGGATAGGGAAATGGAAGGGATTGTTCTGATGGAATGAATGATGTCTCCAAGGATTGTATCACAAAGGAAGATAAATGCCCCCACTCTAGATATGTCATGTATAATGAGGCATGAGAGATGGAAGATGGGAAAATGAAAGAGATAACTAGAGGAGGAAAGGATGGGTGATTAAGGGATATGATAGAGCATGGGTGAAGGGAATGTATACCAAGAGGTGTCCAAAGCATGCATAGATAGGTGCCCCTATTTTTTTTATTTTTTTTTATCAAGATCATAAGAAGGATGGAGAGACATGATAAATGAGATATGCCAAGTAGGATGTGCAAGATAGGCAGGATGGAGGGGATGAATGAAGAGGGCGTATAGCAAGAAGACGGGTTCATAGCTAGAAGCATAGCAGGAAGCATAGTGGATGGAGGGAATGCATAGCAGGAAACTGCCCCCCAAATGTAGATGGGGATTTACGCGTGACGCCTGTTTGCCAGGTTTTCATCATGGTACTTATCCAAGGCGCTTGTTTGTCAAGTTTTCACCATTGGACAAATTGTTTCTCTTTACTATTTTATTTTTTGATTTTTTTTTATTTTGTGATTTTTTTGACTTTTTTGGATTTTGAACTTTTTTGGATTTTTGGACTTTTTGGATAGCATGCAGAAGGAGATGGATAAGGATAGGGAGGTGAATAAGGGGATTTAGAAAACATGCAATAAGGATATGGATGGACTCAAGCATAAAGTTCCATACGAGGTATTAAGAGCTCATGTTCGAATCGACTGTTGGATGTTGGTACAACCTTATTAGGAGAAATGGAGTATGCAAAAGGATGAATTAGAGGGATTTGAGAGGGGGGATACATGGGATAATGGATGGGATGCTGCAAGGGGTATGGATAGAATGATGGGGTGGATGTATGGTGGGGTGGTGAGTTCAAGACCAACATTGGCACATGTGGTGGTGCATGTGGAAAGATCAGCGGATGAATGGATGGAGAGGGTGGGGATAATGGAGGAGATGGAATAGTGAATTTCGGGACATAGGGACCCAAAACAGACTTAGGAGATGAAAGGGGGGTATGATTAGCTTTTGGATTAGAAACTTTGGATGTTCTTACAGATTTTTCATTTGAAGGCATTGCATCTTGATTCTTTGGGATCCACATGGTTTTGATCTTTTCTTTATTGGGCCTTTGTGGCCTACGGATTTGATTTGGATTTAGATTTTTCGTCTCTTCACCATGTCTTTTAGAGGGGACATGGGGAGCTTTAGGTGCATGTGGACATTTCGATTTATGTAGTTTTACTTTAGCATCCAGATTTCTTTTATTAGCAATGGGATGGGTGTGAGGAGATGGATGATGTGGAGCAATGGAGGTAGGAGTATGGGGATTACGTGTAGATGGAGGATGTTTAGGTATATGCCTTTATTGATCATGATTATGGGATATGCGAGAGGGATTTTTATGATGGATGACATGGATAGGTTTTAGATGGATGAAAGGATGAGATGGAGGAGGTGATCTTGGGATATATGGACCCAAGATGGATGGAGTAGATGAAGGATGGGAGATGGTGGATGGAGGGATGTAAGGACCCAAAATGGATGGGGCAGATGAAGGAGGAATATGGACAGTTTTTTTGAGGTGAATGATAGAGGAGGAGGGATGGCAGCATGTTCTGGAGCGATGGGAAGAGCCAAGTTCTTTTGGAAAAGGCTTGTTGAGGACGTCTAGAGGTTTTACCAACATCTTTAGATTGTGAGTCTTGGGAAATAGATCCAAGACCTTGCATGCATATTTGTTATTTGACTTGGATGGGCTCTAAAATACCTTGCTCATGAAGGCCTAGACCTTTTCCTTGATAGTTCATTTTCTTGAGCATGCAATCCATGATAGGATTTTTGTTATTCTGAAAACATGATGCGAGTCCATTATTAGGTGGAGGATGATGGGTGGTAAATATACTATGCTTTTCTTCTGCAAGGAGGCCACCATGGAAGAATGTGAGAGTACCAAGGGGATATGCAAGCGATGTGGGGATAGTAGTTTTAGGCGATGATGGGGGATCATGAGAGGGAGATGATGGGATAGCAACATTTGGATGGGTGATAGTAGGGGAGGGATTGGGGGAAATAATAGGATATAGATTTGTGATAGCTGGCTCATGCGATGGAGATGGAGCAGTGGAATCTTGAATGACAAGAGGATAATGGAATGGAATGGATGGGGGACTGTGATCTTGAGGTGGACTAGATGGGATGGTAGGATCTTGATCTGGAGAAGGGGATATGTCGGCATGCTTTGGATCAGGCTATTGGCATGACTCATCATGTGCGGAAGGCATGATAGTGGATTGTTGGAGGGACTCTGCAAGTGGGGAAGATGGAGGGATGGAGGATTCAAAACATTCATGGGAATGGATGTTAGTGACACTAGGAGTGGAAGAAGTGGATTGGATTTGGGTGTCACCGATGGGTTCGACGACTCTCGGAGTAGGAGGTGGGTGTTCAATGGATTCAGTAGATATGATGGTAGGAGATGGGGGCTTGGTGGATTCAGAGGATATGATGGTGTTGACGGTTTGAGTGGTGCTAGGGGTGCTATTGTCAATGATAGGTGTGAACAGGCGAGAAGTCTCATCACTAGTGACTGTGGATGATGGGTTGGGATGGCATGATTCCACAACTTCAAGGTGTGGAGTGGGAGATGTTTGCTTTGTGATAAGTCCTTGGAGAACTTCTGAAATGAGAGACTTGCATACTCTAGGTTGAGATGGTGTGGTAGGAGTGGATGAGGGATTATGGATTAGGGGGGGATTAGGACTAGGGATTGGTGGATTAGGATTAGATTGAGGAATGGGATTGGATGGAGGACTGGGAACAGATGGAGGATTAGGATTGGAGGAAGGGTTAAGATAGGGGTATTGGCATGGTGAATTAGGACACGAGGACGTGGGTGGTGGATTGTAGTAAGGGTATGGGGATGGTGGATTAGGATGGGAAGATTGAGGTGGCGGATGGAGATAGGGAACCACAGATGTCGGATTAGGATAAGTGGATGTGGATGTTAGATTAGGATAGGTTGATGTGAATGTAGGATTAGGGTGAGGAGATTGGTATGGAAGATTAGGGTAGGGGGTATATGTGGATGAAGGATTGTGATAGGAAAATGGGGACGAGGGATTAGGATAGGGGTATTGTGATGGCATACTAGGATAAGAGGATGATGTAGATGAAGGATATGATGGATATGATGGGTATCCCTTGTCATAGGTAGCATAGGGAGCATGATTAGGCATGGATGAAGACATAACAACATAACTCGAAGGGATGATTGGATTTTGGAAAGCGGGTGGAGAAAACTTACTAGCAATGATAGTGTCAAGGGGATCCATGTCACATTCTTCTTGATCGACAAGACTTTCATTATCGTCATTGACGTAATTAGGGTTTCCTTTGACCACTATTGATGGAGGATAAGGATTCATGATGATGAAAGGATAAAGACGATGGATCAAAGATTATGGATGTAAATGGACTAAAGCTCAAATCGGGATTTAGGTTAAGCTCAGATAAGGATTGGATTAAAGCTCAGATTATGATGATTGGATGATGATATGGGATTGGTTTGGACGATTGGATGTGATTATCAAAAGATGATTACGACACCAAATCTGCTTCAAGATGGAAGTAGATTGATTGGGTCGAAGGTGATTGGATAAGGATGTGATTGGATTGGATTGGATTGGATTGATCGATTGATTGATAAGATTGACTGATGGATCGGATAGGATGACGAGACGGACTGTAAACCCCGTTTAGAGATTACCCTAGGTGACGTAGGATGTTGAATGATTGGATTAAAGGATAAATGTATGATTGCGGCACCGAATTTATTTTGAGATTGAAAATGGATTGATTGGACCGACGATGATGATTAACTTAGGATGGATGATAATCCTAAGAGGATGTTGATGATGACGATCAGATCATATACTTTGGTCAATTTGGATAATAACCCAAGACGAAGTTCAGGGGATTTGGATGGGGAAAACGATGATTTGATTGGAGAAATGGATGAACGTTTGCTCGGAACGAGTAAACAAATGATCAAAATGGATGAACGACTACTTAGAATGAGTAAACGACTGCTCACAACAGATGAATGATTCTCAAAATGAGAAGATGAAGGCTCATAATGGATGATAGATTACTCGAAACGAGTAAACAATTGATTAGGACTGTTGAACAAAAGTTCAAAATGATAGGAAGGAGGTTTGAAACGTTTATTCAGAACGAGTAAATGAATGATCAAAATGATAGAACGAGAGTTCGAAATGATAAACAAAGGTGTGAAATGGATGAACGTTTACTCAGAATGAGTAAACAGATGATCAGAATGATAGAACGAGAGTTCCAAATGATAAACGCAGGTATGAAATGGATGAACATTTACTCAAAATGAGTAAACGGATGATCGGAATGATAGAACGAGAGTTCGGAATGATGAAAGGATATGTTAAATGGATGAACGTTTACTCGGAATGAGTAAACGGATGAGCGAAATGATAGAACGAGAGTTCAAAATGATGAAAGGATATGTTAAATGGATGAAAGTTTACTCGGAATGAGTAAACGAATGATCGGAATGGTAGAACCAGAGTTCAGAATGATGAAAGGATGTGTCAAATGGATGAACGTTTACTCGGAACGAGTAAACGGATGATCGGAATGACAGAACGAGAGTTCAGAATGATGAAAGGGTGAGTTAAATGGATGAGAGTTTACTCGGAACGAGTAAATGGATGAGCGAAATGACAGAACGAGAGTTCATAATGATAAAAGGATGTGTCAAATGGATGAACGTTTACTTGGAACGAGTAAACGGAGAGAATGGAATGATAGAACAACAGTTCAGAATGATGAAAGGATGTGTTAAATGGATGAGAGTTTACTCGGAACGAGTAAACGGATGAGCGAAATGACAAAACAAGAGTTTGAAATGATAAAAGGATATGTTAAATGGATGAACATTTACTCAGAACGAGTAAACGGAGAGAATGGTAGGGTATCCCCCCCTCGAGGAGGCGGATGAGGAAGAAAAAGGTGCCCCAGTCAACTTCTCAAAAGTATGAAGTGGTATATGTCGTTGGAAAGAGCACAAAAAATTGAGAAGATTGGCTTTTGAATGAAGGAAAACAGACTTACAATGTGGAAATGGCGGGGCATATAAGGTTGTCTATCAGGGCAAATCCGCCTGAGTAGCTGTCAGGGCAAGTCCGCCTGTGGAGGAGGTCAGGTCCGCCCAAGGAGAAAATTTTGGTCAAAATCCACCAAAACAGGCTCCAAAGGACTGGTTTTTAAGGCAAGTTTGCCCCTGGATGAGGGCAAGTCCGCCCAAGGAGCAAAAGTTGGTCAAAATCCACCAAAACAGGCTCCAAAGGACCAATTTTTAGGTCAAGTCCACCCCTGGATGAGGGCAAGTCCGCCCAAGGAGCAAAAGTTGGTCAAAATCCATCAAAACAGGCTCCAAAGGACCAGTTTATAGGGAAAGTTTGTCCCTGCATGAGGGAAAGTCTACCCAAGGAGCAAAAACTGATGAAACTAGGTCAAAATCAAGCTCCAAAGAGTCAGTTTCTAGGGCAAGTCCGCCCCTGCATCAGGGCAAGTCCGCCCAAGGATGAAAAATTGATGAAACTGGGTCAAAACAGCCTCCAAAGGACTAGTTTCTAGGGCAAGTCGGCCCCTGGATGAGGGAAAGTCCGCCCAAGGATGAAAAATTGATGATCCTATACCCAAAACAGGCTGCCAAAGACCCATTTTTAGGGCAAGAACACCCCTGGATGAGGGAAAGTCTGCCCAAGGATGAAAAACTGATGATCTTATGCCCAAAACAGGCTGCCAAAGACCAATTTTTAGGGCAAGTCCGCCCCTGGATGAGGGCAAGTCCGCCCAAGGATGAAAATTTGATGATCCTATGCCCAAAACAGGCTACCAAGGACCAGTTTCTAGGGAAAGTCCGCCCCTGGATGAGGGCAAGTCCACCCAAGGATGAAAAACTGATGATCCTATGTGTTAGAAAATGAGCAGCAAACAAAAGAGTGCAAATAAACACTAAAACAACCTACACCTCAAGATTAGCCTAAGTTGGAATCAACACAAAGTAAGAACAACAAAATGAAACCTTTTACCTTGTGTTGAATCGATCCTTTGGTTGGCCCTTTGATCTTTGGTGTTGTGTGCTCCTTGGATGGCAAGATATGCAAGCTAGATGATGATGTGAGGATGGATGAAAATGGATGAAAGCATGAAAATGGCTAAGTATGAATTCTAGAGAAATTTTGCAAGAGTTTGGCTACAATGCATGATCTCCCCAAAATGAGAGAAAAGAGGGGGTATTTATAGAGATTTTGGAAATCTCTAGGGAAATGGATGGTCAAAATTGAGCCACCAAGATCAAGATGTAGGGCCAAGGTGAGTTGAGAACTCACAAGCCCTCACATCTTGACATGTGGCAAGTGATATTGCCCTAAAAGGTGAAGTGGACATGAGGTGAAGGGATAGTACAAAGTACCTTGGGATTGAGACAAGATCTCCTCATAAAGGAGGTACTTGTCCCCATGTGGGTGAGAGGACAAGTGGGGAATTAAAAATTCCTCAAATATTCTCATGGGAAAGAGAGAAGGAATTTAAAATTCTAAGTAATACATTGGGGGATTAAATGTGAATGGAGATGCCTTGTCCAAAAGGAGAAAGCATTTAATAGGGTTGATTTGATTAAGTGACATGGAGTGATTAAGGTTGTGCAAGCACTTGATTATACTGATTAATGAAAATTAGAAGAGGGTTAGATTTCACATGTGACTTGATGTGACAAGTCAAAGATCACATGGGGAAGAGTAATGAAGGATTAGAGGAGGGTTAGGTGGCTAAGAGAGATTAGAGGCCAACTTGCAAAAGTTGGAGGATGTGACACATCCTAATGATGAGATTAGGAGAATAATTAGGCTTAGATAAAAATGGAGGATGTAACATAAAGGGAATTAAATAAATGTCATATTTATTTAATTCATTTGATGAAAGGGGGAAGGTATTTAATTATTTAACTAGATATCTTAGGGATTAAAAGAACTTTAGAGGGATTAATTAAATAATAGTGATATTACTTAATTAATGCGGATAAGGGGATGTTTAGACGAAAGGGAATAAATTTGGATAAATCAAGTGTCCAAATTTAGGTGTCTACACTTATATTGTGATATTCTAAGTTATGCAATGAATGGTTGTTCATTATTGTCATGATTACGTTAATCTAAGGAGCTAGATTTGGGTTAAATCTATGGAGACAATCACGTGAGCAAGGGCCACCCAAGGTAATTGTTCCCCACTTTATCTTCTATACATTTATTTTCTTTAAAGTAGTTACTTCATGAATGCAATTGTCTTATTTAAATTCTTTATGTTATGAAAGAGTCCATGAACAAATCTTGTTTTACATTCATGCTTTAGTTTGCTTCAGTTTGTTGTACTCTGAAGTGTAGGTTTAATTAACAATACTAGTTAATTTTAGGATTCATTTCTTGATAGTGAACTAGTCACAGTCTTTCGTTGTAGGTACCTGTAGCAATAGTGCCAGCGTTACTTCTTTTACTGTTATGTATTTTTTTTTGGTGATTTCTCAAAAAGTGTAAACACCTATGCTAGAATGATCTAGGTAGTCTTGAGTGTTTGGAAGCATATATAGTGCCAGCATCATCACAAGCTTACTAATAGCCCTAGTTGATAATTTGATGAAGTTTTTTCCAAGGGTTTACTGGATTGTTTAGTTAAGTTTTCCTATGAATTGTGTGTCTGACACCAAGTCTATTGGACATTAGTAGGGACTCTACATTTTTGGCGTTGTTGTCGAGGATGGTGCTACTTTCAAAGATTCATTTTTGTTATTTTCAAGATTTCATAGTTTAAAAATTTGCTTTCAGTATTAGGACAACTAGGTTTTATTCCTTCAAATACCAAAATATTTCATGAACATTGTGTAGGAGTCATTGCTATACAAAGTCACCCTATTATATGTGAAGACAGAGAGATGCTTTGGGAAGATTTATCCCCTCTCATCGACAAGCTAGAGCAAATATTGGTGACCACAATGATCAAAGTGAGGGTATTCTTGACGAAGAACTTTCCCTTTCACCAACATCTACTAAAAACAAAAGGAGACCTTCCAAACCATGGTTGATGCAACAATGGATGATCCACTAGAACATGTGACTTTTGAATTTCCAATTGCCAACCAAGAAAGGGTCATTGTCCTGAAGAATATACCTCTTTCAGCGTTGCATGTCTTCTATGGTTTGGTAACTAAGGATCTAGACATTTTTCTTTGAGTTTGATGTCCTATGTAGGAGCTACGACTACACAACTGATGCACGAACAGAGGGTCAAGTGGCAGCCAGAAACATACAAGGTCTACTAACAATCTGAATGCTTTGGTTTCACAGCTTGACAAAAATGTACAAACATGCAAAGTACAACAAGAAGAATACTATGAAAGCTACTAAATAATAGTGGAATGATATAAAGAAAGAAGAAGAATGCCAACTTACTCAAGGTACAGTTCTCTAGCTAGCTCTAAGCAATCGAATAGCACGTACACACATGATAACAAGAGAAATTTTGGGGTTGTGTTTTGAAGTTTACCTCAGTCAAACCCCCATTTTGGTGTTCTCACCTCCATAGATTGCCAATAGACAACAAGATTGAGAAAAAGCGATAAAGAAGTAGATAGAAAGACACAATAAAGTAGAGAGAAATGACAACCTGGATGCTACTCTACAAGAACGATAGTGTAAATAATCAAAAAGACACAATATCACCTTCCCTACTACAAGCGCTTAAGACCGATAGAGGAAAAAGAGGAGTAATATCACCATGCCAAGGAGGTAGAGCTTTGTGATCCTGCAATAGCAATGGTATTGGAGCAAAGAGAGGTTGTAGAAACTAAGTAGGGAGCTGGTAGTAGCAAGAGAGAGCAAGAATAAAGCAAGAAGAAGCATTAGAATGTGAGAGTGAGTGACAAAATTGAGAGAGAGAGCTTGTGAATGAAAGAATTGAATTCAAATGGACAAATTGGAGGCAAATAATCATTTCTTGTCAGTCAAGATTCGACAAAGAACGTTACATTTCTAGGTGGCCAAGAAATGTAACGTTTATGTAGCTTCCTAGCATAGGAATCTTGTTAGGACGCTAGTGCGGTGCATAGATGTTTGCGTGATGGGCACGCGTCCCCAACAAAAATTCCCTCAATAACACAAAATGACAGGGACACATGAGCAAAGCAGGATAAAAATGACAAGTTTTTACATTATCGAACTTGTAAGGCTAAAATGAAGGTAAATAAATGGGAAATTACACGGTGTGCAAATTTACGCCATTACATATGGGAATTGCATAATTAGATGTGTGAATGTGTATGGAATGCAGTGTGGATCTATGTTTAATTTATGGTTATTAGTATTGTGTATATGTTATATGAATTAACTCTTTGCAGTCAAGAAGCTAGAGTAAGCAGAGTGTAACCCACAACAACTAGGAAGCGCAGCTCGCAACCAAAGGATTTCAAACAGAGATGCGGGAGAAATTCCAAAACAATAAGAACACAATAGTTGCAGAAGTGGAAGCACTCATTAATGAGGATGATTATTAATCACCAAACCATTTGATAAGACAATTGAAGGAAGAAAAAGTCTTCAAAGATTAGGAAGCCAACATGATTGTTCCCACAATACATGTTTCTGGTATATCGTTGAAACAGAGTTCCAATCTTAATCGTCTTCTTCCATCTTTTCAATTATGTTTTCAGCTATGTAAACTTTGTCACTCTCTATTTCATAGGGGAGTGGTGATTTGCATTTAATTTTATGTTTTGAGTCCTCATTCTTATAAACCTCCCCCGAACCTATATAGTTGGATTGGTCCAGTTGAGGAGTAGCTATAGCATATGGATATGTTCAAATAGATAGTTTTTCCATTTACATAGACAATAATTATTTTTCTAGTTATGCTTTCATGAATAAGATATCTCTAAAGATTATTTCCAATTTGTGAAATCTAGTTATATGCAATGAAGAGGTTTTCAGTTTATCGTTATGATCAATTGATTTAAGAAGTTGGATTTGAGCTTATTCTATGGATACATTAACTTGAGCAAGGCCACTCAAGGTAACTGTGTTCCACCATTAATTTTTGTTGTTACAGTAGTTGCTTTCATTATTGTATTTATTTTAATTAGATTCTTCATATTTTGTATATGAATAAAATCATGAATGAGATCTTGTTTTATACTTTGTGTTTTGTTTATCTCAATGCATTATCCTCCAAAGTGAGACAAGTGTTTAGAAGTATTTAGGAGTGAGTCTAAGTTAGCAATGTTAAGTTAATTATAGAGTTTAGGTTTTAACAGTGAACTAGTCATTGTCTTAAGTTGTAAGTACCCGTAGCAATAGTTCCAGATTTAATCCTTTTTCCTATTCCATAGTTTGTACTTTATTTTTGTGTCAACCACCTATACTAGATGATATAGACAATATAGAATCTCTAGGTGCACATATAGTGTCAGCATCATCACAAGCTTACATTAGCCCTAGTTGATAATTTAATGGAGTCTTTACAAGGGTTTAGTAGACTATTTAGTTAGGAACACCTTTTGAATTGTGTGTCCATCACCAAGTTTACTAAGCATTAGTTGGGCCTTACAGTAAGAAGTAGGACTCAATGTACTTATCTGTATCAGAAGCTGAGTATGTTGTTGCAACATTTTGTTGCACCCAAGTGCTTTGGATGAAGCAGACTTTGAAGGATATAGAGGTGGTGTATGATGAACCCATTCCAATATTATGTTATAATACTAGTGCAATAAAAATTTCCAAGAATTTGATGATGCATTCAAGGACCAAACATATTTTCTATCTGATATTCACTTTCTAAGGGAGAAGGTTGTAGAACAAGAAGTTAGATTGGAGTATGTGCCCGCTAAGGATCAAATTGTTGACATCTTCACTAAGGCACTTTCAAAGAATACTTTTGAGTATCTCCAACATAAGTTAGGGGTTATTGCCCCTCCTTTTTCTAACTAGATACATAGATGGTGCATCTATCCAAGGGGAAATTTATATCATATCTTTTTCTACTGGATTGATGTGTGCTACCTTTAAGGGGGAGCAGGTAGTTGGTTAGTTGTTGTTGATAGGGAGAGCATGTGCATATGTTGGGGGGAATGTGTTGATGATTTAATCAAGATCCTTGGCCCTTTGTCCTTGATGTCAAAGGGGGAGAATGCGCAGGTGTGTGTTGCCATCAATGCCAAAGGGGGAGATTGTTGGTACTGGTTGTCATTGATATCAACACTTGGGGAGATTGTTCCATATGTTTGTAAGATTGTTATTTGGTATTGGTTGTCATTGATGTCAACACTCAATTTAGGTTGTCATTAATGCTTATAGTTTGGGTTGTCATTGGTGTTTACAGTTGTATGTTGATGATACTCTATGATGATATCATGTCGTTGATGTTGTTGATGTTCATGGTTGGATGTCATGCATTGAGTATGGTGTATAGGTGTGAATTTGCACCCCCCTTGCAAATTCTCCTTTCACATCCATCACCTTAGAAAAATCAAACCCAACCATGTAATTTCATTCCTTTCATTTGTACCCCATCCACTTGGTGCATGTTTATAGTGTCGGTGGGAGAATTTATGTCGAAGACATGTGCGCGACACATAGACGTCTGCACAGCACGTTGTCGTCTTGATAGGATTCCTACCTTTAAAATTTGTAGAGGCATTATGTTCTCCATTGGTGACGAAACGTAACGCCCCTGTTCCCTTCAACCGACCTTTGAATGACTCTTTCCCTCCTAAACCACCTTCAAATTCCTATCTTTCACATTCATTTCATCTTCTACACACTCTACACATTCTTGAAGATAATTCTCACATTCTTGAGCTACTGGTTGCACTATCAACTATTCCAACATCACAACATTCTTCACATCCACCATAGAAGTTGCAACTGGGTGTCTTGCAAGACTTCCTTCAACATCACTACAACCACGTCAACTTTGCCACAATTGTAGACTTGCATTCCTCTCTCATTGGCCTTGGGCACCTCTGGTTGAGGGTGGTATTGTTCACTTACTATTGCATTGTTGTTGGATATTTCATTTTATTGTACTTTCTTTATCGCACTTATACTTTTCTATCAATCGAGTTGTTTGTAGAGGTGGAAACACCAAAACGAGGGTTTGACTATGGCAAGCCCTGAAACAGCCCCAACATTTGTTCTCGTCTTGTTGTGTGTAGGTGCTCGTTCGTGTGGAGCTTGCAGGAGAACTGTGCTTTCCGTGAGTTGAATCTTTATCATCTTCACTCTTATCATTCTTATATCGTCTCTCTCGTTATTTGAATTATTTTGTTATTTATTGCTTTAGTTATCACTTTAAACCTCAACAGTTAAATTGTCAGTAGGATTTTAGAGGTCTTTATTTGTACTTTTTCACTGTCTGTACAAATGACAACACACATGTGAGACGCCTGCACGTCGCGTTGTCATCCCTGTCTCACACTGTTGTCCTCTGGCAGAGAGCTGGCAGGGTTACAAATAGGACTCCAAAAACCTATTTGTTTAGCCCCATTGAAACTCTTAGGTTAGTAGAGTGACAAAAGCATTGAGAGTGCTCTTCATTCTCTCCTCTTAACATAAAACACTTGTTCCACTTGAGGTAGATTAGGGCACCCTTCAACTCTTGGCTCTCCGTGACCTGGAGTTGTCGAGTGGTCGGTCCCCCTTCTCTACATTTTGGTGAACTTAATGTGAACATCTATCCATTTCTTTGTGTTGAGACTCTTTCCTTTGCACTCAGAAACCGTTATAGACTTGGGTGTTGTGGGGTTTTATGAGCATTACAACCCAGTCTATGGCCTCCGAGTACATTGTCAAAAGAAGTTTGCGATACTTACAAATGGAAAAGATGAAGGTTGCTTCTAGCTTTACCACAGGCTTTACTACCGATCATTTTTCTCAAGAGGAGATTTTGACAAATGAGATGGGTTTCGTTGACAAAACCACTTGTGTACCCACTCCTCCAACATCCCCTACAACTTTGTCTATGGATGAGGATGATGTTGTGCACATTCCTAAAGAACACCTTTTGGCATTAGACAAGAGATTGTTAGATCTCATAAATCATTTGAAGAAAGTACCAAATATGACAAGAGTCATTAGGCTTTTTAACGAGGTGAGATATATGTTAGGAAAAGATCGAACGAGCATAGAATTCTTACACAGCCTCACTGATCTAAATGAAGCATACATCCCCTCATATAACACTAGATCAGGTACTACCCAAGGACGATGCTCGATGCCAATGAGAGACAGATAAGTGTCTCAATGCCTACAATGTCCGTATGTATTTCCAAAATAGGCCTTTTCGATTAGCATTTCCTTTGCTAGTCAAAAATCCTACACAATCAAGGTGAGTAGATACCCCTTAGCTTTAGCTTCACCCCTCCTAGTGCCCCTGGTGGCAAGGGCTCTGGTGGAATGGGTGGTGGTGTTGAGGTGGTGCCATTAGCAGTCATAACAATGGCTTTGGCAGTGGTCATGGTGGTGGCGTCGATGGTGGCTCTAGTGGGGGTCACAGTGGTGGTCACGGCAGTGGTCACGAAAATGGCTTTGATGGGGGTTCTAGAGGCGATTATGGAGGTGGGCACAATGGCGGCCCTGGTGGTGGCTCTACTAGTCCTACATCATCTAATGACCCTATTTTGAACACCTTCTTTCAAAACATGGGTGAGATGCAAAACCAGTTAGCAAGCCTATCCCAAGCTTCTGCTCAACCCATTTTCTAGCCTTTCTTCCGACACAGGCCCCTGTTTGTGGGAATCTTAAACACTCCTTTACCTCAACGAATGGAGATTCCTAAATTTCATAATTATGGTGGTAAAGGGGATCCCCAAATAGACATATCTGCCTTTAACGCGATGTGTACGAATTTCTTTCACCATGATGTTTAATGGCTAAAATTTTTCCTCAATCTCTCAAGGATACAACACTAGAGTGATACTGTTCCTTGCCCAACAATTTTATATTCTCATTCGATCAATTGGTCAATCAATTTCTCCGGTAATTCTAGGCTAACATCAGTCTGAAGATGACCTTCTTGGATCTCGTCTGATGTAAGCAGGGAGAGCATAAGAAGATCATTGATTTCATTGTGTGATACTAAGCGCTCTTTTCACAAATTTCATACCCCTTGTCCAACTCAGACATGTAGAAGGTATTCATAGGCAACTTGCAGGGAGTTTGGCAGGAGAAATTTGTCTTGATGAAATATCCTTCTTTTGCACATATGTATGCTACATTGCAAGAGTATCAACAGATGGTTGTTTAGTTCAGGGGATCCTCCTCACGCTTTCGTTCTGAAGCAAGATCTATACTGTCGATTTTAGGGAAAGGAAAGTTTGTTTCGAATGTAGTTGTCATGACTAATGATCGAGGCCTCATGCACAACAAACAGTTTACAAAATTATATGTCTTATTCTTCTATCCTGCAGAAGTTGTTGGTGGATAAGATTATAACATTGGAAAATCCTTAGCCTTTAAAGGAGCCTTATCCTAACTAGTACGATGGAAACGTGTTCTGCCAGTACCATCGTGTCCACAAACATGATACTAAAAGTTGCATGCACCTGCATCATGAGATACAGGACTACATCGACAACAGTACCATCCATCTTGATGGTTAAAAATAAAATGCGAACAAGTCAGTGGCAAAGGAAAATAATGAGTTGTAGATTTATACAGACTCATTTCCATATCACTCTGTGAACTTAATTATTGATCCTTTTGATGCTTCTCCTAAGGCCTCAGCATATGTAAATGTGGTCTCATTCACTCCTAGTCCTCCCCCTCAGCCTACGACTGGCTCGTTAGATATGACTTTCACCTCGCAAGACATACCCATGAACAACAAAGCTTCTCCCCTATATATTTATGCTCGCCTTAATGGAAAGATTGTGACAAGAGTCCTAGTTGACCCTGCAAGCCACGTGAATGTTATTAGACCTTGTATTTAAATTCTTTATGTAGGGAGGACTATGAGAAGACAAAAACTAATATATGTATGCATGGTGGCCTCTCTTTTGCTCCATATGGTTCTATATCTCTTTCCATCTTAGTAGGACCTAGGGCTATGGATACTACTTTTGATGTCATCCCGAAATCCAATTTTTTTAGGGTAAAGTTGGGCATTCCTTGGCTAGCTTCCATAAATAGAATGGCTTTCGTCATTCACAAATGTTTGAAGTTCTCTCATGAAGGTGTCGTGCATGACATCGATATCTCGTGGGCGTTATTCTTTGGATCATTTTTGGCCCACCCCTGTTGGTCTGCTTCCACCCAAAACAAACCTACTTTATTGGAATTACCTAAAGTACAAAATCGGAGGCAAGGGACAGCCAAAAATGACTCACCCTGTGGCACAGCAACAAGTTGCCTCTTCCTCTTGAAAGGGAAAGGGAAAGCCTGCCCACTCTCAAGGCTCTTCTTCTTCTGTTGTTCCACCTACCACTTCCTCTCACCCTATAACAGCACCATCAACTTTCGCTCCTATGCATTTGTTGGGGAGTCTGATGGTGCCTACTTGGCAAAAGCCGAAGTGTCCAGCGTTTGAACTTCTTGTCTTACCCACGATGCCTTGGTCTATTTTGTATGGTAAGGGGAAGGATCCCCGTGGAGCATCCTCTATGTCTCGGCCTTCGCAGCCTCCTACTGCTCCTACCTATAAGGTAGTGAATGGGAAGAGGCTCGTCGTTGAGGCACTCGAGCCTGCTCCCCCTACTATTGTTCCATCATCCTCTCCATCTCTCCCTCTTGTTCCCATCCAGGATTCTCTCCTTCCGTTGGAAACAACTATGATGGATACTCTGATGGTTGAACAGGAGTCTTTCATCCCTTCTCAGGTTGTGGCCTCTAGCTCCCAGAGTCGTAGAAACCACCTTGCGCATGAGTGCAAGCGTTAAAGGAAGGCTCTAGCTGCTAAGCAGACCACCTTGTAGAAGAAGGAAGAGGAACCAATAGCTCCTACTTCGGCATCTTTTGTTATGTCCTCCTCTTCTATCCTCTCTACTGCAATTCCCTCAGCCTCAGTACTGCTTCTGGCTCCCCCTGCAAGCATGAACAATCCTCATCCAAAGAGAGTGCAGGTATTCATTGCTTCTTTGATTGAGCCTCCCCTTTGATGTCCCTTTTGGACATCCCACCGTTTTCAAAACCTGTGGACATGTCGAATACCTCAGTGGTGTCCGTCGCAATTTTCTCCTCTTCCTCCACGCCCTCTGCTTCATTTGTGAGGATTTCACATCCTTTGATGAAGCGAAATATGGAGGATGATCCCACTTGCAATAGGGTTGGATGAAGGATTCGCCTTCTTTAGAGGGTGGTTCTGCATTGGCTTGTGTCGTCTTAGTGATAGAGGAAGCCCCGACGTCCCTGAAGTTTGTCACTGCTCCTTAATCTTTTGGTGAGCTTAGTAGTGGATCTCGAGCACCACCTCCATCGCCCGCTGAGTTGACGCATGGCACTCCTGTAAAGTGCATGTTCAACTCTATAGATGATGTCTCAGCTTTATCAACGATCTTCATGAGATCACTAACATTCACCTCATAGAAATTGAGTGCAGAAGACCTTGAGGGGCCTTCTTCCTTAGATCTTGTTGCAGAGGATTGGAGGGTACCCCCTTGATATTTCACCCTTGCAGGGTCATCTTCCCTCCCCTCACAGTGATCTAGACTAGGAGAACGATGACCTCTTGGTTGATGAGAACTAGGGGGCGCCTCTTCTTTACCTATAGATTAGATTGTGTGTGTGTATTGTGTTCCCTCGTGCTTGTGTTATGTATTCCTAGATGACCCTTGTAGGTGCTTGGTTACAAGTGTTTTTATGTCGTAAAACTTCCTCTATTTGTCACATTATTCTTCTCTTTGTCATGTATTGATTTTTGACAAGTGGGGACGATGCAAAGTGTTGGTGGCATTTAAGCCTCCCTTCTATGTTGATCAATGTGCCTTCTTCACATGGTTTGATATAGTAGGGGGTTGATGACAGTTCATTTATATATTATTATACTTATATTTCTATATTTATGAGCAACTCTGACCTCGAAATATCAAATCTCCCTACCTTTTATTCATTGTATTATTGTCTTTCCTTTCTTTGCATCTTTCTCTCTCTTGCTTGCTTTGTGATGTTGTGGTGCTCATGTGTTGTCCCTCGTGTGTGAAAACATTACCATGGTTACATCCCATTATGTTTCGCGGGCCACAACATCACTTTTTCATTCTTGTTTTTCTCTCCTTCGGATGCCACGTGTCTTCGTGTTTGAAATGCACCATCCTAAGGGGGGATCTCATACTGCTTCGATTTTCAAAAGGCGTATTCAGTGGCCAACAAATCCCTTCTCAAAAATCTTTATTTTTCAAAATTTGCATTCCTCAACAAGGACCCCTAGTGGAATACTTTTCCTCCATCATGGGTTCATAAAGAAATAATTTGAGGAACTTCCCTTCGAGGAAGGAGCACCTTTTCCTGTGGGAGAGATTCTAACCTTCTCCTTACGAGGGGGCTTTCTTTCTTTCGAATTCCTTCGTGAAGTGAAATATTTCAAAAGGATTCCTTGATGTTGAATTAATTTGCGAAAAATATTGTTGCACTTTCAAACAGGGTGTCCCTTGAGTGGACCCCCTCTCTTTTGAAGGGTTCCCAAGGGACCCCTTTGAAAGCTCTTCCTTCAATTTTCAACTGTCTATTTGTCTTCATGTGTAGCTTCTTTTTGACATCTAACATGTTTTGTCTACGGATTAACATGTTGTTTTGCAGGTGTGTCTATGAAGCTACTTTCCAATCTGACTCTGCAAAGTCCCTTACATCGGGCTTCCTTCAAAACCGAGCACTTGGCGGGTGCCTTCTTTGCAAGTCCGAAGACCTATGAAGTGCTTACATCCTGCAGGATCTGTCCACCATTGGTATGTGGACCTCTGGTGCACTTTGTTCAATCCTCCTCAAGAGAGTACCTATGGAGCCATTTTCCTACCTTGCACTTTCGAGCATTTGAAATTGCGGTATGCTTCTTCAACAATTTAGGTTTTTTTTTTTGGAACTCTTTCAACCTACTTTACCAAACACTCATTGGCACTCATGTTTGCTAAAGTGGGGGGAAAATGTATAGGTGTGAATTTGCACCCCCCTTGCAAATTCCCCTTTTACATCCTTCACCTTAGAAAAATCAAACTTGACCATGTAATTCCATTCCCTTCGTTCATACCCCATCCACTTGGCACATGTTTATAGTGTTAGTGGGGGAATTTTTGTTGGAGACGCACGCGCGACGCGCTGACGTCTGCATGACGCCCTGTAGTCTTGACAAGATTCTTGCCTCTGGGATTTGTAGAGGCATTACATTCTCCATTGGCAACGAAATGTAATGCCCCTGCGCCCTTCAACTAACCTTTGAATGGCTATTTCCCTCCTAAACCACCTTCAAATGCCTATATTTCATGTTCATCTCATCTTCTACACATTCTTGAAGATAATTCTCACATTGTTGAGCTACTAGTTGCACTATCAACTATTCCAACATCACAACATTCTTCACATCTACCATAGAAGTTGCAACTGGGTGTCTTGTGAGACTTCCTTCGGTGTTATTGCGGCCACGTCAATTTTTCCACGATTGTAGACTTGCATTCCTCTCTCATTGGCCTTGAGCACCTCTGGTTGAGGGTGGTATTGTTCACTTACTATTGCATTGTTATTATATTTGAGTAGCATAGTGTCTCTTGTAGTGTTTGATATTTTCTTTTATCATACTTTCCTTATCGCATTTCTACTTTTTTATCTATCTGGTTGTTTGTGGAGGTGGAAACACCAAAGCGGGGGTTTGATAGCAACAAGCCTCGAACAACCCCAACATTTTCCCTGTCTTGTTGTGTGTAGGTGCTCATTCATGTGGAGCTTACAGAAGAATTGGATTTTCTATGAGTTGAATCTTTATCATCTTCACTCTTATCATTCTTATCATCTCTTGTTATTTTAGTTATTTAGTTATTTATTGCTTTAGCTATCACTTTAAACCTCAACAGGTAAACTGTCAGTAGGATTTTAGAGGTCTTTGTTTTACTTTTTATCTATTTGTTCATACGGAAGATAGTGCACCTGTGAGTCGCCAACACGTCGTGTTGTCGTCCCTATTGCACACTGCTATCCTCTGACAGAGAGCTGGCAGGTTTACAAATAGGACTCCAGAAACCTATTCGTTTAGCCCCATTGAAAATTTTGGGTTAGTAGAGTGATAGAAGCACTGAGAGTGCTCTTCATTCTCTACTCTTAACATAAAATACTTGTTCCACTTGAGGTAGATTAGGGCAGCCTTCAACTCTCGACTCTCCATGACTTGGAGTCATTGAGTGGTCAGTCCCCGTCCTCTACATATGGTTGCTATCAAAAGAGATTATATCATGATGATATATTAAGATGAGGATTAGAATTATTAAGATGAGGATTATAAACATTAAGATGAGAATTAGAAGTAATGATGATGTTGAAGAGATGTTGTTGATGATATCTAGTATGTTATATGACTCTCTTGTTGTTCTTGAGGAAGTATGTGTTGCTACAAGGAATTTTTGTTCTTCGCATACAGTTTGTGAAAGTTTCTACTACATGAAGTTGCTTTGAAGACTATTTGAAAGAATGCTTCGCATTCCTCCACCTTTGGAAATATGATCTTGCAATTTAAGATTTAGTGTTTATTTTTTATGGATGTTGCACTCCTATCTTTTTAGGAGGTTTTTGGTAATTGCAATGGGTTGGCAATTTTGTTGGTTGTCTAGACTAGTCCAAAAAATGCCTCGCATTCCTCTGCATTGATGTTTTTGCTCCTATGCCTTGGTGGACCTGCTCTTAGTGCCTGTGTGGTCTCTTGATTCAAATTGCATGTGATGGTGTTTATCGCAAGTTGGTTTGTTAATTTTCTATCTCTTGGTTGTGTATTATATGCTTCTGAGTTGAAGTGTTCTATTTTTGTTTGGTTTGTGGCTTGATTTTGTGAAAGAACTATATGGAAGTGTTGTTGGATGTTCATGAAACATCTCTTAGTGATCTGCACATCAATGGTTGATCTCCCTAGTGCTACATATTGTTTTGAGTTAGTTTTCTTGGAAATTTCTGGATGTCTAGACGATAGGGCTTGTTATCTTGATTGTGCTATGTGTTTGAGGGTCTATGCCAACATTTGAAGTTGTGTTAAGTTGTATTTGGGTCTTGACCTATCTTGTTGAGAACCGTATTGAGTAAATTCAGTTTAAAATGTGTTTTTGGGCCAACTAGTAATGTGCTACACATTTCCTTGTTTCCGACTTGGGTTGATGTGCACTAATGTGTGTATTGTTTGGGATCACATTGGAAGTTGTAATATAAGTTGTTTCTGGTCCTCTCCATCTCCTGGATAGGATTGTATTATGTTTTTGTGGCTCTTGTTGAGGTTATTGTTTATCTTTTGCTATGGTCGACCTAATTATTGTTTCGAGATCTTACGGAGGATATAAATGGAAGAACAAACTAGTTGTAAGATAGTAGAGTGTGTGGTGGTGTGAAGAGATGGAATAATATAGTAAGTTGTAAAAAAAAGGGATCAAATGAGATTTAATGCCTCTGTCAACAAAATGAAGTGTTGACATTTGTTGTAATATGTAAATCTTCATGTATCCTGCTACTAGACAATGAGTATCTTCAGTAGGCCCCTACAATTTGTATCTTTCCTTGGGTTTGTGTGCCTTGGTACTACAAATCCTTGTATCTTTCCCTGAGGTTGTGCGCCTTAGCTTGTAATTCCTTCAAGGAGTAGTGTGCTTTTTTAGGCAGTAAGCCTTAAAATAAATTGTAATTTTGTAAGCAGTGAGCTTCTTATATTATGAGATTTCTCACTGTGTTTTTTTCCTTCTTGGGTTTTCCACATAAATTTGGTGTTATCTTGTGCATGTGTGTTCATTGGGTTTTCCACATAAATTTGGTGTTATCTTGTGCATGTGTGTTCATTGCCTTATCTTTCATTGCTGCTAACTTGTTTAAGTATTGTTGATTTGTGTAAGGGTTGTTGATCTTTTCAAAAGTATGTATTTGCATTTTGTTGAAGGGTTTAAGTTTTTATAGATATTGATTCACCCCCCTCTCAATATCTGAGTGTGTTCAACAAGAACATGTGCATGTCAGTACAACATGCTAGCATCCTATGCAATGTGTTTATCTATCTAACTTTAGGTTCCTTCTTTCCCCCTTTTTTTGATTTTGTAATAATAATTTATATTATTATTTTATTTTCTAATACATAACACTTTGTAGATTGTAGATTTAATTTTTTAAGCATTAGCGAACTAGTCTTGATCCTAATATAAAAGCAATGAAAACTCATTTATCAAATACATCTTAGTTAAATTACCATTTTTCCTCTGTTAAATTTTGGTGAATCTAACACTTACATTTAAAACATTATCAAAAGAAAAAATTCTTTAAAGCAAATCAAGACATTTATCCAAACCCCATTCCATAGTCCTAGAGGAGAAATATTATGACCTTCAACTTATTTCATTTGTACCTCCTTTCCTTTCCTCCTATTCTTTCTAAATGAACTTCTTATTCTCTTTTCTTACATCACTTTCTAACTTTTCTCAAAAATTCCAAGATATTTCATTCTATACATATGATGGTAACTTAGCTCTTCCTATGTCAATCTATTCTTTTGATCCCTCTCCTAAAATTCATCCTATTTTTGAGGATATTTTGGCATAAGAGGATTAAATTATTAATACTTGTATTTACATTAATTTACCTTCCCTTCATGTGGACGATCTCTCTTATAGTGATGAAACATTAGTGGATTAATATTCTTACCTCACATTAGATCTTTTATTGATAAATGTTGAGCATCCTTCCCATGTTTCTTCTCCTACCTCTAATATTCCTTGAGAATATAATCATACAGTTGATTCCATCATTGTTAATAAATTTATCCCAACCACTAATGGGATGTTGGTTGTCTATGAATATTCAAAATATTTATTTTGTTCCTAAAATTATTATGCATGCGGCACCTATTTCACCTCCACCTTTTCATACTATGATTGTTGTTTAGGGTATTCCTAAAAGTATTCAACCTTCTAATTCTTTCTCTCATTGTATTCAACATATGAAGTGTAATTTTCATATGGATATTGATTACCATATAGTAGCCCACATAGATGACAATGAAATAAAAATTTTACTCCTGTCCATGTTCCCTTCCTCCTTCAAATCCTTTTCTTCCACTACCTCCTCATCTTTGTGTGGAGAGTACCAAAGATTATGATCTTTCTTAAAAAAATCCAAGTTACAAAATAGTGCTCTTCGAGGGACTTTATAAAATATCCTCGTGTCATATTCTACTAGACCATATGATCTAAATGCCTTGATTGATTGTATTATATCTAAAACTACTAATATTACTTTCCAACAATATGAGCTCCCACCCCCTGAGGTCCAAAATTAATATGACTCTCTTCTAATAATTTATGTTCTTAATAACATTGTTGTGAAATACACACATTGAATTTGTTTCTAGTCTAAACATTTGTGCCATTGACTAATTATATAGGGTCGATATTGAAACATCTTCTCTTTCTCCTACAACCTTGTATATTCATGGCTTTGATATTTTTGGTCATCAAGATGTTGGCACTATTAAGTTGTCTATTTAATTAGGGCCTATTATTTGTTACCAAGAGTCTTATTATATAAACTTCTTCTTGGTAGACCCATACGGGGGGTGGGGCGGGGGCGAGGCGGGGGATTTATCGAACCCACCATTAATAAAAATTCAAAAAAAATTGGTAGAACATTAAAGTTTAAAATTAAATAGATTTAATTTTCATTTCAATTCCAATGCATTTAGGGGAGTGGCGCCACCACCACCGGCAGGCCGCCCTACCACCACTAGTTTCGCCTTTATAGCCAAATTGTGCAACTTATTTTTAGGGGGTATAACTTTTTCCTTGGGTGTCTATTTTTTGACTTCTTATACTCGTTGGAAAGGTGGTTCCATGTACATCACTGTGGTATTAGTGGTTTTTCTAAATTTTGTTGTCTTGATAGTGATTTTCTTGTTGGAATTCAAATGTTATTCTCAAGCTTGGAGAGGTCATAACTTGTGCATACAGAGTTAAATTTGGACTTCTTATAGTCGATAGAAAACTTTTTTAGAGCACTACATAGTGGATCAAGTTTGGAGATGTTTTGGCATAGTTTATTTGTTGTTACTTCCATTTGAGTTTTTTATGGTTTCTTTTGACTATGGTTATTTAATGAGCTTCTAGATAATTAGATCTTGGTGGTTTGATGTTGGATTCATTGTATACTCACATGTACATCTTTGATTCCTCTCATTTACAATGGTTATCAGTATATTGTTGGATTTGTATGTTGCATTGTTGTATCTACAATTTGTGCAGTGTTGTAGGTGGTCTATACTTATAGGTTACATTTATGGCTTGGATGTGGGTTTTCTATGCACATAGATGCTTCAATGTTGTCGCAGATTCAAATTGGTGGCTTGGTTTAGTCACTTGTTTTTGGTTGGTTTGGATGTCATGTTGAGGTGGAGAGATGGTATTAATAGTTGTAGTCATGATGTGGGACCAATGTAGTTGACTATCTGATGCAAACATGTGTAACATGGTTGGAGATTATTGCTGGTACATTTGGTGGTGATCATGGCATCATGGATGTTTCTTATGCTTTAGGGACTTTGGCATGACATGATTGTTTATGCAGGTACGTTGTTGGTGGTAGTAGATTGATTCTTGTTTGGTTTGTGGTGGTGTATCTTATTGGCTTGAGGATCATGGTTATGGTTGATCTTCATTGAGCAGGTTGTTATCATAATGTCATGGATATCTTGATTACACCATTCAGTGGGAGCTTGTGACAGTGATGATTTGGCGGTGCTGTATCTTCTTGGTTTGAGATCATGGTTTGTACTCTTCCCTTTGGGAGCTAGGTGTTGATTTCTTTAATTGTGTTGGAGCCACAGATGATCTTCATTTGGAGGATGGTTATCATGTTTCCATAGAGAGATCAGTATCACCGTTCAATGGGAGCTTGTGGCTATGATGTGGATTTACCATTTTATGGTGGATTATCTTTTGCAGTGTTTATTGGTGTCATCGATGGACTCCTAGATTATGTTTCTTCTATGTAGTAAGGATTATTTGATATATTTGGTTTCATTTGTAGATGGTTATCTTCATGTGATTTGGAGATGATAACATCCTGGTTAACCATGGAGGACTCTTTAGTCTTTGGTTGAGGTGTCATGATTTTTCTTTTGACATGTGATCCTTGTTGGATAGGATGGTTATGTGTTATGTCATGATGTACTCTTGATTACATGTTTAAAGTGTTGGCATGATACACGTACATGACATGTTCATTAGAGCATATGGTTTTTCTTAGGAGATGTGAGATCATGATGTCATGATTGAGTTCTTGATTCGTGATTGGGATTTGAATTTGATCTTGATTGGTTCTCTTGGTATTGGGTACATTGATCATTTTCTTGGGAGTTTCATGATGATGCTATGTTGCATTTGGAGTTTGGAAAGGATTAATGAGTTACAAGTACTCATGGATACTTGGAGACATAGGTGAGGCTAGGATGTCTCTTGTGATTAGAGACATGTGTTGAGATGGTTGCTCATTGATGAGGTTTCAGTTGGAAGTCTAAGGAGCCTACACCTTGGTTATATGTGAGTTCAACATGGACCTATGAGGAGATTATTCTTAGATCAATCATGATGATTTGGATATCTTGGAGGAGCATTTTCATTCCCACTCTTGGTCTACTCGACGGTTAGTCATCTAAGGTATTTCCCATTGTTATTTTCATATGCATTATGTTTTATGTTTTTCTTCTCATGCATATGGGTCTTGAGATATGGATAGTTCTAGATGGTTCATTTGAGGGATGTTGGCATGTGCTATCTCCTTATGCATTGCGAGATTATTTATTGATGTTGAGTTTAGGAGATGTTATTGGTATTTTTCCCTTAGATTGGGAATGAATATGGTTTTATCTTTCTTTGGTTTGAGATGCATACATCTTGGTTATGGTTAGATGTGGATAGTGCTATTATCTTTGGGATTTTATGGAGGAGATCATTCTTATCACAACTTAGAATTTAGAGGTGTGTGTAGAAGGACATGCTACATATTTAGATTTTCACATTCCCTTTGTGGTCTTGTTCTACTTCTTGGTTGTTTGTATTCACGTGACATTAGATTTGAGATCTTGTGTGGAGCTATGATGATCACGATGTTTGTGGTCATGTGTTGTTCATTGTTCTTTGGTGATGACATGGTTGTTCCTTTATCTCTTTCATTTGTTGGGTGTGAAGAACTTGGGAGAGCTATGAAAACTTATGGTGAGAGATGTATTATAGCATATTGGCTTGCATGATTTGCATATCTTTGTGGATGTTCCTTGGTACTACATGATGTTGGTTACACTTCTATGTGTTTCTATAGGTGGATCTTTGAATGCCTTGACCATTTTCACATTTGACATTACCTTATGCAGTGGGAGTTCCTAGTTGTGTATGTTCTTCATTGACCGGTTTAACACTTGGATCTTGTGATTGCATGTTATGGGTTGTATATGTTGATGGCATGGGGTTCACTTGTTATGATTTGTATAACTTTGAGGCATGGATAGTTGGATGTGTTAGTATTTGTTGTGGGTGCTATTTTCAGCTATGGTGATTATATCTTGACAGCCTTTGATACATACTTGTTACCTTTGGATTGAATTTTTGTGTATTGGGATATCAGTTGGAGGTAGGATTTATGCTTCTTTGTGAAAAATAGTGTGGCATCTCTTTGGATGGATTCTTATCTTTGTGTGTTGGCATGATGAAGGATGAGAGTTTCCATGCTTGAGATGGTGGTCACATTGATTCTTGTTGCAAGTATCTTGATGGATCATATGGAGCACTTTGTTTCCTTGATGGTATATGTGGCTAGAGGGATAGTTCCCTTGTTCATGTTTGATTTTACTTGTTTACCCCTTATGCAATGTATACTACAAGTGGGAGAATGTTATGAAAATGTGTGTTGTCCACCTTGCATTCTATTATAATGTAATATTTATTTATTATGTGGTGCACCTAGGGAATTTAGGGATGTGTGCATCACATGGGTCTAGCATTCGTGGGGCCACTTTATGAGTTGTATGTAACATTGGATTAAATATTTAATGTGGGGTTGCGCATGGGAATAATATTTAATATTGGAAAAACTTACTACCAATATTAAATGAGGGGTTAATGATTTTATAAACTCGTGGTATTATTAACATGGTTTTATGTAATACCATTTTATGGTTTTGTGTGAGCTTGTTTCTATAAAATTAAACACATGGGTAGTTGTCTAAGGTTGGATAGTTGGCTGGTTGAGAGCATCTCTTGTTAACATTTGTGAGGGTTGAAGCATGGCATGGGATGTGTTAGGGTTAGAGATGGAAGATCTAACAATTAAATGCGGATTTAATAAACAAAAACAGAGAAACTAAAAACATTCACAGAATAAATCATAACACAGAATTTAACGTGGTTCACCCAATTCTGGGCTACATCCACCAAACCGCAGCCATCCAATACTTTTATTATCCAGTGAAAAACCTATTACAATCTTGCGAATAATCGCGTTTTTCATCATACTGAAATACCCATCCGAACCCCCTTTTTACCAAGCTTAGAAGCTTCCAGATTTTTGGGTTCTACAAAATCGGATTTTTTCCTTTTTCATTGATTTTTCCCTTTTTCGGTGATCACGCGAAAAAGGACGGGGGGCCAAGGTGTACAGTATACCATGGGCTATACAGTATAGCATGATCAGTCACCACATACCAACAGGATGTGTGGTTACATTCCTATTCATATGGAGTGGTTGTAGAGGAATTGATGTTTCAAAGTTATTTATGCAGGACTCTGAAGATGTATCATAATTTTTATTATTGAATAATACATGAGTGATGGATGCTTTTGGAGGGTGGGTTTTTCCCTCTTGAGGGTTTTTCTAGGGTATATCTTGTGTCATCTTTAATGATTTGTTGTCTATTCTTTTGCATATGGATTTTGAATACTTGTTTGCATAGATTTCTCTATTTGGGTAATGTGGAAATTATCTTGGGTGGATACATATTTCCTTTCAGATCCAATACCGTCAAACAACATTCCTCCCCTTAGGAAGAATCAAAACCAATATGGTATGAAGGATGTCTTCCCATTCCTGAAAAGGAAGATGATGGAAGATGAATAAAGAGTGGTGTCTTTAAATCATGCACAAGTGTATCTACGTTAATACCAAAAGTTGTCACACTCCAAACAAGCGTTTTAGGCCACACGGATGAAGAGGACAATCCAGAATCTCCTAGAAGCAATTATAGAACACAATAAAAAGAAAAATATATCTCCTCTGAAGATTAAAAAACCTCCTCCAAATGCTACTCAAAATTATTTGCACTCAATCAAACTATGAAGAATGATCATATAGAAAATGAATAAAAAGGTCAAAGTGTTCCCTCACAACAATTAAAGAAGGAAAGAGAAGATGAATATAATCAATGGTGTCTCCCAAATCTAAAATATGGGGCTCACAAAAGAAAACTATAATGTATGTCAAGTAGTCGTCCCAAGTGTAACATGCCCATTGTTCTACCCATTGATTTTTTCTTTTCTAATCGAATAACAAGATGCACATTACTTTCTCATTGAATTAAAAATAAACTTTACTAAATTCCAAGTAACGAATCCATATGACATAATTTAATGATAATATTTTCCATTTTCAATTTCTCAATAAGAATACTTGATTACATACATAGCTTCCATAAGCTTAACGTAATAGAGATATAATTGGTCCAGAGGTCCTTGATAACATACATCCTCAAATCTTGGTCATTAATTGTATGAGGGAGAGCATCACTCAAGTGATTTTCTGCCAACCATGGACTTACTGCAATCCCCCGCACATCTACCTAACTAGTAAGATGGCCCTACCCTTCGATGAAGATATTGGTTTGGTAACCTCGTAATACTAGCCTTCCTGAGTATGGTGTTGTGTCCTATAAATCTAGAGTTACCATACACTGGCTACAACCTACATGTATGGTGTTCCATGCCTAGTTTACATCCTTGGATCATAGTGAACTGACAATGTAAGCAGTGGCTACTTACACAACTTTGTCCAAAGAATTCAACACCCAGTACTTTGAGTGTAGGTCGTATGCCCACCCTTAGCTTGATTTGGTATTTGACCATTCATACTCTTACACACATAACATACATTCCATTTAAAAAGGTGATGATATGACAAATTGACTAACTAGGTTACACCCTTTCCCATGGATTATCCTAACCCCAAGAATAACCAAGCTAACCACCCATGTTCAAACTGACATTCCCACTAAAGTACTTCAAAACAACAACATATCTCATACTTCACAACTTATGCAACATTCATATAAACTTAATTTAGTATAGTTCCTAATAACAACATAACCACTCAAAATTTGATATATATATATGTATGTATGTATGTATATCCCAATAACAGGGTTTCACTAAAACTGGACTGTTTTGAGAATCATGCAAGCTTATCCAAAGTAATAAATAAACCAAGTTCATAAAAGAAAACATAACATGCATTAAAATCATCATTTCCTAAACAAAGTCATTCTCAAACAAATAACATTTAACTTAAAAGAATAGAGTAATAGAAATCAACATGCCTAGAAATATAGCCCAACTGATATTACTACTTTCCAAGCTCAACCTCCACAATCCCTCTTGCTACTCCTTCTAAACTCAACCTATCTCTAAACTCTAGCCTCTCACAGAACTCTCAACAATTGAAAATTTATAAAACAACTATCTTTCTCACAAAAGCTCTCAAAAATATGCTTGCACAAAAAACTATAGCAGAATAACGAATGAAGAAATTAGTATGAAAAAGTTTCACCAAAGGTAGAGAGGATGCCTCTATTTATACTAAAATTTGAGCATCTTAATGCTACAAATAAGCTACTAAATTTGCCACCTTCTTATTCCAAATGCATCGACTAGGCTCAAGAAGTGAGATGTAGTTGCTTAAAACACTAGTTTGTAAACACATATACAATCCAACTTCTTTGTTAAAGAAGAGTCGCACTTATCTTGGTGACAACAATGATTTAAACTCATAAATACGATCTACAAGTTTCTTTATTGCAATATAAGTCAACTACCTCAGCCAACTCATGCAAAATACCAAGTCTCATGCTCTCAAAAGGTTGTGCATTGGATTATGGTGCAACATTTAAAATTTCTTACTATTTTATGCTTCCCAAAATATGGTGCCACCAACTCATATTTATGTGCCCTTTATTCATACACAGGTTTGACAAAGTCAACAACATATGAATATCACTTACTCTTGTGAATGATTCAATTCATATTACTTTATGCATTGTTAAATACATTATGACTTGTTCTCTCATGCGCTATATGTGTGCAGTAATAAGTTTAGCCATTTCACTTTATATGGCAGCACTTTATATATGCGCTTTACTTTATTTCAAAACACTTTTGAATACACAACTCAATATTATATATAATATATATATGTATATATTATAATTCTTATGATATATAAATATCACATGATTTATTAAATGTATAATATGCCAATCAAATATATATAAACATATATTAAAATAATAATATATATAAGGTGTAGAAGGAAATTGAATCACATCTTCCTATTTGATTTGTTTTGGCTGCAATGTAATAAAAGAAGGCTTGGTTTTTCTAAAAACAAAACTTCTACTATATATTATCTTTTGTGCAACAAGAACCCAAAGCTTGTATCCTTTCACACCATAATTGTATCCAATGAAGATACATTTCACATCCTTGTTCTCCAACTTTTTTTGCTTCTCCTTTGGTACATGTGCATATGCCTCGCAACCAAAAACTCTAAGATGTTTTAATGAAGACTTGTGACCCAACCATACCTCTATAGGTGTCTTATCAACAAGAGGTGATGTAGGAGACCTATTAATTAGGTAATAGGCAGTGGCAAAAACTTCAACCCAAAACCTTTATTCTATACCAACACCACTCAACATACTCCTAGCCTTCTCCATCAGTGTCTTATTCATTCTTTTTACAACTCCATTCTATTGCAGGGAATATGAAGTTGTCATTTGTCTCTAAATAGCACAATCTTTACAAAATCTATCAAAATCATCAGAGCAAAATTCACCACCATTATCTATCCTCAAACATTTTAATTTATTTCTAGTCTGCAACTCAACTATTGCTTTAAAAATTTTAAATCAACTAAAAACTTCAAATTTACTCTTTAGAAAGTATACCCATGTCCTACTATAATCATCAATAAATGAAACATAATATGTGAATTTACCAATTGAAGGAACATCTACAAGACCAAACACATCATAATGAATAAGATCCAATACACCACAAGAATTATGAGAACTCTAATAAAACTAAACGCGGTTTCGTTTTCCATAAATGCAATGCTCACAAAAATTGAATTCAAGATTACAATCAAAAAAACCTTCAACAAGGTTTTTATTTTTCAAGGTCCTTATACCCTTTTCTCCAATGTGGCCAAATCTCTAGTGCCATAACATAGTTTTCTTTGCAGGTAACTTTGATTCAAAAGATAGAGCACCCTTGGCTACCCAAAATCCATGACCATATGTTGAAGGTGAAACCCTCACCTCCTCCAACGGAGTAGCCACAGACTTTCTTTTCACATAAGTACTATTGCACTCAACAGTGCATGCATCAAGCTTATATAATGTGCCATATCTGACACCTCTAGCAATCACCATAGACCCTCTAACCATCTTGCATCCTGCATTAGAAAATACTACCTACACACCTGCATCTATTAGTTTGCTCACAGATAATAAATTTCATACTAATCCAAGGATATGCAACACACCATTAATCCTTTTAATTCTACCATCAGGAAACCTAATTCTAACTTTACCACGGCCAACAATAATTAAATAAGAATCATCACTCAAGTACACCTTACCTCCATCAAATTCTTCATATTCAAAAAACCAATCTCTATTAAAGGTCATATGAAAAGATGCACCTAAGTCAATTAACCATGCATCATTACCTGCACAAGTTTCTAAAGCTACAATGAATGCATCATCATCTTCCTTCTCGAACTTAGAATTAGAATCAAATCTCTTCTTTTTCTTCTTCTTTTCTTCTTTGTAGTCCTTATGAATATGTCCAAGCTTACCGTAGTTCCCGCAAATAACTTTGGAGTTTTCAAGAGATTTAGATATCCCCTTGGACTTAGATTTGTCACGCTTCTCATTCTTCTTACCTTTTTCCTTAGGTCTTCTATGAACATTCAAGGCCTCCTTAGCAGTGATGGATACCTTCCTCCTCATTTCTTCAGAAAGCAAAGAACCTGCGACATCTTCAATCTTCAATAGAACATAAGTACTCCCAATAGTCATAACAAGAGAACCCATGAGGCAAAGAACAAATCAATATCTGACATTTCTCCTCCTCATCCATTTTGACACCAATTGATGTTGATTGAGCCACCAACATATTGAATGCTTCTAGGTGATCTGTGATTCATCCACCCTCTTCCATCCTCAAGGAATATAATTTCTTCCTCAAGAAATTTTTTTTCACTTAAAGATTTGGTTTGATACATTTTGCTAAGTTTCTTCCATAGTTTTTGCGCAAAGGTATTTTCATGGACATTGATTAAAATAGAGTTTGCAAAGCACAATCTGATTAGACCCTTGGCTTTACGGTCCATAACATCATATTGAGTAACCAAAGTAGGCCCTTAAAATTTTCTCATCAACATCGTCCCACAAATCCTGATCTATCAACTGATCCTCCATCTTCATCTTCCACATCTCAAAATTATTTCCAAAAAATTTATCCACCTCTATTCTCCCTGTTGAACTTGCCATCTAAAAATTCTTGCAACAAGATCACAAATTATCTTTTGTGCAATCTCCCACTCAAATCTGAATTAGTTCAAAAAACCCAACAACCCACAATTGAAACCAAAGGTGATCAGGCTCTGATACCAATTATAAGGAAGCTAAGGTAGCAGAACAACTTCCTACACTAATCTTGAGAGGAGGATAATGCAAAACTTTACAAATCTTTATCAGTCACAGAAACTTAAACAAAAATAAACATAAATATCATGCATACCACAACACAGTGATTTATGTGGAGAAAACCCTCTCGGGAGAAAAATCCCACTCCAAAAGTTGCCCAATATATTATTTAGAAATCACAAAGATTACAATATACTTGCAGTGCAAGCTTCTCACAAAAGTATCACCATCAGAGATCGAGAGACAACACGACCGTTATCAAACTCTCAGAATACATCACAATACCACATTTGTAATAGAGTGCCCTCATAAAACAGAGTTAGCTTCTAGGGAAAGATAAGGCAATAAAAAATCTACCATTAGATTTGAAACCTAATAGTGAACGGTCCAAATTTACAATATATCATTAATTTAATGTATGTCGGTCATTTAGGAGTTTTTGTTAACAAAAAATTGTTAACATTAACACGCATCCCACTCCACCCCTCTAGCCTGAGCTCCCATTGTATATTACACCTATCGATGTAACTAGGAAATATATATATACTATCAACAATAAACCTTATATAATTGCAAGGTTGAGACACATTTTCCCAACATCTAGAAACTACCTCCCAACTTCAAACCCTTATAGATTTGGCCTCAACTATCCAATTTAGATGAAACAAAAAAAAAAAAACTAACTTTCTTGGACCCTTTGAACTCAACAGTGAGATTCTATCTACACCAAAAAGCTCCAAAATGATCTTATAATATAAATCCATGAAGAGCACCCCCAAAAATCTAATATTTCTATCAAGTTTTTCTGATTCTCCATATCATTATTTGATACAAGAGAAGAGCATACTCAACTTTTCAAGACCTTCCAAGATCTACACTCAAAATCTCTCAAAAATACTAACCAAAGGCACCCAACTTGCTCTGATACCATGTAATAATTGGCTATGGAGATAGCCACCCAAGATCCACAAGCCAAATAAAAAGCACAATGAAAAGAGAAGATCAATATGACAAGAATAAATTGTATTCCTAGCTGTAGACACGTCAAATTAGCATTATGCATATTCATCAGCTCATTGAATTGATCAAACGCAACAAATCCATTCATCAGGTAAATCCAAAGGTTTAATCGAATAATACCATTTCATCTCTCATAAATCATTCAACCTTCATCTTGCATCATCCATTTAATTAAATAAATCAGGACTTTATTTAATTCAAATCCAAATCATACTTCATCCTTTTCTAAATTAAATAAATCAAGTATTTAAGTCCTAAAAGGTCAAATCGGCCTAATCATCATTAATTTAATCTAATCCTGAGTAAATGCTAATCTTACCCACTTGCATTCTCTAGATTTAGCCACTTGCACATATAAATCAATTTATTGATTTATTAAATCCAAGATTTTCCATCAACATGGCATTTATGAGGAATATTCCCTCAACTTTGAATTCAAATGCAAGTTGATTTGCTCCTCCAACACTGCATTTATTGCTCATTTTCTTGTCCCCCACTTAGCATTTACTCTCAAATTTGAATTCAAATTTTCCCTCTCATGGGCACTCTTCCCAAATCTTGCACATACATCAACCAATCACATGATGACAAGTGTCCTTCTTTCATTGGTCCAATCTTAAGTCCCACATTGGTCCCTCTTCAACACTTGGCATTTTGAAAATCCTTAAATAGAAGCTTCAACTTTGAGCAAGGTCTCCACAATCTCTTGCAAGGTCACTCTCTTCATTTGAGATTTGATCTTGTCCATTTCACTTCACAACTTCATCATCTACACAACTTGATGCAAGGTCATTCTCTTTGAGATTTGATCTTGTCCATTTAGCATCTCCATATCCATAGCAATTTCATCACTAGCTTATCAATCAAGGATTGGGAAAGGGTCACTAGCACATGTGACACCAATCCAATATGGGATAGATTGATTTCATGTTTTTAATTGTATGCTTTTATGTGTCTTATTATTGGATAGCATTTTAAAACATGTTAGATATCTCATATGGATGTTGACGGTTTGCTTTGCTTGAATACTAATCATACTTGTCTATGTTAGTTATTAACCAAAATGCAGATTTTGACATCTACAGGTGAAATGGCAAAAGTGGGCGAAACTTTGTAGAGTTTTAAAACCTTTGTTGATCCCGACAAGGTTTTTAAAACTCATTTCTTTCCAACAAGCATTATTGATTAAGTTGTGATGATCTTCTCAAAGCGTTTCACATAAAGGCTAACAGACAAATTGAAGTGATAAGTTCATTCTTTGGGGCAACATATAAACATGTTTCTTTAATCCTAGTGGACTCCGATGCTTTTAGAGGCAATTACCAATATGTTTGGGGCTCAAATACTTTCATTTATGAGGATGAAATTACATGAAAAGAAGATTGATCACAAGAAAACACCATTTTTCATACATATTTCTGATGAGCATATAATTAAAATTGTAAATAGTTTGAATAAAACACATAAAGATCTCCATGATGCAGAGTAACTAAAAAGCCAAAAAGATATATATATCGACAAAATTTTGTATTACATTTCCAAAACAAGGGGGGTGATTTCATAATAGGGGTCTTCAAATATAGAGATGACTCGGATGGCCTTGATCACATCTTGCATTCGCTCAATTTACGCAAGAGAGAAAAGGTTCTCATTGTACTCCACATAGTGAGTGAATGTGTCCATGTTGTTGCTTTCAAGGCCTGCACACATTATAGTAACAGGTTGGTCAACCCTCTCATTTCATAACACACAAGAGATACATATAGCATCACCAATTAGGCCCACGCTGGGGTGAACATAAATCCCTCTCAGAGCATCTTCAACACTCTACAGGTATCGTGGATGAACCAGGTGCTCAGTAGCCTATAAAGCCCATCCAAACAAACCAGAAGTGCTTACGATATTATACAGAAAACGCTCGAGCAGGGTGGCATTATAAACATGCACTTGTGAGAGGAAGTGCTCACCAATCACCTTGCAGATGACTTATTCCTCCATATCATTGTAGATGAGGAAGACCTCCTTCAGTTGATCTTGCACCAGCCTACATACAACACTACATTCAACGCTTTCTACTACTATGAAGTCGCTCTCCATAACTATCTCACTCGACGAGCTAAACATGCTTGAAGATGAAACTAACATTGTGTAGAATGAATAGAGATGAGTAGGATTTATAGAGTGATAGGGGAAAATTGGTGGATCTTGTTTGAAGCAATAAATGTCGAAGTACACACAAATTGCTTCAACTTAATTAATTCAAGTAAGGTGATATGATGGAGATCTTGTAAATTGGATTCAAGTGGTCCTCAACATTTAAAGAACTACACAGAATGATCTAGGTGGCATGCCAATAGTCACGCAAAAGTTAAGGTGGCAATCATTTCACACGAAGTTAGGCCACGTGGTTCGTTTATATTAAGTGATGATTCATCCTCCTATCCTATCAATCGGGAAATAAGGTGCAATCATAACCATCCCAAAAAATAGCAATTAATGAAGGGGATTGTCATAATCTAACATAATTA
Source organism: Sequoia sempervirens (assembly GCA_007258455.2). NCBI lineage: Eukaryota > Viridiplantae > Streptophyta > Pinopsida > Cupressales > Cupressaceae > Sequoia > Sequoia sempervirens. The sequence continues at coordinate 1,267,358,472 of VDFB02271358.1, forward strand.
ATCGATTTCTGGCCAACTTTATTCGACTGGGATGCAATTAACAGTCAAGAAGTCGTTCCAAGAAACCTTAATTGTTACAGATGACAATGTTTAAATATGTTGTATTTTGACATTGCAAGGGTTTGACATTTTGATTCCCCTTGCACTATGATGCATAAGTGAGAATCAATCTTAATATAGGATCAAATTTTATAGTTTCAATTTATTTTTTGTGAATGTTATTGTCTATGTGCAGTAATTTGAATTAAATGTTAATGTTTATGAGAAATTTTGTGAGCTTTGACAATCATTTGGATATACCTTTCCTTTGAGAATGCTATGTTCAGTGGCATTTATTTAATTTATTTACAGTAGATGGTTGGAATTGTATTGATTCGAGTCAACAAGTGTTAGTAGTCTGATATGTGAGTCACGATACTAATCATTTGCCAATCCTTTCATTTCAGCAGTATTTAACTTATAGAATTTTCTTTCACACTTGTCTCATGGCTATGAACAAGTGTTAGTTTGTCTTTTCTACTTTCTGGTTAAAAGCATACCCAAAGTTTATATATCTGAAAAATGCAAAACTATATATTAGAAGAGGGAGCTATACCTCAACTAAAATCTAGAGAAATATTATCAATCCAATGATAGTCTCTCCAACTATTGTGAGTCGATTTTCCCCTTCTTAGGCATTATAGTCAATTCACTACAACAAATTCCTGTGATTAGCTCCCTTTTTTGCTTCCACCCACTGTTTTAATGTATTTCTCTCCATTTTTTGGGAAAAGTTGGTGCTATTTTTTGGGATGGCACTATTTTTGGTGTTTTTTGCGCCAATCAGAACAAGTCGGCGCAAATTGGCCCCGACATTAGCGTCGCAATTAACACCAACATTAGCATTGGTATTAACGCCTAATGTAATTCCCTTATTAATGCCTAGATTAACACCAAGATTAGCGCAAAAAATGACGCCTACGGTAACACCTAAATTAGCAACTAGATTAGCGTTTATGTTAGCGCCCATATTAGCACCTGAAATAACGCCTATTTTAGCGCCTGATTTAGAGCCTAATGTAGCACCTAATTTAGCACCTAATTGTTTTGATCTAGCAGAGATTAAGGGTGTTAGAACAAAAAATCCTTCCCCAATATTCACTAGCCTTCAAATACTTGCCTACATTTCACTTGCATCAAAAGATCTACTGCCTTTGATTTTTCATTGTATTTAACATAAAATGCAACAATTTGTGTGACAAGATCCATATTGTCACCAGCATTCCCTTTGTATATACCCATTTATTCCTCCAGATAATCATAAATAAAGCAAATTTCACCTCTACAACAGTACTTTGTGCAGATTAAGGGTTGAGGGTTGAGAATTGAGGGTTAAGGGTGGTTTAATGTATAGGGTAGATGGTTGAGGGTTTAATGTTGAGGATAGAGGGTTGATGGACGTATATGGCTCAAGGATTAGGGTTGAGGATCCAATGTATAGGGTAGAAGGTATAGGGGTTAATGAGGGATTAGGGTTTAAGGGTATTTGAGGGTTGAGGGTAGAGGTTACTTGAGGGTTTAAGGGTTGAGGGTTGAGGGATTAGGGTAGAGAGTTTACTTGGGTTTAAGGGTTTAAGGGTTAAGGGATTAGGGTTGAGGGATTACTAGGGCCGGATCAGGGTTAATTAAGGGTATTTGAGGGTAGAGGGTCGAGGGTTTAAGGGTTGAGGGTATAGGGTTGAGGGATTAGGGTGGAGAGGGAGGGATGGATTAAGGGTTGAGGGTTGAGAATTAAGGGTTGAGGGTGGTTTAATGTATACTAGGGTAGAGCCGGTAGAGGGTGTGTGTAAGGGTTTAGGGTTTAACTAGGGTAGAGGGTTGAGGGTAGAGGTTCAAGGATTAGGGTAGAGGGTATAGGGGTTGAGGGATTAGGGTTGATTAAGGGTATTTGAGGGTTGAGGGTTGAGGGTTGAGGGTAGAGGGTCGAGGGTTTAAGGGTTGGGGGGTTGAGGGATTAGGGTAGAGAGTAATTTACTTGGGTTTAAGGGTTTAAGGGTTGAGGGATTAGGGTTGAGGGTATAAGAGGGTACGTATTGGCCACTTTACTGAGGTAGAGGGATGTAGAGGGTTTAACAGTTTAGGGTATTGGGTTGAGGGTATAGGGTTGAGGGATTAGGGTAGAGAGGGATGGATGGATTAAGGGTTGAGGGTTGATAATTGAGGGTTGAGGGCTGTTTAATGTATACTAGGGTAGAGGGTAGAGCTGGTAGAGGGTGCGTGTAAGGGTTTAGGGTTTAACTAGGGTAGAGGGTTGAGGGTATATGGTCCAATGTATAGGGTAGAGGGTTGAGGGGTTGAGGGATTAGGGTTAATTAAGGGTATTTGGGTAGAGGGTTGAGGGTTTAAGGGTTGAGGGATTAGGGTAGAGAGTAATTTACTTGGGTTTAAGGATTTAAGGGTGAGGGATTAGGGTCGAGGGTATAAGAGGGTATGTATTGGTCGATTGAGGGTAGAGGGACATAAAGGGTTTAACGGTTTAGGGTTTAGGGTATTGGATTGAAGGTATAGGCCAGTAGAGGGATTAGGGTTGAGGGTAGAGGGTAGAAGGTTTAAGGTTGGTTTAGGGTTGAGGCATGTTAAGGGTTGAGGGTAGAGGGTTTAGGGTATAGCTAGGACGTTTGAGGGTATATGGTTGATTAAGGTCGATTAGGGTTGAGGTTCCAATGTAGAGGGTAGAGGGTATAGGGGTTTACTAGGGTTTAGGGGTTAAGGGTCGAGGGTTGAGGGATTAAGGGTTGAGGGTTGAAAATTGAGGGTTGAAGGTTTAATGTATAGGGTAGATCAGAGGGACGTAGAGGGTATAAGAGGGTTTAAGGGTTGAGGGTTGAGGGTTTAAGGTTGAGGGTAGAGGGTTGAGGGTATATGCAGGTTGAGGCTCCAATGTATAGGGTAGAGGGTAAGGGGTTGAGGCCAAATTAGGTTTTAAGGGTTGACTAGGGTTGAGGGTAGAGGGTAGAGGGTTGAGGGTTAATTAAGGGTTGAGGGTTGAGGGATTAGGGTAGAGAGTTTAGTAATTGGGTTTAAGGGTTTAACTAGGGTTGAGGGATTAGGGTAGAGGGTAGAGGGTATAATACGGTTCAAGGATTAGGGTTTAAGGTTGAGGGTAGAGGGTTGAGGGTATATGGTTAACAGATTAGGGTTGAGGGTCTAATATCATATAGGTCGGTAGATGGTATAGGGGTTGATGGATTAGGGTTGAGGGTCCAATGTATAGGGTAGAGGGTATAGGGGTTATGAGGGATTAGGGTTTAACTAGGGTTGAGGGTTGAGGGTAGAGAGTAGAGGGTTGAGGGTTAATTAATGGTTTAATGTATTTTTCTCTAATTTTTTGAAAAAGTTGGTGCTATTTATCGGGATGAAACTATATATTTTATGCCAAAGGCGTATCCTATTCAAGAAGAAGACAAACATGAAACTACCAATTGATGGTTGATATCAGACTATCGATCCTTGAAAATATTTGGTCCATTAATACCCTTTTCTTGATTTTATCACATTATAATAATACTTTACCTGCAAAAGTCTACCCTGCTTATATGGATTGCATATAATTTATTTCTGCATGTGTTGCATAATATCTGCTACTGTGTGTGGTTAAAGTATTTTTTACTCTCCTTTTTTACAGGCATGTAAATATTATTTGTTTTGCAAGCCCTAAATTACCAAGCACTAGACGAAATTACTTTTTATTCTACTAAATTGGTTATTCTATCGTTTTACTCCTTGCTTGGTATAAATTTACAAACCACTTGGTTAACAAAATACTCTATGCATATACATATTGCTTTTTTAAAGTATTTAATTATAAGGATTGTATTGTTTTTTTTGGTATTCAATTATAAGGATTTGTCTTCTTTTTATTTTCTTTTCCATTTTAAAATTTTGATTATAATTTTTTTTAGATAATATTAGTTGAGTTTTTAAAAAAATTTAAAACTGTTTAAATACCTAATATAAATAAAAAATTATACTTACTAATTCTAGCGTTTAAAATGGAAAAGAAAATAAAAATAATACAAATCCTTATAATTAATTAAATACTAAACAAAAACACGATCGAATGTCACCCTCATTTATACCAAGGGGTACGACATTCATGGTTGCTAGTCTTGACATGACTTTTCAGCAACTCAAAGGGTTGCACATACGCATTAAAATGACTGCCATGAAAGGATGGCATTAAAATGAATGCCATGAAAGGGTGGCATTCATAATAATCTAGCAAAGGTGGTGATCTCCGCATTTTGCATTTTCTAGAGTTTTCATTCCAGAGGCTTCGCTTGGGTGAGAAAGAATAATGGAGAAGGACGCACAAAGTATGCAGTGTTTAAATCAGCTGAGGAGTTATCCGCCTTTGGGCATGACACTCTGATTTTCTTGGATTGCAGTGTGAGTCGAGGGGGTTTCAAAAAACTCATGGACCAAAGGCTCAAACAAATTCTTCTGGAGTTTGATTACTTGATGGTGGCAGCAATGAAAATGGTTTTGGGCTGAGAGCATGTGGCCTATAGTGAAACAGTTCGAGTTAATTCCCACATTGTCTCTCATTTTATGGCGTCTTTGCTTGATCAAAGCACCCCAAAAACCTAGTTCAGGCAATGATGAGCAAGCTATTCAAGCCTAATCTCTTGGGTAGCATGGATGAGGTTATTTCAGCCTCTATTCTCGGCTCTAGGGTGTCGCATCTGAAAGACTTGGAAATGCTCAAAACTCCTATGCGGTGGTCCAATTTTTCCCACTTCTATTGGAGCCAAAAGGAATGGCGCTAGTCAAGCATTAGATGGTGATTGCGGTTGGGGTGGAGTGTCTGAAAAAAGCTCTTGAGCTGGTGGAGACTGAGGATGTGGAGTAGGTGTTGGAATTCAATGACTTCACCCATCTCAATGGCTTCTCGTGACCTCAGGCTCATGGTGGGATGTTGTTGGTTTTTTTGGCTTTTGCGATCATCAGTGGCTCAAAATTCGGGTTGTCTTGGTGTTGGGTTCAGTTAGTTTTTTGGTGATGTTTTGGTGGTTGTCTTGGCCTTTGGTTTTTGGCTCAAAATCTATTAGGGTTTCATGAATATTCCTGCATTGGAAGACAATCTGTAATTTTTTGAATTTTGATCAATACAATCTCCTACTATTTTTTGTGGCTATTAGCCTGGTTGTAATCTTTTTCTCTCTTTTGGCAACCTTTGTTGCCTCCTTTTTGTATTATTTGCATTGTTTCAATAAAAAATAAATACTAAACAAAAACAATATGTATATGCAAAAAGAATGTACATTATAATTCTCATTCTCAGTATATTAGTTGAGTTTTTAATTTTATTTTTAAATTGTTTAATTATGAGAATTGTTTTTCCTGTAATTGGGAATTATTATGTACATTATTTATTTTACTTTATAATTTTATTTGAAAATAATATATATGAGATTATTTGAAATGATTTTTTACAAATTACAAATGAATTAAATTAAATTAAATAAGGGCTTTTTTATAAATACGAGCATTAATGAAGGGCAGTTTGAGCTCAAATTTTAACGATGGCCTAGCATACGAAGCCGGGTATGCAATTTCCATAATGTGAGAACCTTAGGAGATAAAATTTTCATAGAACTTACAATAAAGTGAAGTCCCTACAATAATTTTGTGTTGACCTACTACATCTGGTTATCGGTCGTTTAAGTCATGAGTTGAGCCATTAAAATCGTTCTTTGTACTAGCCCTAAGTTCTAAGTTAGTTGGTCATCATGTATGGTTAATCATTTAAATGCTCCCTATAGTCGAGCCATAATATTTTTTAATTGACTTATGTTTAAGCCATCCCACATAAGGAAATTCAAAGGAGTGCGGTAAGGTGATAAACAACAAGAAGATAAAGCATACACCACTATATTGTTGGGAGGGTGAGCAACATATGCAGTAGAGTGGTGTACACTGCAACCCCATAATAAGAAGTCTTGAGCAAGGCGGTAGAGTGGTAAGCATGGAAGAAAAGTGGACACCACAGTACCGCATAAGGTGATTGAAAGGAGTGCGGTAAGGTGGTAAACAACAAGAAGATAAAGCATACCACTATATCACCAAGAGGGTGAGCAACATATGCGATAGAGTGGTGTACACTGCAACCCTGCAACAAGAAGTCTTGAGCAAGGCGGTAGCATGGTAAACATCAGAATGGAAGGCAAAAACACTGCCATACTACAACGAGTATAATAAGAGACAACGGTAGTACGGTAATCATGGCATCATTACAATTTACAACAATAAATGCCCTCACACATGCTTCAAAATTAATTTCAAGGATTTGAGCTTGTTGGGAAACTATCTAGCAAATAATTGGCATTTGTGAATGGTGATCCTAGACCTGTACAAACATGAAGAACAAACAAATAATTAGTCCCAAGTACAAGTTAGAAACAACATTCCCCATGAAATCCATTTGAAATGCAAAAAACAAGAAATATCATGAAGAACACAAATAAAATATATCAAATCCTATTTAATGCAAACAAACTTTCAATCCCATGGGGGAATTGGTGCCATTTTGATGTGGAAAATGGACCTTTCCAATTCCTTGCAATCTTGAATAATGATTGGTGAATATTTGATGCTCCTTGGTGAAATTCGTGCATAACCTAGCTATGAAAATGTGAAAATAGATGAACAATGGATGGACAAATTCAAAATCTCAAGATAATGACTTTGCATAAAGTTGTGGATGCAAAATCCAAATGAGAGCCTCTTATTTATAGATGAAAATGATGGAGGATGAGGCAAAATGGATGAATGTGGGACAAAAGACCAACCAATAGCATAACGCCACTTGTCAACATGTGAGTGGACAAAGGTGGAACACATTTTGATGAAAGTGCACATAAATGCTATTAGGTGGAATTTTAAATTTGGAGAAGTGACAAGTTGGAGGGAGAGAAGAAATGAATTAAATGCCACTTGGCTCAAGAAAAGGACATGTAAGAGGCCTTTAATGCCTTGTTGGATGTACAAGTACTTTTTGGGGGAGAATTCAAACTTGGAGAATATTCCATCCTTTGATGCCTTTTTGAATGAAAAAGGAGATTTAATAAATCAATTAAAATGATTTTCATGAGCAAGTTGCAAAAGCTAGAGGATTTGAGTGATTAGGATTAGGATTAATCGGGATTTGATTAATTTAAGAGGAGATTAGCTAATGTGACAATTTGATTTAGATTTTTGGATTGATTTAAATCAAAATGAGAGGAATAATGATTTTAGACTTAATTAAATAAAGTTGGATTTATTTAATTCAAGAGGATGGTGTTAGTTTTAAATCAAATAAAGATAAATTTATTTAATTTAAGGGATGCGACTTTAAAGATTAATTAGATAAAATGAATTATTTAATTAAAAGGGGGACTATAGGATTAATTAAACAAAGTGATTTATTTAATTAATATGAGAGAATGACTTAATCAGATAAATTTAATTTATTTAATTAAGAGATGAAATGTGATGAATTTAATGAAATAGAGATTATTTAATTAAATGACTTGTAGAGAGATGATTTAGGCAAAACTGGTGTTAGTAAATCAGGATCAGGTGTATAGGATCAGTCAGTATATTTCTCATGTCTACAACATTAATACTAATACGACTAAATATCGCGCCCTTAAAAGCAAGTGAATTTGCTTAATATTGTGCTTAGTTGAAATGCATTGTTGTGGACGGAGTTGAGGACGTCGAGAGCTCTATGAATGACGAGCACTAGAGTAAGTGCACAAATAACTCTCTAAAGAAGATTGATTGGTGTCGTATTTGGTAGAGCTCTGTTATTTGAAGTCATAGTAGGAAAAATTGAAATATGCCTCCTAAAAGAAAACAATCAAAAGTAAAAGAAAGTAAGGCCAAAATTAAGGAAGAAGAACCTAAGGTAAAGAAGAGACCACTCCACCAGTCTATATTGGATATACTTGTAGGATCAACCAAGAAGGGAAATAAGAAATTTCTTGTAGACACTGCACAAGGTTGTAGGGATGCTCTCATTCCCAAATCTGGGTGGGACTTATTTTGGTATTTTTACAGTAAGAGAAATGAGAAGATCCCAGTGTCAAACCCTTGGATGTTGGATTTAGCAAAGTTGATTGTCCTAAACGTGTTTATTGATGTGGAGTTTATCAGATTACTAGCCAATCATTATCACTCTGCGACCAAGACAGTAAGGTTTCCAAATGGATGAATATTGGTAGAGGTAAGTAGAGCTGCTATCATTGAGTGTTTGAGCTTAAACAAGCAGGCTTTGACCAAAATAAACCTACAGAAGAGCGAGGAAGATTATACGAGGTTGAGAAGAAATTATAGAAGTGATGAGCTACCCCTATATATGAAAAGAGGCATTAGTAACAGAATAATTCCCATTTCTACTTCCAATATTGAACCATTCATTGTGACAGATTTTCAATATTATTTTGTGAATACATATCTAGCTCTGTGCTAAGTACTAGGGGTGGATGCTCAAGATAAAATGCCAATAAGCCTGATGATGATGGCCATGAGAATTCAAAACCTTGAGACTAATATTGATTATGACTTTGATTCATACCTTGAGAGGGCATTAGATGATGAATACTCACAAGTCATAGACAATAGAGCATCGATTACATTCAGACACTATTCCTTACTGTGCCATTTGATACTATACTAGAATCAGGACCATTGGACTAAACAAATGGACTTTGCTACAGTGGATGAGCAAAGGAACACTGCACCTATCCAGAAGTGGTGCTATATTTGGGATAGTCGGTGCAAGAATTCAAGCTTTGCTATATTCTATGAAGACTTTGTGCACAAAATCCTCCAAGTTCTTGGTTATTCAATTCCAAGATTTCCAAACAAAATGCAACAATTGTTAAGACCTTCGGCCCTGAGACAAGAATAGGGTCACACACATAATTTTGGTGATTGGTTCTTTTTCCCAGAAGTTACAATAATAAGAATCTATGGCTTCCCTACTACTCCACACATACTGCCAAAATTTGTTCCCCTCGTATTAGCATTTCTTGAATTTACGTGACAAATGATGTGGATGGAAAAGGATGTAATGCACAAACAAAAGAAGGGAACATTTCTGCAAAACTTAACCAAATGTGGAGACTGGACGGCAGGCTCAGATACACTGGAGGAGTTGCAATATTACTTGAAGACAAGATATGTGTTGGGTTTTGGAAAAGCAAGAAACTTTGACCCTGAAAATCATATGAATAACATAAGGCATAATCTTCTTACCAAAATGACAGTGGCACACCAAGTAGATTATGAGGAAGATGTGATAAGAAACTACCTTACTTTTCCAGAGGCATCCCTAAGATGGAAGAAATGGGAGGTTATAATGAAGCTTGAAGGAAGGAAGAAGCAAAAGGACAAAATTTTCCCTGGCTATTTTGTTGAAGAAAAAGACCTCATCGGGAGGATCAATCAGATAATTGATAAATTTGAGGATTTATATGCTAAAAAAGAAGTGTATCTTCAGGAACATGGTGGTAAGATAACTACAAAGCACACCCCAGACACATCATCAAAGTCTCCCATGGAGCAATTGCCTCCTAAGAGACAAAAGACATAGAGCATTGAGCCATTAGTACCTTATGAGGAGAGTGAAGGGGTGGGAGATACTGAAGGTGTGGCCACTGTATTGCAATCATTAAAGGGTGATATTGAGGTTGATTAGCCCATCCATGAGACTAGCACCCATAGGCATGAGGAAAGGATGGATGATGTAGAAAAAACAAGTGCAGAGATGCATGAAGATGAGAGAGAAATTGTTGCCAGGAGGTTTATAGAGGATGATGATTTCATCAAGACTCCAGAGTTTAGGGATTACTGGACAAAGATGAAGATAAAAGAAATTGAAGAGAAAATGGAGTAAGATGAAGTGGGAATTGAAGAACCATAAAAGAATCAAATGGTGGCATGAACCTTCAAAGAATTGAGGGTTGATCACATTGACATTAGCCCTCAGAATGCTAGAGAGATGATTTTGAAGAGCAACATGCTCATTTTTCTTGGGTTGGAATTAAAGAAAATGTTTTTGCTTGATCAAGTACAAGCTCAAGAAGATCCAATGTTAGTTGTAGAATTTGAATCTAATGAAGGAGTAAGTGGAACTGGGTATAACCCCAAAATTGAAACCCTGGCCATTTGGATCAAGCAGAAAAACACACAGAAGCCTAAATTGTTGGATGTAATACAAGGAATGAAAGGAGCAACAATGTTAAGAACAATACAAGACACCACCCCTTTGGAGGCAACCACAATGACCATGCACTCAACCATGTTCACTTGTGCTACTGTTAAGGGATTGGAGGATAGATTGAATGAGTATGAAAAGGAACAAAATTTCTTAAATGATGAAGTTAATAAACTATTTATGGAGAATGTCAAATTGAAAGAACAGTTAAAAGGAGTAGGAACTTCACAAAGAAAGGAGATAGTGTTATATAAGCCTCGTAGTGCTCCATTAAATATTAGACAGAGCATTTCGGTCAAGCAAGCAAAGGATCCTAAGAAGGAAGCAAATGAAATGAAGGAGGCTCAGGATGAAGTAAAAAGGAAAGTTTCTAAAGTTATGGAAAAGATTCTTGAGTACAAAATAAAGTTGGTTATTGATAAACTAGATAGTGTGCATGACATTTATAAATCACTTCAACGAGCAATTGATCAAATAAAAGCACATATGCTTGTATTGGACCCCCTATTTCAAAGGTGACAACCTATTCACCACACTCTATCTAAGTTATGCAGAGTTCTACAAAGGAGTCTTGATGCTCCTACAACATTAAAACCGACTGAGAAAATAGTAAAAATGATTGTTGATGAATTTTAATATATTCAAGGGGAGGATAAGAGGATTGTGGCACGAATGGATTCCTTCCTTACCTTAAAACAATGGTATACATCAGAAATTGTGAAAGATGATGGTCAAGTAAAAGACTTGGATGAATGGAAGAAGGAATTTGGTCAGGTTATTCACAAGTGTTTAACCCATGTTCAGGGGGATAGTGACACTTGTCTTCACAGGCTCAATTTGATCATGGATGGATTGATTGCTCTTCATGTTCGATATCTAAAAAATTTTAGTGATACAAAGGCACTACTAGATAGTCGATGGCAGATACATCTTGCAAACATACCAAAGATCTAGGAATATCAGTGGCCATCAGATTTTATGATGTATCAATGGGAAGAGAAGTATTTGGCTTCAGATGAGTAGGTCACTAAGGTGAGGGCATCCAAACATCTATCATGGAGAGGAAAGTTTTTCCAAATCGATGATCATGGGCTTTCTACGTTGATTAAAGGAAACATACGTCTAAAGTGTTTTAAGCCTTGTTATTTCTTTAATTATGCAAATTAATTAATTGTTAGTAAAAAAAGTAGTTTTGAAGGGTCATCTCTATTTGTAAAAGGCCTGAAGCTTGTTGCTTCCTATATAAATAGGAAACCAAGGCCAATTTTGAGAGGATCATCATATCATATTCCATTTTCATTTCCGTTATAGTAAGCATTAGTAAGAAGATAGATTTCACATTCTACCCATCCATATCATATCAAAGACTTCTGCTATAAATGTATATATATTTGAAACAACATAACGGAGAAGATTGCTCATAATTGGTAATCTATTTTGGTGTTCAATTGTTGTGTTAAATTTCATGCTTATCTATTATTGTGTTGTCTCCAAAGTGGTTTCTTCAAGTTATTTAAATTCATAAGATTTATAAGGGCACATTTGTTGTTACTGTGTGATTATTTTAAGCTTATGAATGAAATAGAACATCTTATTATCAGAGATTCTCCATGACTGTGTTATCATTTTGTATTTTTTCTATGTTTGCCATACTTATTTCTTCTTATATTTGAATGAATATAAGTTATTGAGCCTCAATACTATGCTTTTGTGAATGAATATGCTGATACAATAAAGCATTTATTGTGGATGTTTTCAGTTAAATGTTCAAAATTATGTTCAACATAAAAATGGAAATTATTTAAAAATAATAAAAGTTAACAAAGTTGCTTATTTAAATAATTTGAGTTACGTGCATTAATATTTTATTAACTTTTGTGTCTTCACGAACATATGTTGATACAAAATGAATGGAAGAAGCATCCAAGTAATCGTAATTTTTTCTACCAACAATTCATACCAAAGATTGAACAATTTAAGGATATTGCAATAGGTAATTTGTATCGACACAAATAATATTACTGAAGCATTTCAAAGTTTGGGCCATAAGAATCATCCTTTTTTAAACATGGATTGCAAATAATTCTAAAAAATTAGAAGTCTTGGTCATTAACATTATTGTCTGCTCCAATGTCATATAGTGTATCATTGACAATGTTCATATGTTCTTTCAAGTATTTAATATTATCATCATCCTCATCTTCACCTACATCATCTTCATCGTCATTGAAAGTTGACTGTACACCATCTATATTGTTAGTAGATGTATTTGGATTATCATTTTCTATACCATCCATATTGTTGTCTTCCATAACATCATCTAACTCTCGATTGTTGTCTTCTCATGCCTAAACATAAACATCTTCAACATCATCATGGATGTCAATTTCTTCAATGTTCTCTAATCCCTCTCTCTCATTTTGTTCACCATCATTGTTTTGTTCAGTATCCACTAATGTTTTGTCAAATACATGCCTTAATCTTGGATCATAATGTATGACAAACATCCATTTCAGGTCCAAAATATCTTCATAGAAAAATACCTGCACATGAACGAAATACATATATTAGACACATGTTATAACAATTTTATTGATTAATAAGCACATGTATATATTCGCAATAAACTATGAATTAATAGATTAATGATCACTACCGCTTCTTGTTTGAGTTAAAGAAATACCTGCTCACAATGAATTGGTAGAACATAAGGCTCCTTATCCTCCGATAGGAAGCACGAGGAATCTATAGAAAACAATCCACTATGGGTATCATGTCTTTGTGTCCTCTCAAATTCTTCATACCATCTACACTTAAAAATACAACATTTAAAAGAGCGGTAATCCAACTCAATAATTTCTTGTATTTTCCCAACATATTGTAGATTCCCTTCAATTATATTCTTATCTTTTGAGCTTGATCGACTGGATTGCTTGAAGTCAACCATGACGCCACAATCAAAGGATCATCTCTTTACATCTACACTTTCTACAAGATAATGTTGACCATATGCCCACATTGCTAGATATTTCCTTGCCTGTGAAAGACCATTTATTTAAGTGAAAACAAATATAATGATGAATATTAAAATAGTTAATAGTGTCAAAATTGTAAGGAAAGAACATTTTGTAAAATTCCAATTGTACCTTTCTTTCATATCCTCTAGACATGTTGATTTCATCTTCTATTATGTCTGAATCTATACCTGCATCTTCTATTTGATTTTGAATTTGTTCAGTAACCCATTATAGTGTGCAATCTTTGCCCCATTCCCCAAGCAGATCAGTGGGAAGTGGAGTATTCTTTGGGTTCAATCTCTTAAACTGTCTCCTTGCTTCTAACACTTCTTCTCTCTTTTTATTATACAGATCAATCCATTTGTTCATAAAGTCCATGTGGTACAAAATGAACTTTTCGAGTATAGAACTTTCGTCTACACCTATTACATGTCAAAATGTTTGTTTCAAACTCCAAATGTCATGCTGTTAATTTGACAAATAAATTACAGATTAAATTAATGATTGCAAGAAAAACAACCACACTGATCATGAATTTACTTACTAATTTCTACTTCAACACCATTAGATTGTGGTTTTTCTCCATCAATAATATCTGATGCTCATTCTTCATCCCAAACGTGTGGCCCATCTTCAAAATCCTTACCAAGGAATTCACACAGGAAGAAAAATGCTTCATTCAATACATACCCTTTAGCCATGCAACCTTCTGGATGTGCCTTTTGTTGGACATATCTTTTAAGAGTTTTCATATACCTCTTAAAGAAAAACATCCACCTCGTTGATACGACACCCACCAATTCAATGTCATCGACTAGGTGTATAAGTAAATGGACTTGTAGGTCCATGAAACTTGTAGGGAGTTCCTTCTCAAATACACATACAATTTTTGCAATTTCCTTCTTCCACTTTGGCACTTTAGATTCATGGATCTCCTTGGAGGTCACCCACCTAATAAAAGAATAGTAAATTAGTATGAAACTTTAGTCATAAATTGAAATAAAATATAATATCTCTATGTCTCTCACACATGAACATTTCATATAACCACATACCTTGTAAATGTTGACAATCGACTTATGGCATTCCTTAAGTCAACTGTAAGACAGGAATCCCCCCTAATTTCTAATGGCATGATATGCTATCAAACACATTTATGAAAAGGTCATTAGTAATTTTTTCTCACACAACAAAATATCAAAATATATTAGTACTTAATCAATGTTACCAGTAAATGTTAAATGATGATATATAATACCTTCATTAAATTATGAAAATCATGTGTTTTAAATCTTGTGATATGTCCATCAACTATAAAAGCTTTAGCCAATGATGACCTATAGCGAGTAAGTGTCCTTATTGAACGAATGACATTTTTTAGTTAGTCTAGCTCTTCTTTTTTTTCAAAATCCATGGAGCTTCTCCATATGTTTAATTTTTCTTGCTTGGCCACTAATGTTTTCTATCAAATTTGGTACACGAAAGAGCAATATCTCTCCTCAAAGACAAGGTATCCTTCTCTTTGCCTGATATATGTCGAAATATAGAATCTGGGACATTTTTGAAGATGTGCATAGGATCTAATAGGTGAGATATTAATAGATCCTTCTAGTAAGGGAGCTCATTAAATATGGATTTCCTTTTCATTCCTTTTGGCATATGAACTACAACAAGTTTTGGTTCTTCAATTGAATCAACCCGATCAAAAAAATCCTCCCAAGCTTTCAATTTAGCATCTTCATACTTCTTAAGCCAATCACTTGGACCCATAATCATGGGAGGGCCTCTATTTTCAACTTTTCCATCAAATTGATTATTTTGGCGATTTCTAAACCTATTATCTAGTGGTAGAAAAACCCTATTGTTTGCATAAATAAATTTATGTAGATCTTTAGAATACCGCCCTTGAAATTGTTCTGCACATCTTGGACATGCAAATATCCCTTTTGTTTGGAGCCCTGCAATTCAACAAGTAATGTTAATAACATCAAAAAAATAGTATAAAACTAAGTATGAAAGTTGGGATGAAAATAAATTGAGTGTAAATACGTAAATATTTTATCTTACTAGAACAAACACCAAGTCCTGGGAAATCATGAATAGTCCAATATAGCACACCATACAACATGAAGGACCTATTTGATGGAGGACATGATATGTCATACATTCTTATGCCTTTCCATAGTAGTTGCATCTCATCAATAAAAGGCACAAGATAAACATCCATGTTTTTAACTTGATGTTTTTCTGGAACAATGAGAGTCAGCATAAGGTGCTTCTTTCTAACACTCATCCATGGGGGGATATTGTATACTATCAACCTGACTGGCCAAACACTATAATTTGAGCTCGAGAAAGAGAATGGGCACACTCCATCAATTGCAAGACCAAACCCGATACTACAGGGTTCATCTTTGAGTTTTCTTGGCCGTTTTTCCTCTATGTGTTTCATTGCTTTGGAGTCTCCTGAAATTCACATGAATCCATCTTTACTCCTGTTCTTTGCATGCTAGTCCATCAATTGTGCAAGTTACTTGCAATGAAACATTCGTTGAAGTCTAGGTATAATTGGCATGTGACGTAAAACCTTCTTTGGAACTATAGGACCTTGTACATCTGTATGATATCTCTTCTCCTTGCATACAAGGCATTCTACCTTGTTTCGGTATTCATCTCTATATAAAATGCAATCATTTTTACATGAATGAATTTGCTTATATTCAATCCCCAACTCAACCAACAATAAACGCGCCTCTCTGCAAGTTGATGGCAACACATTCTCTTCAGGGAATATTTTAGTTTTTAGTGCCTTGTAAGATTGCCAGAGATTAAATCAATTGAATGTTTGACTTATGATGAACATGTTTGATATGTCAATCTATACTAGGACTGTTTATATACAATATATGGTTTTAAAATCCCCTTAAAGAAATATAAACGAAGTCGATGAATGTTTACGAATTGTGTACACAAATTGACACTGTAAAGTAAGAAATAGATTTCAACTCACTTCAGTAGGGTAGAGAATCCTTTGTTTGACCAACCAAATAGTGACTTGATTTCTAATAATATTAATGTGCATGCCAATTGTGAGGTTCTACTTGCACCCGATTTGAACATGGGTGTCTTCGTTTCTTGCTTAATGGAGTTTTTCAGGTTGTTATCATCAACATTATGTTGGTGGTAATTACCCCTGCTATCATCGTTACTGTCAACTATATGATCATTATTGGCATCATTGTTTCCATCCCCAAAGAAACTTGTAAGCATTTCATTCAATCCTTCTTCATGCAAGACATTTCCCTATCATGATCATCATCATTAAGGCTAGGTGGCATCTCATTAGTGTATGCATATCTCATCAGCTCTTCAAATTTCTCAGGTGGTAGTAATCTCTTCAAACTTTCTCTTTTTCACCTTGGTATTGTTTAAAGGATGGTTTGGATCATCCCGTCCAAATCTTAATAACCCAGTTGGATCATGGGTATTAGTATGTGTTTCATCAACATCTTCTACCTATCAACAAACACAAGCATTATTTAATGTTTTCCAACAATTGGATAAATCATAAATGTATCAATTTCAAAGAAATATAATCAAATATGGATTAAAAAATAAAAATAAAAATTGTATGAATATATATACATCAATTGAATAATGGAACATTATTTTATAGACTACCTTTTTTATACAATAATTTAAATAAAACATAATTTTGACAACATAGTTTATAAACATCAGTCCAAACTCATTTACTATTCTTTGGTTTTCTACCCTTAAGAACATCCTTAGGGAGACCTTGTTCTTCCCTTTTCTTTCACGCACGAGTGCGTTTTAAGAAGGGGTAATCAATCAATAACTCATCCCCAATGGTAAGGTCCTTAATAGCCTTAACCATTATCAATCTATCAACCTCTCTTTCCATATCTCCATCTTTATCATTTATAACCTCAACAAATTGACAATTCAGTCTTACATTAGGGTCCCTTCCCTTACCTATTTATAAATCTTGCAATATTTTTGTGTGTATGCACGTCCATCTATATACACAAGATGGCCTCTATTAATTTCTTTTCCACTTTCCAATTGGAGACGATGTGTATACATATTTGAATTTAGACCATATGCTAACATGCTAGGCTTATATTCTGCTAGCCTTCTCCATTCACCATTGTAATATGATGGACCATAATATGGCATTAATCTCCTAGTGGTTTGTTATGAATTGTTTCTATGTTTAGATACCACATGTACATTTTGGACAATAAAGAGGCCTAGATTCACTCCATGAATATTGGAGGGTCGTATCATGTAGTTGTATCCCCAAAATTGAAACACCTCGTACATTCTAGGTAGTTGTTGATCACTAGGCCAAGTGCAATATAGTCGACGATCAAATGTATCTTTTCAAATTGATCTCAAACTTAGGGGTAAGTCATCATCTCCATCACATTCATTCTCATCAGTTATGTAGTCCACCTTCCCCTGTCTTTAAGCAAATTATGCATCTTTAAAATGGTTCTTGTTCTGTGACTTGTTTTCATCAATTCCTCATCTTCTGAGTTGGTACATTGACACATATTTTTGTTAGATGTATCATCTGATAAATGATCATTTCCCTCTAGGTTGGAAGTCAATGATCTAGGAAACTTTAAACCAAGAACTTTATCCTGCAAGTATCCATTGAGAAAAAAATTGGTTATTTAAATAGTATAAAACAATGTTTAAATGAAGTATACATGTTATTTATATCAAATTGGAAAATTCCTTACGACAATTCCTATTGGATTTGAATCGATTGTGGGAGGCATACTACCGACTGGAAGCTCATCATATATGTAATGTCTTTGTACAATTTCTCATTTGAATTGTTTCTTTCCACGACATACACAACAATCTTAAACAACAATTTTCTAAAGTATTCATCCCATGTACTATAGTCATGGCCAACCTCTTGTTCAGTGCAATCATCTGTTGTGTCTAGAAGATCCATTGTCATATCCTCTTCCACCCACTGTCATCTACGCGATTTAATAGTTTTAGGTCCACGTCCATGTACATATCTTCTTTTGCTAGTTGAATGCTCAGGCTTTGCATTTACTCTA
Organism: Sequoia sempervirens; assembly: GCA_007258455.2. Lineage (NCBI taxonomy): Eukaryota > Viridiplantae > Streptophyta > Pinopsida > Cupressales > Cupressaceae > Sequoia > Sequoia sempervirens. The sequence continues at coordinate 1,267,376,840 of VDFB02271358.1, forward strand.
ATCTCCATCTAAAAATAATCAACAACAGGCATTAATTTATGTCAAGATTGGATAATACATTATAAATTTCAATAATACTCTGAAAAAAGATAGATGTATCACAAAATGCCATCAGATCATTTTTTCCTAAGTTAAGTCAAAATTTGAGTACCTGATGTCTCACTTCATCTGTTCTGTCCTCATTTGATATGACATGATCTATTGCCATGGCCTCATCTCACCCCTATAATACACAACATAGTAAATAATATTTACTACACCAATTATATCATTTCAATGAATATGCTATCCAACACAAAACCTCACTTTAGTTATATATTTTCTTAAAGTATTCATCCTGTGTACTATAGTCTTGACCAACCTCTTGTTCAGTGCAATCATTTGTTGTTTCTACATGATTTGTCATATCCTCAAACACCCATTGTTTTCTACGTGATTTAACAGTTTTAGGTCCATGTCCACATCCTCTTTTGCTAGTTGAACACTCAGGCTCTACATTTGCTCCAATCTTTATCTAAAATAATCGACAACATGCATTAATTTATGTCAAGATTGGATAATACATTATAAATTTCAATAATACTGTAAAAAAAGATAGACATATCACAAAATTCCATCAGATCATTTTTTCCTAAGTTAAAGTCAAAATTTGAGTACGTGATGTCGTGCTTCAACTATTGTGTCCTCATTTGACATGACACGATCTATTGCCATGGCCTCGTCTCGCCCCTATAATACACAACATAGTAAATAATGTTTACTACACCAATTATATCATTTCAACGAATATGCTATCCAACACAAAAACCTCACTTTAGACATAAATTTTACATATGTTTCACACTTTAGATGACTCATCTAGTTGTATAGGGATCATTTATGAGTTCACAAATCTAACCTCTATTAGTTTTGCACCCACAAAATTGACATGGGATAAGGAATAGATAAAATAGGAAACATGATTGCTCCCTTGGTACATATGAAGATGAAGTCAATTTAGGATCAATTTATTTATCAACTTCCAAGCAAAATACATCATTTTTCATTGCTAGGCGCTAAATTAGTCGCACTTTGCACCGCCTCTTGCATCCCAAATAGATTACATTTTTTGGTTGGAAGACGGTGCTAAATTAGGTGCACTTTGCTACGCTGACTATAGTGCCAACTACTGAATCAAGAATAAAAATTTAAAACTTCCCATGTCAAGAAGGAAGAGATGACAGGAGAAAAGAGCCACGCAAAGGAAGAGAGGAGAAAAAAAGGAAAAACAACGCGAAGGAGGGCTACAAGCAAGTAGATCAGAAATTTGATTTAGTTTGCGACACCATAGGTAAGGTTACAATTTATTTTTTTTCGTTCCCACATAAAAAAATTGTTTGGATTAAATGGAGAGGATTGTGAAGAAAGGGTTGTGAATATTATTTTGTTTACACGTGACTCGTTCAAGTCTCATGTGGTTGCAAAGGAGGAGGGTAAAATTGTAGACATTGCATCATTTCTTCTACATCTGAGAGGAGTGAACATGTTTTTGAAACCACAATGCCCCAGTTCACTTATCATTCTCATCCCAAGCTTTTGATTTCCATTTTGATTTCACAGACCTTCCTTCCATAAAAAAGTAATCAAGTGCTTTCAAGACAAGTCGTTAAACTGCAGCCAGGTCCCATGGGAACAGAGGTTGGTCGAGACAATACGAGGAGATAGGAATTTTGAGATGACAACTGAATAATAGATCATTTCCTCAAATTTGTGAGACCTTCGAGCTTAAATTAGCTATTACTAATTTTCACTTATTCTTTTACAAAACAATGAGCTCGTGGTTTCGAATTGATTGTGCACACACATTCATTTTCTTTCTAATCAGCGGATGCGACTTGAGCATGAGACCTATCTATGTTAACTCTCAATAAAACCACACTCCGCGCCCTTTTTATCCCCCAAAGATTACCATTCTATACAAGTGCACAAGCGTTGATTTTCTTACAATACATTTGTTTCATTTTTCATATATTTATATCCTTTCAAATATATTTATATTCTATACAGGTGCACGAGCAATTGATTCATAGGCGTTTAAATCCAGAAAGAGAGTCATTCGAGGTAAAAACTTTCATACCACAAACTGGAGGAAAATTTTCATACCTGACAGTGCGTACTTCATTTGCCTCCATAGACTGGACGAAAATAATTTGCCTTGGGTCGCCTCAAAATGTCAAGCAATAGAGGGAAGAGAACAAAGGGAGCAGACTCTGACCACAATCAGGTAATTCATTGTCAATTTATAGATTTGTAAATGTTTCCCTTGTTTCTTTCATTTTTACTTTTTAGTTATTTATTTTTAAATTTAAAAGAAGAAATTTATTATACATATATATAGGGACATGTGACTGACAAAGATAAAGAGGCATTGGCTTCCATATTGGGGGAAAAGGCAGTGAACAATTTGGATGATGTGCGTTGGACAATGCTTTCCAGATACATAGAAAACCGATCTAGTGAAGCCCCTCAAACATTGCAACCAAATCAACCGTGTCAAAGGGAATCAATTGATTCCCCAAGTAGTCCTGGATCAAGCAAAAGATCCAGGAGGAAATCAGTAACAGAAAGCTCTAGGAGTGTAGAACATGGAGCAAAGGCTTCCATTGTCCCACCCACTCCTGGGACACGGACTTCTTCCACCACGCCAAGTTTTCATTCTTGCATTGGTACCTACAATACCAAGATAGAATACAATGTGGTTTCAGGGGAAGTTTGAATGACAAATGCTAGAAAAGGGTTTGTGAATAGGTTGAAGGAATCATGCCTTCAACGGTCCAAAGGCCATCTACATTTGTCATTCTCAAAGATACCCATACACCTACAAAAAGTAGTTATCAATGACATGGAGACTGAATTTGGCATAGGTTGGTCTGTGAAGAAGGTAAAGCTACGAATGTCTCAAAATCGCAAGAGATTTCGGTGCAACCAAACAAAGAAGATAAAAAAAATCCCTCCCGAGCTAAGACTCAAAAAAAGCCAATCGATGTAAGTGTCAAAGTATGGAAAGAGCTTGTAAAAGCATATGAGAAGTCCGAAGCACAAAGGAAGTCCGGTGAGGAGAGTACGCAAGTATTTGAATTTGCTCATAAGATTATATCAAATTTATTAAAAGATTTTTAAATTTTATTTGTGCATAGTTAAATTGAATTAGTATATGTTTGAGGACAAGGCCTCCAAGGCTAAGCTTCAAAAACTTCATGCCATGCATCACAGTGGCCAGAAAGGTTTACAGGCCTTGATCTGTAAATCTATAAGTATATTTAATATGTTAAATGATAATTTTTTTAATTCCTTGGGAAAAAGTAAATGATTGCATATTAATTAGTTTAACTAGTCCATGTGCCATGTTTTGACAGGAGGAGAAATATGGTCGACATCCAAAGCAATTTGAAAAGGAAAAGTTACAAAGCAAAAAGTGGGCTGATTTTTTAATCTGGATGGAGAACGAGTTATCAATAGTTGACTTTCAATAACTTAGTTGGATATTGTTGTGTTAATATGTCAATTTGCATTTCGTGTTGAGTTGTTTATTGATGCATAGGATGAGTTCTAAAGTGCTTCTCTACTAGATCCCACTCAATTGTCCCATTATTTCATGTTGAGGAAAAAAAAATTGTTTGCCTTAAAGGGTAGTGGGTGACATTCATGCCTTATTTTCATCGCATCTTTTAATTAACGACCATTGTCTTTTAATATCTCTTAAGTGTCCTAATTTAAGTTATGATTTGTATCATTTGAGTAACTTAGTCCCATGTTGATTTGATTTATCTTCTTTTCTCTCAAACATGGTATCTCAAGGAGTGCTTCCTTGAATTCATGTTGCCATTCTACAAAGTGATCCACATGCATCTTTGACATCATTCCTCACCATGTTGCCATTCTTTTAACATGTAAGAATGTTTTGATGCATCTTGGTAGGCATCCTATAGATCTAACACATCCTTGTAGTCTACATCACTTGGCGTAGCTAACCAACCACTTAATTTGTCCATCTAATTTAAAAAAAGGTAGTAAATTCCTATCTTCCAAGTTAAAAAAACTCCATAAATAAAGAAATCAGTAGTAAAAAACCTACAACCTGATCTGATCAACATAGAGAAGCGTGTAATACTAGACTTCCTAACATTCAAAAGATAAATGGAATGTCCTTAACACCAAGTAGAGCTATCCAAAAAAGCTAACTAAAAACACAAATGTGCTCCCACACAGAATGGCCTAATGGTTGGTTGTCATAGAAGTCAAACTACCGAAGTAACAACACTGATCAAGTTAACATATATGCATCATTTGCATAAACAGTTGAACCATTTATGTGCATGAATAAATAGTATAAGGATGTAGATGAACTCAATTCATCTGAATTTATGCCTCTTGGCAAGCATTCCTCTTGAATCTCTAATATTAGGTGCCTGAGACTTCCCTATAGCTTTTACCTTTCGTCGTCGCCTTTCCTCTTCATTGTCAGACTCGTCTCCTTTTTCCTTATCTACATTTCTGGCTTTGACTTCTAATTCATCCCATGTTTTACCTTCTTCCCTTTCAAAATCTTCTTCTTCTTCATCCTCATCTAACTCCACAAGAGATTCATCTTTTGAACCTTCCTCATTTGAATTCGATTCCTCTTCTACATCAAAGGGTTCATATCCTTGATCTGACTCTTCTAAATTATCGGAATCAGAATCAATATCTTCCATATTCAAAAATTCCCAACCACCATCTTCAATAAATTTTTCTAGATCATTGTTAATAGTCTTCAAAATTGGCCGCTAGTTCAAGTTCATTCTGCTTTCATAATACTTTATATCCACGGAGTTCAACCATTCCTTGATGCCATCAAGCGAAGATTGAGGAATGTTGTCAATGCGGAGTACATCCCACTTGAAGTCTTTGAAAACAATAGCCATATCAAATTCCTTTTCCCAAGTCCTACTCTCTCAAGGTTAACAATCTCAATCTCACTAATAGTGATTACTAAGAAAGGTAATTCCACCAACTCTACCAAACAGTTTACCATAGGAACAATAAAAACAGAGGCTTTGAAAGGAACTCCATGAAAACCAAGTTCTCTAAATGGTACATCAAAATCTAGTTAAAAATATTTTAGATGAGGCTGCTCCCATAGCTCTCTTACTGGCTTGACAAATCCTTGAAACTCTGCATTGATATTATTTTTCCTGTCCCTCTCTTCTTATTCTTCCTCAATTTCATCAGGATCATACATTGACCTTCTTTCCCTTCTTGCCCCTCCTAAATTTTGGACCACATCCATTACCTCCACATAAAATTGAACATCCTTGGTCTTCTTGGTTCCCACGCCATGATATGGTTATACAAATGAAAATGAAGCAAAGAAATCATCTCCTTCTTTGCTGGCTGGAAGAATGCATGCTTAATGTTTTGATACATGATATCAACTCTCTCTTTTGCTCTCATGGTTGAATACCAAAATCTATCATGGTGGGCCTCCACAGTTCCAGTCATCTTTCTTCCTCTTCCACCAAATGCTGGTATGATCCACAAGTCTGCCAACCTAATTGCCTTTGTTTTTGAAAGCTAAAGTTTCTCCTGAGTCACCAATGTAGCTCTCTCTACCTTTTCAGACTCTTTCATTGCTATAGGCAATTAGCGCCTAATTGATTAACAATCTCAATCTCACTAATAGTGATTACTAAGAAAGGTAATTCCACCAACTCTACCAAACAGTTTGTAGGAACAATAAAAGCAGAGGCTTTGAAAGGAACTCCATGAAAACCAAGCTCTCTAAATGGTACATCAAACTCTAGTTCAAAATATTTTAGATGAGGCTACTCCCATAGCTCTCTTACTTGACAAATCCTTGAAACTCTGCATTGATATTATTTTTCTTGTCCCTCTCTTGTTGTTCTTCCTCAATTTCATCAAGATCATACATTGACCTTCTTGCCCCTCCTAAAGTTTGGACCACATTCATTACCTCCACATAAAACTAGACATCCTTGGTCTTCTTGGTTCCCACGCCATGATATGGTTATGCAAATGAAAATGAAGCAAAGTAATCATCTCCTTCTTCGTTGGTTGGAAGAATGCATGCTTAATGTCTCGATACATGATATTAGCTCTCTCTTATGCTCTCATGGTTGAATACTGAAATCCATTATGGTGGGCCTCCAAAGTTCTAATCATCTTTCTTCCTCTTCTACCAAATGCTGGTATGATCCACAAGTTTGCCAGCCTAATTGCCTTTATTTTTGAAAGCTGAAGTTTCTCCAGTCACCAGTGTAGCTCTCTCTGCCTTTTCAGACTCTTTCATTGCTATAGGCAATTAGTGCCTAATTGATTAACAATCTCAATCTCACTAATAGTGATTACTAAGAAAGGTAATTCCACCAACTCTACCAAATAGTTTACCGTAGGAACAATAAAAACAGAGGCTTTGAAAGGAACTCCATGAAAACCAAGTTCTCTAAATGGTATATCAAACTCTAGTTCAAAATCTTTTAAATGAGGTTGCTCCCATAGATCTCTTACTCACTTGACAAATCCTTGAAACTTTTCATTGATTTTATTTTTCCTGTCCCTCTTTTTTTGTTCCTCCTCAATTGCATCAGCATCATACATTGACCTTCTTGCCCCTCCTAAAGTTTGGACCACATCCATTACCTCCACATAAAACTAGACATCCTTGGTCTTCTTGGTTCCCATGCCATGATAAGGTTATGCAAATGAAAATGAAGCAAAGTAATCATCTCCTTTTCTGCTAGCTGGAAGAATGCATGCTTAATTTTTTGATACATGATATCAACTCTCTCTTCTGCTCTCATGGTTAAATACTGAAATCCATCATGGTGGGTCTCTAGAGTTCCGATAATCTTTCTTCCTCTTCCACCAAATGCTGGCCTAATCCACAAGTCTGGTAGCCTAATTGCCTTTGTTTTTGAAAGTTGAAGTTTCTCCTGAGTCACCAGTGTAGCTCTCTCTGCCTTTTCAGACTCTTTCATTGCTACAAGAAATTAGCACCTAATTGATTAACAATCTCAATCTCACTAATAGTGATTACTAAGAAAGGTAATTCCACCAACTCTACCAAACAGTTTACCGCAGGAACAATAAAAGCAAGGGCTTTGAAAGGAACTCCATGAAAACCAAGCTCTCTAAATGGTATATCAAACTCTAGTTCAAAATCTTTTAGATGAGGCTGATCCCATAGCTCTCTTACTCGCTTGACAAATCCTTGAAGCTTTGCATTGACTTTATTTTCCCTGTCCCTCTCTTGTTGTTCTTCCTCAATTTCATCAGGATCATACATTGACCTTCTTGCCCCTCCTAAAGTTTGGACCACATCCATTACCTCCACATAAAACTGGGCATCCTTAGTCCTCTTGGTTCTCATGCCATGCTATGGTTATGCAAATGAAAATGAAGCAAAGTGATCATCTCCTTCTTCGCTGGCTGGAAGAATGCATGCTTAATGTTTTGATACATGATATTAGCTCTCTCTTTTGCTCTCATGGTTGAATACCGAAATCCATTATGGTGGGCCTCTAGAGTTTCAGTAATCTTTCTTCCTCTTCCACCAAATGCTGGCCTGATCCACAAGTCTGCCAGCCTAATTGCCTTTGTTTTTGAAAGTTGAATTTTCTCCTGAGTCACTAGTGTAGCTCTCTCTGCTCTTTCATTGCTACAGATCATCTGTGGTATTTAATCATTTGTACCACATGGTTGATGTGCTTTGAATCCTTAGATCTAAAGGAAATTTCCTTAAGATAAATACAGCTAGGGAATTTCAATGTTGGCATGTAGTTGGCATTGAAGTCGGTACCTAGAACATTGAAAATTATCCTTATATAAGAATTCTCTCCATCTTGTTGGCTTGTAACACTCTTGATGGTAGCTACATGAAATGGAACCATGATGCCATATATGGGTACTAGAACAACATCATTTTTCATATCACCCTGAATCATGAGCTCTCTAGAAACGGGGATATCTTCCACTTTTTTTATGAAACAATCTCAGTGGATGGCTTGGAAGAGCCATGTCCATCTCCTGTACCAATTCCCCCTATAGAAAATATTCTTGCAGTCTCCTCATTCTTTTGCAGAGGGTTGGCACTTAAGGTTATGTAATAGAATTTACAGTCGATAGTTAAATTGTATAACAATTTTTTATGATCTTTACTAACGTTTATTAGAATTGTTGCATGTTTTCCATCATTGGAATCACATATTAGCTGTAACTTTTTTGAAATTTTATTATGGTATGTACTTTGATATGATGCAATATGATTATGGTTTCATCTCATATGTTTCAATATTAGATATATAACAAAAATATAAATTATATCATGAAATAAATAATAACTTTTCATTTTAATTTTAATTTTTGTAGAACACGGGTCTTCCCAAAAGATCAAGATGAACCTCATCATGATATAGATCTAGAAAATATTGGTTTTGTCGGTACAGATCACATGGAAAAGGATGATGATGAGGCAGATACGGAAGACACCGAGGCTGATGACAATGACGACGACAATGATGATGATCACAATGGTGGTGATGATGATGAGGTAGTTGTTGGTAGTACCCAATGACATTCATGATCATATAGACTACATCATGGATCATTGTTGATATATCGTTATGATGATGATGATGATCACAATGGTGGTGATGATGATGATGTAGTTGCTGGTAGTACCTAGTGACATTCATGATCATATAGACTGCATCATGGATCATTGGTGATATATCTTTATGATGCCTCTTTTCATGGTTACTATCATATGTATCATTTTCACAACCTACAGTACCATATTATTGAGTTGTATCATATTGACATTTATCATTTTCACTTATATCATTTAGACATGTATCATCTTGACTTGTATCAATTTGAGTTAAATAATTTATCATTTTTACTTATATCATTTGTACATGTATCATTTTGACTTATGTCGATTGTTGGACATGTATCATTTTCACTTGTTATTGATCTACTGGCATATTTGACTTTCACTTGTTTTAGTTATATATGATGATGATCTTATTAGTATTGACTTGTCAATTTATATCTATTAAAAGTGGTCGATGATTTTTGGATGGATATTTATTATATATGATGATTTTAATTTACTGCTCATGATGGATGTTGTCAAATTCAATTAAATTATAGATATTTGACTCACTTGTTTTAATTATAGATGATGATCATGTTATAATAATTATTTTGTTATTTAATCATATGAATTAAATATTTAAATTACTTACTCTATAATCATATGAGTTATTTAAGAGGCATCATATATTTAACTAATTAAATTGAATTAAAACATATTAAATTAATAAATGGAAGCAAAACAAGAAGCATTTTTAGAAGCAAAAAAAGAAGCAACAATGAAAGCCAAACTAGAAACAAACGAGAAGCAATCTTGGAAGCAAAATTGGTAGCAAAACCGGAAGCAAACTTGGAAGCAAAAATGAAAGCAAAACCAGGAGCAAAACAAGAAGCATTTTTTAGAAGCAAAACAAGAAGCATTTTTATAAGCAAAAAAGGAAGCAACAATGGAAGCCAAACTAGAAGCAAACCAAGCAATCTTGAAACAAAATTGGAAGCAAAATTAGAAGCAAACTTAGAAGCAAAATCATAAGCAAAACAGAAGCAAAACTGAATAAATTTGAAGCAAAATAAGAAGCAAATTGAAGCAAACCTGAAGCAAAACTAGAAGCAAAAAAAACAAAGCAAAACTAGAAGCAAAGCAAAACTGGGAGCAAAACTGGCAAAACTAGAAGCAAAAATGGGAGAAAAAATGGAAGCAAAATTGGAAGCAAAACTGGAAGCAAACCTAGAAGCAAAATTGGAAGCAAAATTGGATGCAACATTGGAAGCAAAACCAGAAGCAAACTTGGAAGCAAAATTGGGAGCGAAACTGGGAGCAAAACTAGAAGCAAAAATGGGAGCAGACATGGAAGCAAAATTGGAAGCCAACCTGGGTGCCAAGTTAGGCGCTATTTCTGACGCCAATTTCTAGCACTATTCCTGGTGCTAAAGGAGATGCTATTACCATCACCAAATTTTCGGTGCAAAACCCGACACCAAAGTAGGCCTAAAGATGGCACAAAAACTAGCAATGAAATGAAGAAACGGGTTTTCGCTGACTTTTGCGTTGTCAGATGACTCCAAAATGATGGACTCAAATACACTAAAATCTGACGCAAAAGTCAGCGCTAATTGCCTATTGTGCTGTTGTGATTGTGTTCATTTTTATAAAGGACAAATTTGTTTACTAACAAATCATATGACCCTGCACACATCCCCATGCCACTACAATAAATTCTTCCTGGCGATGCAAGTGTATGTGAGAAAAAATCAAGGGTTTAAATTTTTTGTTTGGTTTGAATTTTTGCAAAATGTTTGAAAATTTGCAAAAAATTTAGAAAGTGCCATTGGAGTGAGTGTACTGTAGTATCTTTTTTCCTAACCACTGGTAGGTCACGTTGCAAGGGCGGGCCCCACTAAAGATTGCAATGACATGGTTGTTTCACCGCTTGATGATCCATCAAGTTGTCGACGATGAAATTCTTCCATTTGATTGTCGAAACTGGCAACACAAAAAGATTCCAACAACTTTAACATTCACCCTAGGCCCACGAAATATTTTGCGGCACATAAAATCTCTAACAACCTTTAGAAAACCTAGCCTTTAGAATTTGGTTGTGAATGCAAACTTGTAAGGGATAGCTTGAGCTCCATGAGTATGCAAATATTTGGAATTGCAAATTACAAAAATAGGTATGCAATTTACAAATATTACATAATTACTTGAAACTTTGATTTCATCAATAAGATTAGCATAGGAAAATGAGAAACAAGAACATAAGAAAGTTTTACAAGTTGTATAAGATTGTACTTAAGGTCTAGAAATTTCAAAATGTACACTTAATTGGTGGAGTTGTCAGAATTAGAAATAAGAACATCATTTTCAAGCTCAAGAGTCTTGTGTATGTATTATATATGTTTTTTGTATTAAGTATAGAGGAAACAACGATTACAGATTACTAACTGGATGCTCTAGTTCAAAAGCCCAGTTTCAAGACTACCCCAGATACTACAAAGCAACAAATTAGCCCCTGTTACATCAGTTACAAAGTAACACCAGAAAACCCCCTGCACATGTCCTGTTACAATCCATTACATTGCTCAAGTCTGCCATAACTAGATACAACTTAACACCATGTCACAACTATACAAAAATATGTATTATATATGTTTATGTGTGATGTCTAGAAAATATATTCAAATTTGCAAGATCATAGAGTTGGAATCTAAAGATTGCCAAGATACATTTAACGTTTGGATTCCCAATACAAAGAATCAAGTGGGTTTTTGAAGCAATAAAGCAAGACTACAATGACTATGAACAATAAATCTCTGTAAGCCCACTTTATCTAGAATAAACAAACATGCAAAGAAAATATGTAGTTATGTAGATAAAACATGTAAGTATACAAAGAAAACGTGTAAGTAGCAAGGAAGGTTTGTGATTCCATTTATTACTAAATCATTTTATTTTTGGGGAAATTAAGTAAATATATAAGAGCTACATAAATGCAAAGAAAGTTTGAAACTTTGCCAAAGAAAAAATTGTCTTGTTCCTTAAAATTTTTGTTTCTTCCTAAGAACTCACTTTTCCTCAGGACTACTTGAACACATTGAACTTTGCACAATGAAACACTTTTATGCATTTGCCCCTTTATTAAACCTTACATTGTAGAACTCAACTTGAATAATTAAAGACAGATATGACAATTTGGGGAGTAAAAAATTCCATGACAAAAATATGTAAGTTAACTAACGTAATAAAACAAATACCACAACATAACATATTTTAATTGTATGATATTGAATTATGAATTTATGATAATAGACACATTAAACTTTTAAATGAATTCAAGAAGTGATACAATTGACAATGTATACATAAAAAAAGAAAAGAAAAAAAGAAAGCAAACAAACATATCAATATGATATTGAATTATGAATTTATGATAATAGACACACATTAAACTTTTAAACGAATTCAAGAAGTGATACAATTGACAACGTATACATAAAAAAAAAAGAAAAAAAAGAAAGCGAACAAACATATCAAAAATTCTATACATACATACATATACATATACATAAAACACAAAAAATACAACTTTATGTTTCTTTTTAATTTTTAAGAATAATAAATTTTAATATCTAAAGATAACATGTAAAAATACTATCAAATGATCAATAAACACAAATATTTATAATTGTCTACCAAATACTATACATAATGACTTTTAAAAAAACACTATTTAAGAATAAAACTACATATATTTACACTATAAATGATTTAATAATACTTTTTTAATATCTAAAGATGACATGTAAAGATGACTTAAAAAAAAAAACACTATTAAAGAATAAAACTACAAATATTTAAACTATAAATGATTTAATAATATTTTTTAATATCTAAAGATAACATGTAAAAATACTATCAAATGATCAATAAACATAAATATTTATAATCGTCTACCAAATATTATACATAATGACTTTTAAAAAAAACATTATTTAAGAATAAAACTACAAATATTTACACTACAAACGATTTAATTTACGCCGAAGGCATATCCTACTATGAAATGAGCGAACCTGATTTTTACGCCCTATGGTTGAGGTCATCCTGGAGACTATTGTAATCATCGCAGCCGTTGAGCACAGTCGTGTATTTTCTTCCTTTTATTACACATTGAATCCTCTATCTATCGCTACCAAGCATCTAATATGATGCAAGACGATTCAGATACCCACGTCCGTAGATCATCCTCGCTATTTTTCATCACCGTTATTTGCATCTTGATGGCAATTCCTTCTTCTCGTCCATTCCTACTTCGCATTGATTGCCATCCGAAATGAATGAACAAGAATGATCTATACGTTTTCACTGTTATCTGAAAATTCATGCTTTGCATTGATTGCCATCCGAAAAAATCATACCTAACGTCAACCTCCAGTTGGTTATGTGGAATCCAGTTTTACTACACCTATGAATCATACCTAATGTGTCTTCTAAGGATGGTAGGTTCCATGGATAAGCTTACTAATAAGTTATGTAGACATTAAGTGCAGAATACAGATTTAGAGAATGTCTTTTCAGTAGCGAGGATGCTAGCAAAGGTTGCGAAATTTTGCTTTAAACCTGACAATTGCATTTGCTTGAAAATTTCAAAATCCATTTTGTGCATATCTTGCAATCATTACAGGCCACGAGACCTATCTCTTTGAGGCATCTTGTCAAACACCAGGGCAGTTGCAACTACAACATCTGAAAATTTTTCTTTATCCTTTATGCTTTGATGGATGTCCATACCCTGTTCCAAAGACCCCATTTTTGCACAGGGAGGAAGAATCTGAAAAACTCCTCCTTCCATGATGCTTTGATGGATGTCCATACCCTGTTCCAAAGCTCCCATTTTGGCACAAGCAGCGAGGACAATTGACAAAGTTTTAGAGAAATTCTTATAGTGGGTAGAGGTGGCATTGTTACCTGTAGAAGCGCCTGTGAGTCTGTCTTCTGTGGAGTCTCAGATATGAATGTTGAGGAGAGTGGCATTTAGAACGCTGGTTTTCTGTTTACGTCTTCAATTGCCAATTCAATAGCAGTTCTCGCTATTTTGCCAGTAGTTGTGGAGCGGCGACGAGGTGGGCACAATAGGAGTGCAGGGATTTTCATAGGTAGCGTAAGCGGTGCATACTACTGAGGTTGGAGGAGGAGTAGACCACCTGCACAGTCACCACATTACCCACAAGAATTTATGATAAAAAATTTAGGTGAAAAGCGGTGAAGCATCAAAAACAGTAAAAAGCGGTGAAGAAATATCAACGACGGGCAGACTTTCAATCATCTTCAGTAAAAGGTGAACCGTGGATTTTTAAATTTAGCTCGCTCTATTTCATATTAGATACGCCGAACAAAGTCCCTGCCATTTAAATCTCACCGACAATTATACCACCAATCATTAGCCTGATGATTATCCATATTTTCCTTTCCTCAACATATTGTTTACATAATCCAAATGTTCGGTTTGGAGAATCACCTTCCCTTTACACCCATTGAATTATTGGGGTGCCATAGTGATATAACCATATATTTCTTGGGTTCTTTTAATTGGGAATTGGAAAATTCTGAACTTGTAATTATAGTTCATAAGAATTTGACAGAGACAGTAGAATAGAACTTTACAGCCTGTTGAAGGCTAGCTATGGCAGGACATGACTATGAGAGTTGAAACTTTTCTTGGCCAGTGTACAATATCTCTATTTGTTCTCTGGTAGATTCCCCAAACATAACAGAGCTGCTCTCTAAGAAGTGAGGCAATAAGAGAGGAGCTATTTTTAATGGATACTGTTACATATTGAGTGGGTGCTCTCACTTTCTCTATTATGGAAGGTAAAAGGTAAAACCTAATGTAAAGGCCCCTTTCATCCATAGCCATGGACTAGAGACTCCTGCCACTCCCCATCACTGACTGCAAGCCTACAAGGTGTGGCTAAAATTACCGGTGAATTACCAAACAAGGTCACATTTGCATTCATGCAATTGGAAGCAACATGGAGGTAGCAACTATCAACAACACCCAAAAGAAATTAGATTGGGACTTCTGGTTTAACAGACTTTGGAATTGCAAAGGATATTACCTACAGGAGATTTTAATGCCAAGATCTCCGATGCCTATGGCTCTACAGGAGATTTTAAGGGGTGGAAGAAATTTACTACTATTTGTATGAGGAGACTTTAATGCCAAGATCTCTGATGTCTGTGCTTCTACAGGAGATTTTAAGTGGTGGAAGAAATTTACTACTATTTCCTCTTCACCACACTCCATATTTGATATGCATGCAAAACATGAAACATAGTCAAGGCACTTGGACATGCACTTGGACAGTTATCTATTCCCATGCATCTGTGTGAATGTAGACTAAACACGTAAGCAAGAGAGTTAAACATGGACTGTTTGCAAAAATCAAGAAACCACACCTACCAAAAATGCATTTTCCTTTTCTGTGCCCTACATTTTACAAGGGCGTAATGAAAATGTCTTAATGTTAATCCTGTTCTAATGAAAATGTCTTGTTGGTAATCCCGTTTCAAAAAAGAAAACAAAACCCCCAACTGCCAAAAATGTTGCTAACGTGGCATATTAATAAATAATATCTAATAAAATGTTGATAGATGTTTGGCCTTAATGTTAGCCTTAACAGTGCCTTATCTCATCTGGCTGGAAAAATGTTGCTAGCCTGCCATATTAATATTAGACATTCAAATCGTTGTTTTCATCTACTTAAGAACAGTGCGATTTTGTGATTTGACAGAAGTGGCATGATTTTGGGACAAAATTACTTTATTATTTTTATTCTCTTCTTAATCTACTTTCCCCATGAAAACATAAGCGTTTTACTCAGGTTGCATGGATATTCATCTTTTTGTTCAAATTTCCTATTTTAAAGAATGTCTTTTGTCATAGCTATGATGGTGGATAGATCATTTGTAATATAGGTATGTTGTACAACAATAACTATTTAGTTGTTACTGATAAACCGTGGTTCAGTTTGAGATTTCCTCTATCCTTTGTGCTTCAATGGGTGTCCATACCCTGTTCCAAAGCTCCCAATTTGGCATGGGTAGGGAGGATGCTAGCAAAGATTGCAGAATGTGGCCTTAAATCTGAAAATTGCATTTGCTTGGATATTTCTAAAGCCTATAATATTATGCTAGTTCTAATGGTTGCATTTGCTTTGTTATTAAAATTTCTAGGTTGCTACAAATCTCAAACTGAGCTCCTCATACAGCTGGAGCCTAGGAATAGGGGCATCCATCAAAGCATAAAAGACAGGGATATTTTTTCAGATTAAAGCTACATCATAGACAGGGCACGTTAATTGTTTGACATAATTCCTCAAAGAAATGTTATCTCCTAGTATGCCACGGCTGCAGGGTATGCACAAAATAGATATGTTAAAATGTCTTTATAGATTTTCAAACAAATGCAATTTGCAACTGTCAAGCCGTGCCAATCTCCATCCACAGTTAGTGGCATTCACAAAGTCAATTCAGTTTTCACTCTTGCTAGACTATTATTGACCTGCGTGGAAGGATATTTGTGTATAAGTATTCCTATAGTTACAACGTCCTTGGCATACTTGCATGCAGCATGTGGAAGCATACACGAAGGAGAAGAAATGTTTGATCGAATGGCTCAAGGAAATTTGGTTTCATGGCTTGCTATGATTGTGGAATCTGCACAATGTGGATTTGTTGAAAAGGTCTTAGAAACATTCAGGCAAATGCAATTGACAAGTTATGTCAAACCTGGTATTGCATTGATTGCAGGAAATGTTAAAAATGGATTTGTTGGGAAGGCTTTAGAAACTTTTAAGTATATGCAATTGGCAGGCATAAATCTAACTTCCATTGCTATTGCCAGCGTCACTCTGCCTACACCAAAAATGGGAGATGTGAAACAACATTTAACTACCCTAGTAGACATGTATGCAGAATGCTGAAGCACAGACAAAGCATGAGAACTATTGCAAATCAAACAGTCAAAGGCAACAAAATTATGAAGAACATGCATAGTGAAGAATTACTATCAAATTAAGTTCGGGATCATATGAAAAGTTCAAAATTTAATTTCATTCAAGAGATAAGAATCTCTAGAAGTTTCACCATACAAGTTGCATCCCCTATGCCTATTTCAGGAGACGAGAAAACAAAGGCTAAGAAAACTTGTGTGCAGAATGTTGATTTGTGCCTGGGGTAAAAAAAATTTGAAATAACTTAAACAGAGAAGTAGATAATTCTGCTACATTAGTATATTATTTGCATACATTTTATAGTACATGAGGTCAATTGGTAGGTCATTATAGCTATACAATGTTTCAAAATCTCTTTATAATCCCTCTCCTTTCCTCCCCATGTCTCTCTTCATTTGAATATTGAAATCTAATCAATTTTAAGCAACATCCTTGTGAACTGCAGATGGTGTTGTGCCAAGGGCTAAACAGCCAAAGCAGTAGGTTTGTCTAGGCTTTGGACAATTGGCTTGCTTTGTAGGACATGAGCTCTTTTGAAGAGAAACTCTAGCCAGCTTTTGATCACAAAGTCAATGTTTCTAATTGATGTAGTGGGCTTGCCAGGCTGTAGAAGAAGAAAGTTTGAGACTGTAGGTAAAGTTCTGGCCTCAAAAAAGAAGTTGGAAGCCAGTGACTCAAATGTGATTATCCCTAGGATAGAATTTATGACAACACTATCTATTGGGAACATTATCATTTTGGGACCTGTACAAACCATATTCAACATTACCAAACCATATTCAACATTACCAATCGGGATTATTTTTACATACAATAATTACTATTTTTATAATGTATGTATTTAATTCTTGATAACTTGCAACATATAGATTTGAGGAAAAGCATTATTTTGGGGTGAGTGGCTTGAAGATAACTTATTATGAGACCAGAAGCTATATTCAACATCACCAATCTGCAATCTATTTTGATTCTTTTGAATTAGATTATCATATTTTTTTATTTCTAGCAGCTATAGTTTTTAAGAAAATGTGGTAATTATAGAGGATATATAGATCATGTTTATTCTCTTTCCTTGAACTAGTACTTAAGAACCCTAATAGCTAGCCTTGCCAATGTTGAGTATATGTCTAAATTTATTAGATCTAACCTGGTCCTATAGGCTAGACCAGAATAAGATTATCCATCACAACCATTTTTAATAAAACTGACAGACAGCAGGATAAAAAAAAAACCAACTACTTTTGCCATGCCAAGACCCAGTCCTATTGTTACTATATCCAAATGCTCTATAATAAAAAATGAAGCTTGTGGCTTGAAGAAGGGAGCCAAAAGAATTATCTTTCAAATTAATTTAACCAGCAAGTTTTTAATACCCCGAAATGATTAGAAATAATTACATCTTCTGAACACTTGCATTTGAGAGCATAGTTTTCTTGATATCTTTGATACAGTAACCCGAGAACAAAACTTCATAATTGTTACATGGTAATATTGTGCAATGGTCGTTACATTTCAGATCAGCACAAAAAACCCATTTCACAAACATTCCAAGAATAACTCCTCCATTCTGATCTCATAGGTTGTCTAATTTGTAATTTGGAGGGCCTATTGAGAACAAAGTCACCATATTTTTTGATAGTACAAGCTTCCCTTCACCAACATGGAATGCTGCATGTTTAGACGAAGGATCAACTACTTTCGCAATGTGAGCTTTGAGGGCTTTCTCTGATCTTTATAATCAAATTCAATAGAATGCCCATTGCATGAGTTTAGCCTGTCCTGCATTAAAAAAAATTAAAAATAAAATAAGCTCTTATTCGTAGGCAAGGGCCACGTACCATATTTTCTTTCTTGCATCATAAGGGAAACGAGTAAATGTCAAAAAGCCCAATTTAGGTGCTACGTGGATGGGTAAAGGGAAACACTATATATATATATATAATTGATTAAAAAATGAGAATTGAATGGCTCCATATTCTTTTTTATAAAAAGAAAGAAAGCTTAGATGTGTAGGTTCAAAGATATCTTTAGATATTTTAAAATAATTCAAAAAGATATAAAGTTTCTTTAGTTTTTTTTTAGATATTTTGGTATATTAAATAATTAGGGAGATATGGAAATTGGTTGATTTAGAATTTATAAAGATTTATTTATAAGTTATTTTATTTTAAACTGAATAAATAAATAAATATCGTACAATAAATAAAATAATTTTAGAATAGATTAAAATAAAATAATTATAAATAATTTAATTATAACTGCAAAAGTATCAGTGACCATCAATGATAAATACAAGTATAGCTCTTACCAATTAGTTAGAGCAATAGTAAAATTGAGATATTAGAATAGAGAAGATTTACTTTTGATTTTAAAATACAAATTGGATAAGAAAATTTAGACAATATATTGTTTATAGTCTATAAAGTTTAATTTTAACAATAGTTAATTAGAAGGTGCACTATTGAAAATGAGAATGACATTTTGAGAATGACATTTTCTATACTTGCATCAAGATTTATGAAGATTAATTGCTCTATGCTCAATCTATTTGTGTATTTTTAAAAATGATATAAAAGAAAACGTTGTTGAAATGATATTTTTTTGCAATTACACTTTTATCCTTTATATGCATGCAAGATAGTGCTTTTGATTTTTTTTTGACAAACCAAATAATTCAAGTTTATATTTAAATGATGGGTTCAAAGATCAAAACAATAAGAATTGTTGTGTCTTTTTAATTTAGAAAATTTATAATTACATATTTAAACATTCTCTATTGTCTACATCTAAATAAAAAATATCATAGAAATGAAACCAAAAATTTTTCCTACTAACTAGTTCCTATTTAAAATACGAATTGGGTCAGAAAACTTAGGCAATATATTGTTTATCTCCATACCCTCTCCAACATCTCCATCTCCATCTTTGTCCCTCCCCCTCTCTCTCTCTCTCTGACCCCCTCCATTTCTCCCTATCTCCCTCTTCTCTCCCTTTCTCTCTATTGGAAACATAACATGGGCCTATTGGTAATGAAGCCTAATTATTTCTTTGATACATAGAGGTTTTGATTTTGTCTTGTTTGGAACCTTGTAAGTGGGATTTGAAGCAATCACTTCTCCATTGAGAACAATCAACGAACTCATTTGACCCCATAAACCACATCAATGTATGCAAAAAAAACTAGATAATTATTTTTCCCTAATTTACCTTACACACCTCTTTGGCGTACCCATTGCACTAAGAATAGGTTTGGTATTTTAATTTAAATATATATTTTTAGTTAATTTTCATTTTAATAATAATAAATAGTTTTCTATAAAGATATATAATGCTTAATTTTATATCTTTTGTCCTTTTTATTTATTTAATTTATATCTTCTTTTTTTTGATACCTCTTTTTTAAACTATAAATGTACATTTTCTACACATATTCTATATATTATGAATTGAATTTGTACATTTTTATGCAAATGTAATCCATTATTGTATTTAACATAATGACATTAGTTAACATTAAGTGGTTTTTTAGAATTTACTACATCTAGGAATGGCACTCCCCAGTCAGCGTACCGATATAATTGAAATATCAGATAGTGATAGCTCCCCTGAAATTCCAATTGGTTCACCTCTTTCAACCAATTGGGATGGATCTTCAACAAATGTTGTGGATCTATCTAATGAAATCCACGTCAATTGTTTTGACAATTTGAACACAATTCAAACAATTGTCAAAAATGTACATACTGTCAATGCCTTCGAAGTTCAAGCAATGGAAGCGACACTTCAAGAGTTCCATGAAATGTGTGACAAACTTGCATCATTTTGTACTTTTTTGAGAGAGATGCATGCTGATGAAGTTTACAAAATGGGTGGTGCTCCGTACATAAAATGTGCCTTCCAAGACTAAATAGATCGTGCATGAAAAACTTGCACTCTTCAAATATGCATATAGATCACTTTTGTAATGCATGTACAAGTATTCAAAACTATGACTAGTGTCCTACCTTTTTGCATGAAGCTCCTACAATAGGCCTTACTTTCCTAGTGAAATGAACAAGGTTGTGTTCTTCATAGTAAAAGTACATTCCTTAAGTTCTTGAAAGTTTGTTTACTATGTAAATCAGATACAATATTTAATAGAATCTATGTCATCTAATAACCATAGATACATTGTTCTTTGTACATGATGTAGTACATATGCAATAGTATTCATACTTATCTCTCATGATTTGGCATGTACACTTTATTAATTTTTACTTCAATATATGATATAAAAGACCACAATTGTAACACTCCTTAAGTGTTACTTTCATAATGCAACGAACAAGGCTATGTTCCTCGTAGTAAAAATACATTCCTTAAGTTCCTAAAAGATTGTTTATTATGTAAATCAGATACTATATTTAATAGAATCTATGTCATCTAATAACCATAAATAAATTATTTTTTGTACATGATGTAATTCATATGCAATAGTAGTCATTGTTTTCTCTCATGGTTTGGCATTTACAATTTATTACATTTTATTACAGTGTATGACATAAATACCACATTTGTAACATTCTTAAATTGTCTACCCATAATTGTTACTATAAAGTACAAAACAAGATATAAACAAACTATGTTTTCCTTTGAAGATTTCAAATGTTTATCAAATATATTAACTTTGTATTCCAATTTCATATAAAAAAAATTACACTACTTATTTACTCCAAACTTGAAGCCTTTGCAATTTTAGAATATCATTTTTATTTGCATACAAAATGGCACTTATTTTGGACTGATTTTCTCAAGTTCTTCGTTATCCACTTTGCTTATGCTCACCACATTTTGTACTCCTTATATCCACATGAACAATTATATTTCAAATCTTCCAATTTGATCCTTTATGTAAAAGCAATTCCATTTCATTTTTCCAATGTCTTGTTTTAATACGTTACAAACAAAGTCTTGTGTTACAACTAATATGATGCAAATATGCACCAAGTTATGATACAAATTATGAATGTAATGATGACTAAATTTGATCTTTTATGTAAAATCAATTCCATTTCTTTTTTCAAATGTCTTCTTTTAATCGGTTGCATCAAATTATTTCCATTCCTACTTTTTCATAAAAATCATAAATTATTATCTATTCCAACTAAAAATTCGGCGTACCCAATTGCACACAAGAAGTGCAATCGCTAGTAATACTTTAACTACTATTACTAGTTCCTAGACTCCATAGGACCACTTCAGCGTAAATCCACGGACCGCATGTGACCCATCGGTGGGATCGTATCTTAAAATTAGTTACATTTAATTTTTGTGGTAGAACACCAAATGCTGTGAGTTAAAAGCAAAATGACAAAAACACATGATGGCGTAAAAGCACTCCCATTGCTTAGAGGAAACGCAAACAGAACTAGAAGGCACTACTCCAATTTAAAACTATATACTCGCCTTTTAAAATTAAAATTTATGCTTTGCTTTTTGCGTTCCTCAAGTCTTTATATTTTCGCGTTGCTTTGAGGGTTTTTTTAATACATCGCTCTGCACGATCAAAGCTTTTAATCAAGCGGCGCTTTGTATAAAAATCGACCATTCTGGAAAGAGATTATTTATTTTAATTTTGTTTATCTGCCATTTTTCTCGGATCGATACCTGAGCAGCTATGTCGAACAGTAATCTGCCTCGCAGAATCATAAAGGTTTTTATCTTTTCTTTGCCGTGCGTAATTTTGACTTTAATTGAAGTTGAATTATTTTGTTGTTGGATTCGACCCCGAGACCTGGGGTTTGCACGGAGTTAAGTTTCATCTGACTCCGTGTTTTGAGTCACCGGGTTTCGATGCGGGACCTATTTTTATAATAAATATTTTCAGCTGACAATTAGGTTGTAGTTGTTCCAGTTTTGATCGATCGCTTGGCTTTAGGCTGGATTCTTCAGTGTTTATGCTGATTATTTTAACCCTTTAAATTGAAACCCCCAGGGTTACATTCCAGGACGTAGGGCTTGTATATAGTCAAATTTACACAGGACTTTTACCTGACCTTGTCTGGTAAAGAACATCGAAACCAGAATTGGTCGCGTTTTATGCCCCAATTTTGTAAAAACATCTCTGATGGGGCTGGAACCTGGGATTTTGCTATAAAGCTCCATTGGTTTACAACTGCAGTCCATTAACTTGATTTAGGGTTGCGCTATTGCTCAAGGGTTTTGAATTGCATATTGTTCAAATCCATTTTGTAATCCACAAAGCATTAAGACGTGCTTTGTGGATTATAATCTGCCGCCTCAGCTGTAAAGTCTTCGTAGATTTACCCCTTGAGCTCATACCATGGACTAGGTGGCTATGTTCTTGCTTTCAGATTTTGTTTGCTCTTACCAATGTGCAGAGCTTTTACCTTAATAAGTTCTTTAAGGGATTATGTGTCTTTTCAGGGTAAATTTTTGGAATTATTGTGTTTATGTAGGTAATTTTTTCTTGAAAATAATTATAATTTTATTATGTGAAAACTTGAAGGCTTGCTACCAAAAATTGAAATGTGGTTTTGTTTAGCTTGAAAAAATGTATATTTTCTAGTCCATCAAGAGGAGGCTTGCAGTCTTGCATGAAAATGTTGTTGGCCTTTGTTCTAGTTTGGAAAAAATCTTTTAACTCATATGTGTTTGAATATGGTTTCGGCATCTCGCAGCTGTCAACTTTTACTTTTTTGGTTGGTAGTTGCCCTGTTCTACGAAAGTTTCAGCTTATATGAGCACTGCATATTTGCCAAATATCCCCCAGATATTGCTTCTTGTCTTGTGCATTGCATAAGCAGTACACTATCCCATCAAATTCTCCTAGGACTTGCACCATGTATTGTCAATTGAGCACGCCAAACATATAATTGCGTGTGGTATGTTGCTCATTTTACACATACAAACATAAAATATGAGGATTTGAACCTGGGGTTCCCCATTTCACATGAGCTTATTCCATTGTTATCTATAAGTGTAACTATAAAGTAACAGTCGCGGGCTCATCTCATCCACTTGAGTTTGAACACTAATTGAGCTATTTTGAAGTAATAATTTTAGTACTAGTTTATGATGGATGATATTTTGTTTGGCAACTCTGTGACTATCTAAATTGCATATATTTCTACAAATTAGTGTTTTCAAAATTCCATGTCAACTCTGCAGGATTTCCTATTTGTATGTTGTGGTTTAAGTATTTGCTTAGGATGGGGTTGATGGATGTAACCTTTATTTCATGAATCTTTATATAGTATAAACCATTTGTCACCTCTCAGTTAAATTTGATAACCTTATGGCAAATTGTTGATTTGGATCGAAATAATAAATCCTCCCAATTTGACATTTTCTGTATTTAACAAGAACTGGGTTAGTATATGAAGCCTTTTGATTCCCTTGTATGATTTTTCAGGGCCTTACAAGATTATCATAGTTACTAGGGGTTTGAGGGTGTGGTTGCAGGAAGGGTTTGGTGCTTTTGAAGCATGGATCCCTCAGTATGGGGCTATTGCAAGCTGCAGTATATCTGGCTGCAGTACAATTTCACGTATACATCTACCAGACCACCACTTGTGTTGTTGCAATGTGGAGATATAGACTTGATTCACTCTCTTTATTAATGCACCACTTAGCAATTACACCACCACCCTTTGGACTTTATGGAAAAATTATACTTACTGAAATTAAAAAAATTCTATACCCCTTGGACTTTATGGAAAAATTATACGTATTGAAGTAAAAGTAAACAAATATTCATAGAAGTTGGGGATAAACAAATTATAAATGTAATTTGTCAGTGGTGCAAATGCTTTAAAATCATAAATTCAACTTTGAACTTTATGGAAAAATTATATATAGTAAAATAAAAATAAATTCACTCCCCTTGGACTTTATGGAAAGTTTATACATATTGAAGTAAAAGTAAACAAATTTTAAATGTAATAAGTCAATGGTGCAAATGCTTTAAAATCATAAATTCATCTATTACATTATTTATAAAGGTGAAAAAATTAACAATTTAGTATTTACTTAGTGTAAGATTCATAACCAGTGTTTCTTTGAGTTTCTGAGATGGGGGGATGGGGTTTTGGGGATGGGAGAAATTTTCCTTTTGGGGACAGTGGGGGGACCTGCTAATTAAAAATACATAACAATAACCATAATTTGCACAAAATATACAAACTTAATTGGAGAATTGATAAAACAGCTGATAATTAATAAGCCAATGTCAATTATCAAATCATAAATGTTAAAAATAAACCCAAAATGGTTTTCATATCATAGTATCATTACTTGAAATTGTACAAATGTTCAAAATTAAATAAAGAATTGAGAACACAGCTGATATTTGATAATTTAACAGCAATTTCTAAATCATAAATGTTAAATGTAAATTAAAATGGTTTATGTCATACTAGCTTTACTTGGAAAGGGATTTCATTGGCAAACCAAAAATATAAATGAAATTTGATTACTTTTGACTTAATCAGGATTTTTTTGCAACTTTTTCCATCTGTTGCAGCAGAAAACATATTTTAATTCTTTTTAGTCCAGAACGAGCATTTGGCATCTTGCTGGGTGCAGGGACAGCATCTTGGGTTTGTTCACTATTAAGAAGCATGGCAATGTTGAACAGTGGAGTGCTCACCCCCACCCTGGGTTACATTCCAGGACTTAGGGCATAGATATAGTCAAATTCACACGGGACTCTTACCTGACCTTGTCTGGTAATGTACATTGAAACAAGAATTGGTCACATTTGATTTCTCAATTTTGATAAACGTCTCTGATGGGGTTGGAACCTGGGGTTTTGCTATAACACTCCATCAGTGTACAACTGCAGGTCATTAACTAGATTCAGGGTTGTGCGTTTCCTCATGGGCTTTGAATTACATATTGTTGTAATCCATGTTGTTATCCACAACGCATTAAGACGTGTTTTGTGGATTGTATCTGGCGCTTCAGCTGTGAAGTCCTCATAAATTTACCACTTGAACTCATACCATGAACTAGGTGGCTATGTTCTTGCTTTCAGTTTTTGTTTGCTTTACTGATGTGCTGGGATTTGCCCTTAATATGATCCTTCAAGGATTAAGTGTCCTTTCAGGGTAAATTTATGGAATTATTGTATTTATCTAGGTAATTCTTTCTTGAAAATAATTTATAATTGTGTCATGTGGCTTTTTTAGCTTGAAAATAAACATTTTTTCTCTAGTTCATTAAGAGGAGGCTGCATGAAAATGTAGTTAGCCTTTGTTCTAGTTTGAAAATGTTTTTGACCTAGGTGTGTTCAAATGTGCTGAAATACATATAGTACTTGAAAAAATAGTTATAAAAAGATGTATAAGTATGAGAATTATACATCTTGGAGACAACTAGGAGTCCCCTAGACGTCTTGAGGATACACCAGCATTGTTGAAGTCCTAGTGGCGTCTTGGAGACAGCGACACTGGTGGTGGGCTGGTGGGGGGACGTCCCCCCAAGTCTCCGAGACGTCCCCGTCTAGGAAACGCGGGGTTTTTTGGGCGGGATGTGCACCCGTGGAACACTGGTTGGATTTGATAACCTTATGGCAAATTGTTGCTTTGGTTTAAAATAATAAATCTTCCCAAGTTGACATTTCCTTTATTTAATAAGAAATGGGTTAATAGATAAAGCCTTTTGATTCACTGGTATAATTTTACAGGGCATTACAAGATTGCCATAGTTACTAGGTGATTGAGGATGTGTTTGCAAGAAGGGTTTGACACTTTTGTAATGTGGGACCCTCAGTATGGGGCTATTGCAAGCTGCTGAATATTTTGCTGCAGTAAAACTATGGTTATGCTATGCTCGCATGACCATCAAATCATGACTTGTGTTGTAGATTTAGACATGACTCACTCTCTTTATGAATGCACCGCTTAGCGATTACACTGCTACCCCATGGACTTTATGGAAAGTATATTATGAAGTTACAAAAATACATGGAAAAATTATGTTGTTGAAGTAAAACAAATACTCATTGAAGTTGGGGAAAAGACATTTTAATGTAATAATTCAATTGTGCAAATGCTTTAAAATCATAAATTCATCTGTTACATTATTTGTAAAAGTGAAAAATAACAATTTAGTAGTTACTTACCGTAAGAATCATAACCAGTTTTTCTCCAAGTTTTTGAGATATGGGGATAGGGTTGCAGGGATGGCAGAAGATTTCCTTTTAAGGATGGGTGAATTGGCTAGTTAAGTAAGTAAAAAAATTAACCTTAATTTGCAGAAAATGTATAAACTTAATTGGAGAATTGATAAAACAGCTGATAATTGGTAAGTCAACATCAATTGTCAAATTGTATTACATAAATGTTAAAAAAGATAAACCCAAAATGGTTTATATCATAGCAGCATTACTTGGAATTGCACAAAATGTACAAAATTAAATAAAGAATTGAGAACACAGCAGATATTTTATAATTTAACATCAATTGTCAAATCATAAATGTTAAATATAAGTTAAAATGGTTTATATCATACTAGCATTACATGGAATTGGGATTACATTTGCAAACAACAGTATAAATGGAATTTGATTACTTGGGATTTAATCAGGAATATTTTGGGATTTTTTTTCATTTGTTGCGCCCAAAACAGTTATTTATTCTTTTTAATCCAGAACGGGCATTTGGGGGTGGTAGCCACTTGTCAGGTGTGGGGGTAGCATCTTTCGTGTGTTCGCTGTTGAGATAAATGGCGAGGTTGAGGGGTGGTGTCCCTACCACAAAGCCCAGATTAAGGCCTTTGAGGCCACATAGATCTTTATGGTACATGCTGTTTTTGGGGTGTGAATGTGGGTCCTTCATAAAAGGTTAGGGATTTTCATTTTTCTTTTAAACCCTTTTTTACTTGTTTTTGTTACACAGTGATGGGTTGGGGACATCTTGACATCCTCAGCATGTGTGTGAGAGGTATATTAGGGATGTCAGGCCATCCCCAAAATGATTCTGTAGTAGAGGAACATCCTTGGAAATTTCGACGAGTTTGGGGAGACATCCTGGTGGTGTTCCCTAAAACTTTAATAGATTGGGTATGGGAAGAGGACTTTCTGTTTAGGTACTTGATTATCCATGCACAAGGTGAAGGTGCAGCATGGATGTGTGTATCTAGAGGATTACATCAGATTCTCATATCCATGATATTATTTTATGAAACATCAACCTATCTAGGTTAAAAAATAACCTTTACTCACCTAGGCTCAATTGATCTCACTTGAACAACAATATTTCTTATATATGTAAAATATTCTCATTTCTACTAAATAGTGGGAAATCTTCAAAGCCTATGGTTTTTATTATTTGTATCTTTAGGAGGAGCAAACAGGAGGGGAGAAAGTGAAATATTTGTTTATTTAGGGTTGTTTCTTAATTGATTTTGATGTGCATTGGCTTCTTTATGCTGTCAATTTTTAGCCATTAGAGATATAAGCTTTTATGTTGTTATATTTTGTGTCATGTTTTTGACAAGAATAGTGGCACTTTTGACAGGAAACACAGCGTTTGCTCACTGAGCCAGGTGTGTATCTCTCTGCTTTATTGTTTATATCATTTTTTGAAATTGCAAGGGAGGCTTTTATTAAAATAATATTGTTATATTTAGTTTAATGGTCAAATATGATATTAGAATATACTTTAAGTATATTCTTTTTTTTTGGTTTTAGCTTTGGCTTTGGTTTTCAAGAGAAGTCATAGTTGTACACTAAGTTTCTGTTAATCTAGGTTTCCTTATTAGTTTGCTAATTTTTGTGTACTCAGCGCCTGGTATAAGTGCTTCTGCATCTGAGGATAATTTACGATATTTCAATGTGATGATTCTTGGCCCTGCTCAGTCTCCATATGAAGGTATTTCCAACAAGATTTCTCAAGTGGACTAAATCAAATTGAGCATTTTTATTTTAACTGGATAATAATTTTCTTGCATTTGGATGTCTGTTTGAATCTTGCCCGAAGCAATATGAGAGTTATATCTTCTAATAATCTTGACATATATTTCTCTACAGCTTATTTGGTTTAGCCGAATATAGTCACTTATATGGAATTTGAATCTCCAGATTTCCCTTTATCATTTCTGAATGGTGAACCATTATGCATTGAGGTTGTTTGAAACTTTGATCTGGCTCACAAAATTCTGTTTATAGAGCTGTTAATAAAGCAGAAGAAGAATATCAACACAGCTTTTCTGGAATAACTCAGCAAATAAATGTCCGTGGAAGTCTAAAATCTAAAACTAAAGTATATCATTATCATTTTTTTAATAATAAGATAATTACTAAGACAGTATTTTTAACATTAGCCTATTGGTGACTCTGTTCACTTCATACTATTGAATTTATGTTTCCAAATGGTTATAGGGTGTGACCTGTGTTGCATATACATGCCGATTTTCTTCATATAGCATCTATGCATCTAAACCAGTGTTACATGTTATCATCATCAATTTTATAATAATAAGATAACTACTAAGACAGTATTTTCAACGTTAGCCTATTGGTTAGTCTGTTCACTTTATACTATTGAATTTATGTTTCTAAATGGTTATAGGGTGTGACCTGTGTTGCATATACATGCCGAGTTTCTTCATATTGCATCTATGCATCTAAACCAGTTTTACATGTTAACATCACTTCACTTCTATTCCAAAGTTTGAGTCAGGTCTTTTCTGTGGCCAAAAAAGTGTTTGAATGAATCTTATAACCAAGACAGTTTGTATCAGGAGCTAACCCTAAAGAGTGTTGCGGAGCATTTTTTTTATTGTAAAGAGTTTTATTCTTGATTTGAAATGTGTAATTAATCAATGATGGAACAAAACTCCCCAATTTCTTCTCGAGTTTTGTTATTCTTTGAATTTTCTATGTTGTTAAGTCTTTGGCCCATGTTGAACATTTGTCTATTTACTTGTAAATATAATTTGCATTTGTGTACATTTTATCTCTATTGAGTTATTGTGTTGCATATAGATGCCGAGTTTCTTCATATTGTATCTATGCATCTAAACCAGCGTTACATGTTAACATCACTTCACTTCTATTCCAAAGTTTGAGTCAGGTCTTCTCTGTGGCCAAAAAAGTGTTTGAATGAATCTTATAACCAAGACAATTTGTATCAGGAGCTAACCCTAAAGAATGCTGCGGAGCATTTCTTTCAATTGTAAAGAGTTTTACTCTTGATTTGAAATGTGTAATTAATCAATGATGGAACAAACATCCCCAATTTCTTCTGGAGTTTCATTATTCTTTGAATTTTCTATGTTGTTAAGTTTTTGGCCCATGTTGAACATTTGTCTATTTACTGCTAAATATGATTTGCATACGTGTACATTTTATCTCTATTGAGTTATTGTTGCTTTAAATGCAATATTGCAGTCTTTTTCATGCTATAGATATACAATGCATTTTAATTTTGTTAATCTTTTGTTAATCTTGATGTCAAGTCTTGTTTTCTTCAAGTTTGGAAGTATATGGTCTATCCTTTTCTAATAGCTTGAGGCGTTTTTCTCAGTTGTATTCATGCAAAATCATTGAAATCAGTATTTTTATGATTCTTTAGAGATTTGGTTGTGTGGCATGAGGGTGCCCATATGAAATCTGCAGAATAAGTTCCAACTTCCTGTTAGTCTTCTGTTTACTAATGTGTGGGATATGTTTCTATTAGTCTCTTATTTATCATTAACCCTAAATTTTTCAGGATGAGTGGGAATGTTTCATACTACAAGGAATTGAATTAAGTACATGCAAAGTTAGGGGATTTGAGCTGTTGTTTCTTTATCTGATCACATAACTTCAACTAAGAATCATTTGCATAATCTCTTCATGTGCCTTTTTGTTTGGGATGTTGGATGTGCTGTTCTGATTTGAATTTTATTTAAGTTGCAGCATTAAAGCTTGTGTATTTATCTAATGTCTGCACAAACTATATGTGCAGAATAGATTCCGAAAAGTCTCTTCTTCTGTATATATGCATCCGCAATCATTGCAAGATTTAAGTGCTTAAAACATGGCTTACTAATCTACTCCCATAGCAATTGAATTTGTGATACAACTCTTCTTGTCTTGTTCCATCGAGTTTTCTTTACCCCATTTAAAATTTGGTTTGAGCATTAAGATTTAAGAATTTACTTTAATCATCTTGGCCTGCTCTGATCCTTTTTGTTAAGTTCAAGCATTTCAATGTAGGAATAACCTTTAGAATTGGTCAAACCTTAGGCAAATGCTGTTATTAGTTTGTCAAATTCAATTGTTAGGATTCAAAGAGAACTGATCTTCACAAGACATCAAGCTATGTTGTAACAAAAAGTTCTAGAATCAGTCTGGAAGACAATTTACTTTGGACTGCCTTGCATCTTAGGGTCAGATAATGCACATGGAAGTCAATGATGAAACGACAGGGAGTCGATCTTGGTAAACAGAGTGGGTATGCCTTAAGTTTTCTGATTTGCAACACCCTCTCGTAAAAGTGTGTTGTTCGTATGGACCTGCAGACCTGTAGAATATACTTCTAATCTTCTGGTACAGCAAGACAAAGCAAAAATAAATACAATCTGAGGGAGGGTTGTGATGGGGACATACTCATCGATGGACTGAGGGTGCATTACATAGTGCCTCTCCATGCAACATTGATCATTTGGTGTTGTAAGAATGGTGGTCAGAAGCCTGCTTTGGGATTTAGGATTGGAATGTATAGATCTTCTACTTTATGGAAAGATCTTGTGGCATGCTCTGTCTCGCTATAAATCAATTGAATGCATTTTGAGGATGATCATAGGTTAAATAAGATATTCATATAATATAGTATAATATGGTGTAATGTTATGTTGGATCTTAAGAGAAGATGCTACATAGATAGATAGAGTTATAGACTATGGATAGCTACACAGTGCTTATTTTTCAAACATAAGATATGTATTGGCAAAACTAATCCCAGGTATTGATTTTAGCACTCATGTAGTATCTAGTTCACTTTTTATTCTTTAAATCTGTAATTATGCTGAGAGGCATAACTACTATGGCAGCAAAGGGGGGCTGTAGTGTATTGAGTGGATAACAAAAAAATTAAAAACCCTTAACATAATATTGACAACCATTTACATGTCAAATCTTCATTGCAACCAATCTTGTGTGGATATTGGTAATAACAAGCTTGGAAAGTTAGAAATCTAAAAATCTAGCATAAATATCTTAAATACATCTAACTAAAGACATTGAGAGATATCAATCTCAAGGCATTATCTAACCTATATGTCACAAACAAAATATAAGCGCCTAAGTTTGATAGCTTGATGTTTTTTTAGATAAATGTATTTAATATATCTATGCTAGTACACAATTGTTTTTCATTTTTATAAATGCTCACATTAACTGCCTTTTTCTGGCATAGTGTGGATGATTTTATGTTTTCTTTCTGTTTAACTAGAAATCTGGTGGACCACACACTAAATGCTAGGGACTTAAAAGTGTTATGAAAGCAATGAACTAAATCAAAGGGAATGAACAAAATAAAACATATGATATTGCAATCATAATGAAGC
Organism: Sequoia sempervirens; assembly: GCA_007258455.2. Classification (NCBI taxonomy): domain Eukaryota; kingdom Viridiplantae; phylum Streptophyta; class Pinopsida; order Cupressales; family Cupressaceae; genus Sequoia; species Sequoia sempervirens. The sequence continues at coordinate 1,267,409,048 of VDFB02271358.1, forward strand.
TTTATTGAAATGAAGGGTAATTTTACAAGAAGGTAGCAATCTCTGAGGAGGGATGCCAAACTACAACACTGATAATTGTGCTTGGATAACAATTCCTTTATAGCTATTTAGTATTTTAAAATTTTTAGGCGAAGTGATTTGCTTTGTAACCTGAACACCATGTGACAGGTCTTCTCCACAAGAAGGTTGAGGGGATTGGTTGCAGCATGAAATCACAAATTGCAGTAAATAATGGGTTTTCAAAATTTCAGAATTTTCTACATTTTTGCATTTGACAAATTTTGTTCCATTTGAAGCAATTTTTAACTGTCAAATGTTTCCTGCCAAAGATATGCCAAAGAAACCATTTTAGAGGGTTGATGCAGGAGCATCTTGGGGTAGTGCAATCATGCATCACCCAAAAAGGATTAGGTACTTCACAGGCATTGTGGAATAAAGAGAGTCCTTTTTGATCAAATGTCATGTTGAACACAAACAAAGGCAAAGAGTCATTGTATGGAAAATTACGATTTATCATATGGGAATGAAAAGACATCATATGGAAGTAAAGAGTTGGCCCAAATGCGGAGAGTTAGCTTGAATGTGAAGAGACCAGATGAAGTGTGGAAGTGAAGAGTTGGCCCAAATGCGAAAATTCAGCTTGACTGCGAGGAGACAAGAGTTGAAATGTTGGGAAACCAAATTTTAAAATGGTTTTTCAATATTGATGAAGGTGGGGGGGCTCTTGGAAAGGAAAAAGAGAGGTTTCTCTTTAGTAGAGCAAAGCGCTTGGAGAAGGAGCAAAAGCTCAGTTTGGATTTTGTAAAGAGAGATCAAATGAATGAATACAAGGTTTTGCCGTATTGGAGGCCTGTGGCTCTTGGGAAGGTAAAAAGAAGGGTTTCTCTTTGGTGGAACAAGATGCTTGGAAAAGGAGCAAAAGATCAGTTTGGATTTTGTGAAAAGAGATCAAATGAATGAATACAAGGTTTTGTCGTATTGGAGGCGTGTCATAAATTCAAAAAAAATTCTTGTTGCTGTTCATGGCTCTGTTTGTATATCTGAATTAAACCATAGAATTTTGTGTCTTCATAGTGATTCAGTGATATGTGTATTGATTCTAGGTTTTGGCTGCAAGAACAAGGCCACCATTAATTTAATTCCTTATCAATCACTCAATCACGAGTCTAAAGCTTTCTGACATATTAAGAGGTCCTGAACTCCAATCAAAAGGAAAGAAGTTGTGCTAGCCACCCAGCAAGCTGACCTAGTTTTTCAGTATTTTCCCAAAGTTTTTCTTGAACTGCCTCCTGGGTCAAGAAATACACTGTGGATTATTTGAAACTAATGTTTGATTCTGAGGACAATAGTCCTTTTGAACTTTAAAAAAAGGTTTGAAAATTGAAATTGATATTTACAATTCAGTGTCGGCGCTATGAATGATACTCATGTGAAATAGATGTGTGGTCATTAGAAGTTGCTAAGTGCAGGGAATTTTTAAAAAGGAATTCACCTCATAAGATAAGCATTCTAGTCCTTTGAGATCTCTATTTAAAACAGAGTAAATCAATGTATTACACTGGACTTTGATCACTCTTCTAATTGGTCTTGCACAAAACTTGATCCCTATTTTACTAAGTTACCGATTCGCCACCTGTAGCCTCTGGATACGATTCGATTCGTACCAGATTCACAATTCGGGTACGGTACGATACAAATTCGGGCAGGATTCGAAATTTGCTCTGTGGATTCGCCTTGGATTCGATTCGCCACTGTGGATTCGACCAGGATACGCCATGAAGAATCCGTGACGAATCCACGAAGAATCCAGGTGTCAAAATGCCCAGGCCACAGAAAAAATTCGCTTTTCTGCATTTTTTAATTATTTTTTTGACCAACAGTTGACTTCTAAGAATCTATTTGCTCAATAATTTGCCAAAAATAATGAGCAAATAGATTCTTACAAATAATCTATGAATTGAACCATGAACACATCACATCCTATGAGCATTAAAAGATTTCAACGTGCTTGAGGAATCGACTAGGTTATAATATCTTTGGTTTTATTGTAAGAAGCCAGTCACAAATTTGCACTTATAAACTTATGTCTGTTCCACGAATTTATGGATATACAGTCCAAATAACAATTGTTCATAACCCCCTTCAAATTTAAGTAAACTGGTAAATGCTTCTCAGAAGAATTACAGAATATCAGACATACAAAATACTTGTGCCCAACAATTATTCTCAGGTCGACAGAATAATAATGTTCAATCAGAAAATACACAAAATGCTAATATTCAATCAGAATTTACACAGACCACCAAGTCTTTGAATGAAATATACCAAGCACTGATATGTTGAAGATCTAACAATGGAAACTGATGCCTACCCAGATCTGAATTGAATCTCACGACAAAATTAGCCTTATTACTTAATTGATATAAGTTCACTAGTTATGGAACTAAGCACAGGACTGTAGAGTGAACATTCAGAATACAATAGCACACACAGTAAACGGAACCCAGATCTAATTGCCCACACAGAAATAATATCAGATCAGATGCTGCAATTGTTTGATGACCCATATGATTCAGATTGATCAATGATCAATAATGGCTGATTGTAAACACTTGACATTTTATGTTTGAACTTTAATTTATAATTTTATATCATGACATTCGAGTAATCACTAATATTTATTATTTTAATATTTGACTTAGTGACTATGAAAGTGGTGATGTATTTTTGCTATGTTATTAGACTATTAATATGGTGGTGTATTCTGAACTTAATTACTGCTGCAAATGAGTATATATTTCTGATTTTTATATGTTTTTTGTATTGCCGTACCCAAGCCGTACCCAACCCCAAATTTTTTTTTGACCGAATCCCGTACCAGATTCACGTACCCGTACCCGAATCCAAAAACGAATCGGTAACTTAGCTATTTTAAAAGATTAAATTAAGAGCTGATTAAATTAATTTAATCATTTTTTCATTTCTTATTTTTTCTACATTTTTGGTCTTAATGGCTTAGCATTTCCCTTTTCACTCTGAGTTCTGAATTATGGGCTTTATGACTGATTTTCACCTAGTGTTGCACTCTAGTGTTTAATTTTCTTAGGAGTTTAGTCCTATTATGATGAACTTTGCCTAATCTGAGAATGTTCTATGTTGTGTTAATGATTAATGCGCAGGGGGTTGTTTCAAGTTGGAATTATTTTTGCCTGAAGAGTACCCAATGGCGGCACCAAAGGTGATATTTTCTATGATTTGACTTCGTTTTAATGATTGAGATTCAAATGGCAAGGGATTTTGTTGCACCAGTGGCATTGCATCGACAGCTTCATGATTTTTTTGTAGGTCCGCTTTCTGACAAAGATTTACCACCCGAACATTGACAAGGTGATCTATTGTTTAATCTTCCTAATTTTATTTTTGATTATTCCAGTTTAGATTTGATATGTATCCTTCACAGCACTAACCTAATGTGTTCTATACAGCTTGGTCGCATATGCCTGGATATTCTGAAAGACAAATGGAGTCCTGCTCTTCAAATTCGAACTGTTCTTCTGAGGTTTGTAATTTTTTAAATTGTAAATGGTGGTAGCATCCAAAATCCTTTTGTTAGTGTAATTTAATTACGAAGCTGCTACTATTTTTCATGATCGCTATATATTCCTTATGTCAATTTGGTCAGCATACAAGCATTGTTGAGTGCACCAAATCCCGATGATCCACTCTCTGAGAACATTGCAAAGCACTGGAAATCGAATGAAACTGAGGCTGTGGAAACAGGTGAAGATTTGCACTATTGGTCTCTATAAATATTCTATCTGTATTATGAATCTCTATTTGCATTATGTGTTTCTCTTTATGATTGGATTGAATTCAATGAAATGGCATGATTTCTGATTCATTTGGGTATCTGTGTATTACAGCAAAAGAATGGACAAGGCTGTATGCTAGCGGGGCCTGACATTCTATAATAATTCACTTCATATCACAGTTGTAACATGTAAGTTACAAGCTATTATTTTTGAGAGCCGCAGTGAACATTCTTTTCTGTGGTTCTTACATTTCAGGAGATGTTTTTTTCATGGAATGTGTATTGATTACTAGTCTAGCTTTCTGCATAGCCTTGTCATTGCAAGATGCAGGTAGCAAAGAAACCTTTCATATGCATAAATATGTATTTAAATTATTAGGGGATATAAATGTTTTCTGTAAAGCTGGCTGAAGGATTTCTCAATGACAAGGAGATGTTTGAAGGAAATCCCAAGGAGATATCTTGGCTATAATGTGGCATGCAAAAAATGGAATCATATATCAAGGACACTTTCAGAAAGTCAAAACCTAGAGAAGTTGCCCCATTGCCTAAATTTTTTAATTTTGTTTTATATGTTTTACTTTTTCTTTAGAATGCTTTCATCCTTTCCCTTTGACTTGCTTTAGTTGAATTGTTACCCACAGACATTGTTGCTGCAGAGCAGAATTGGTGCATCTGAATTCATAGAAAAGGCTCTTTTTCAAAATGCTTTGCCCCACAGGATATCTGGATTATCCTTGAACCTTTCTACACAACTGTCTTCTGTATCTGTTCTGCTTTTCTTCTTGTCCAATTCTACTGCATGAATTGAGGTTGAGCATGTCTTAGCTTGCACCATTAACCATACAAACTGAATTAATATAGTTATTTGTGAAGCATTTTAGACCAGGTGGTTTTCTTTTCCTTCTACTTAAACTATGTTAATTCATGGGAAATCATAAAATGTCCTTCCTGTCATGGTAGGGTTATATTTATCGAGTACTTACATTTAAAAGAACAAGATTTTTTCCTATGAATGTAACTACTAACTCTTTGTATGAATTGCTTTGTTTGTGCAGACACAAAGCAAACATCTTTTCCATTTCAAATCTAGGCTTCCTTCTACATCTTTCCCAATCTATGCTTATTTAGTTCTTTTTGAGAATGATTTTAAAGTTGTTTGATAAGTTCCCTGAGAATCACACCAAATTGTCAATTGCTTAGCTCATTGTCTAATGATTACCACCCCTCCCCCATACTAACTGAATCAAAATGCTTAAGAGTGCCTCTGTGATTTATTAGTCCTCTTGCCTTGTGATCTTTCAACAATATACGTGTGATCTTTCAACAATATATGAGTTAAAAGGTCATAGACCTGACTAACAAAAAACTGCCATTCAAATGATAACTTGAGTATTCAAAATGATGTCACACTACGGAAGCTCCCAATACTTACAAATGTTGATTTAGTTTTCAGGGAAGTCTAGAATCCATTATTGATTATTCTATCATAAATTTTGTGACTTGTCCCATTGGCTTCATCGCCCATCATAAATTCAATGACTTACCGAAGTGGATATAGATACTCTAGAGTCTTATGGAAGGCTGTGAGTCCCTAGGAAAATCTTGATATGCAATGCTTAGCGAACAGATATTATTATGGTCTCCTGAGCCCTTTCAATCATTTTCAGTCTGTGTACTTTGATGCTTTGAAAGAAGGGCCTCTCAATTATGATAATTGTTATTGATCCTTGTGTTCTTCCCACTTCCCAGCGTTGCTGTATACTTCTTCTCTCCTGCCATTTGCTATTATGGATTTCTTCCCCCTTTAAGACATTGGTGGTTAAATTGTGTTCGTGTCTTCACAATTGTGAGCAAGGAACATGTCTAATAGTTTAAAAGCCTGTCACTTTCTTTGGGAATGGTGGGAGTAACTAGCTTGCTTCAACCTAAGATGCTATTTCTTTGGCAATTTAGGTAAGCATATTTGCTGAAGAAGTGAATGCACTTGGTATATGATCTGGTCTAAACTGATATAGCAGAGAGGCTTGATGTTTATCAAAATGATCTGAAAAGTTAAAATTGGACACCAGCGTGCCGTCACTCATATGATCTGAAAGGTCTTGATTGTTTAGTGTTTGACAAGTCACTAACCAGGTGCATGTGAGGCTGGTGATGGGAGGGGGTACTTCTTTAAACTTGGCCTATCAACGCTATCTTTGGATGAAGAAAATTTGTATTATTTGGAAGATGATATTACAAAGATCCTAAAATTAATGTCTTCGCAAACTAAGAGACATAATATTTCCATAGTTTGTGAAATCAAGAATGTTTCTAGAGGCAACTGTATAATTGTGTTATTGGTTTGTGGCCTTGGGGCTTGTTAGTTTGGGTTTGGTGTTAACCATCTAATTTTTTCTATAGGCTGCTAGTTCGTCTGCATCTGAGAGGAAATGGAACACATATTCCTTCATCCACTCAGTAATGTACAATTGACTAAAGTCAGAAAAGGTAGAGGATTTAGTGTATGTGCATTTAACTTGCGGCTCCTTTCACTCAAACAAAGTGGCTACAAGGAAGGCGACATGAGGAAGTGGGATATCAAGCCAGAGTGTATTGATTTGGATGCTTCCACTTCCCACTTTGATGCACTTGATGTTGAAGATCAGCCAGCTAGCAAGCATGAGAGTGCCAGTGGCAGTGGCAATGGCACTTTTTGTGGTCCTTCTAATTTACCAGTATCCACATCATCTAATATGGATGGTGATGATATTTTGGCAGACCCATATGATGATGTTTGATCAATGATGGCTGCTTGTTGATACTTGACATTATTATCTTTTAATTTTAATATATAATATTTATCGTGACATTCAAGTTTGACTAACTGACATTGTAATTTTTTTTAATGGTGGTTTTGTTTATTATACAATATATGATGCCATGTGTGGTATTCTGAATTAGCTACTGTTGCAAATATGTATATATTTTTGATTTTATATGTTCTTGTATGGACAGACCTGTAATGAACCCATCCCCAATTTTTTTTTGACTGAACCCATGAACCAAACCCCCGAACCCGAACCCGAACCAGAACCAATACCAGGACCAGTAACTTATCTGTATGAGGTTTTTTAACATCAGAGTTTTCGATCGTACTGTATGATATACCATTTGTTCTCCTCATCTTAATGATGGATCATGTAGCATGATGGAAATTATTGATGTAAAAAGCTTTTAAATCATTGCATCTAGAAGTATTCCTGATTTTGCCTTTGCAGAATCTCAGGGTAGAGTATAATCTATTTAGAAGAAATACAATAAAAGCTGATATGTGAAAGAACTAAAGGGGAATCTTAACTACATACTTTTAAGCGTTTTCTTTTTCTTTGAAGGAGAGCACAAAAGACAAATATTTTAAAGGCTTTGGCAAATTTGGGAACATTGGGGAATTTCTCTAAATTAGTAGTGATGGTCATGCTGAGGAGATGAAAGTTGAGACATATTTAGCATGATAAACAAGTTTTTTTGATGTAGAAACCATGCAATAAATGGTAGGCAGAACTTACCATTTTATAGGAAGAACTTTGATCTCTTCTAAGGTGATTTCATCCCTTGTTTTCCTGCCCCTTCTTGTGATAGGACCACAACTAGCTTTGCTTTTCTGTCTCATGTTGAGAAATAGTGCAACTGCAGATAGTGTTAGAGATGAAGTTCTCCTTGTCTTTGTTCTGTTCAATCATTCTCCTTGCAAGATCCAGATTAAATGAGTTTGATTACCTAGGCATTTTTGAGGAGGGCTCTTAGCCTAGTGAAAGGGAGTATGGCTAGGATCTGCCTTTTACTTAAATCTTAGTTGGGAAGGGAAGAAGACCTTATTAGATCCAGGGGGGTAGGACCACGGTTTGCTTTGTCCACAGATGGGGGATTGAGCCTTTCACTTAAATGATAGTTGGGAAGGGAAGAAGACCTTATTAGATCCAGGGGTGTAGTACCATGGTTTGCTTTGTCAATAGATGGGGGATTGAGCCCAACTTGTGGTTCCCCAGAGATTTTTGGCATTTCTGGCTTCCTTAGGGGTTTAAGTTTGCAATTGAAAGAGAAAAGGGATTTAGATTTGCAAAATCTGCAGAAGGATGGGAGGAGTTCAACTTCAATAGATGGGCGCTGAAATGACATCTGAATTCAACAAAATTAGTCTGGGAAGAGACATTGAAGGGTCTTTGATTATGCATATCATGGCATAGAGTTTCGATTCCCCATTAATGATGTGTCTTCGTCTTCGTTGCACTTCAAGAATTGCCAAGAGAAGTACCAGTTTGTTCTAGGATGGAGTGCTCCCACTACTCCTCTTGCAGAGTGTAAATACTAAAACTTGATCCAGGTTGGGAGTTCTTGAATGTCGAACCTCATGGGATCAAAGTTGGGGTCCTTTTCTTAAGAAATAGGTTGGCGTCTTCCATGAACCATGGGCCACCCTCCAGGATTTTATCCCTCTACATTTCATTGGCACTCTACAATGATAAAACCTTTTGACAGAAATTTGGCGTTGATAGATACCCCCCAAGAAGAGTTGAGAGTTTATCTATTTTTTCTCTGGCTGGCTAAAGGCCAGAGAATTTGCCAATCATGGCTCTTTGCGAGAGGGCTGCTAGTCTTATCTGTGGGTGAGTGGGGAAGCAAAATGGTTATATTCCCAGGATGTGGCTCCATATTGTTGCTGTCATGAGTGCTTGAGGGAGGGCTTAACATTGCTTTGCATCTGAGCCCTTCCATTGCCGTTCTCCAATCTCACCACTTCAATGATCTCCAACCTAAGTCAGAGTCTCCTATACCATCTTAGCAAAGCTACACTGTGCTCTACTGCTTTCCTTGGAGCTTGAAGAAATATGGAAATTGTGGGGTCAATCTTAGGGAGGTCTTCTACCGTGGTGTTCCATTTCCTCCTGGTAATCAGATCAGGCTGTTGAGGGCCTGTTGTGCCATGATCTGTCCCACTTAGTCAGGAATTTGGATGTATTGTCCTTTCAGTTCCTTTGACTGGTTTCTGCTGCATTCTTTCTTTGCCATTGTTCCTTGAATTCTCTTCGTTTAATGCCAAAGTTGCAGTTAACATTTGCCCCCATTGAAAATATAATATAATATAATTTAGTTTTATATAAAATTTAATTGTGTAAAATTATAAAGTAAATCGACTCAGATATTTAAATCTCTTCTACTTTGTTTAAATGAAATAGGCCTATTGTCAATGGTTTCAAAGGAGTTTTATAAAGAAAGCATGAACAGTGAATGACATGATGGAGCAGTAGTAGTTAATTAAAACTGGTCATTCCTATCTGTACCAACCATGCACTAATTTTAGCTGTGAATAGAGAGATGGTAAATAAGTAAATGGCTCAACACATCCTTTCTTCTTGCTTTGCCACCACTATTCCATGTGGATGCAATGTTTTGGTGCATGGTTTCAAAGAGTCAGCTCAAACAGTTATACCTTCATGAGATGAGATCAAATCAAACACAATATGCAGAATTACATCTTGGAGAGAATACCGGAAGATGATTTCTGTACATGAAATTGTTGCAGAGTGATGATGAACTTCAAAAGAATGTGGGATTGAGATAGGTCATGAGGATGGTAAAGATATTTCTTGGTTAGTTTAAGGGCACAAAATAGTGATCTTGCAGTTATTTTCTTTCAATGCTGTGGCTGGTCTTCATCCAAGGAAATGTTAGAGGCGGTGGTTTCTTGTGGTTTCTTTCCAACTGCTGATCTATGGTTGCAAGGTCATCATGGATTGGATCCATGCCCATACTTGGAACTGTTCCATTGGGTACAGTGACCACCCAAAACAGGAGGACCTGGTTACATAGGTTTCTCAAAGGTATAACCACTTTTAAATTACTTTTTTGTTTCTCATCTCTCTTCTATTGCAGGAATGGTATGCCTTTTTAAAATCAATTGAAGAATTTAAAATTGTAGGACATCAAATTCTTCCTCTGGTTTTGTAAAGGTATTACCACTTCTAGATTATTTTTAGTTCTTCATCTTTCTTTTCATCCAGGAATGCAATATATTTGAAAAATCAATTGAAGAATTTAAAATCATAAAATACTACGGAAGCTGACCCCTGTTATAAGCAATTCAAAATATTAAACAACAATTTGAAGAAAGATATGGCGGGAATTAATATTCCAGAGTAGAAAAAACAATTCAACAAAAAATGAGGGAACAAAGCTTTTTCATTAAAAGTAATATAAACTCCCCAATCTATTGCTGGATTTATGCCGTGAGGCTTATATTTTCTGAATTGAAATTCTAATCCATTGAGAATAGAATACATTACTGGTTGGTAAACTGCTAAACAGTAATCACTCACTTGCCAACGTTTAATGCATGGGACAATGTTCTGTAGAACTTAGATAACTATTTGGCCCAGAAGCCATACCATGGAGTATATATCAAAATTCACTTGGGACGTGCATTTGGCCGGTATCAGTTCCTTTACACCAAGGTTTGAGCCTGGATCACCATCATAACATTTGCCATGCCTTACTACCACACCATGGCTGCCAAGCATCATAATCTGTAGTATCATTTACATTGAGTAATTTATATTGGGCTGCTAAAGTACTTGAGTTTTTAGATGCTATTGTATTGCATGATTAGACTTACACATCCTCCATAATATCATCAATTTTATATGTTTTCTCACAACCTTTTACTCGCTAAATCCCACTGAGCTTTCTGAACATGCATGTCACTGTAGTATTAAAATCTTGAAATCTGTCATCACTGAGACTGGGAATTTTTAGCAATGGAATAATAGAGAGAGAAGGTCCAAATTAATTAACCAACATGGTGTTAGGGAACTCAACTAATAGGTTCAGAAATGAGTGATAATGAACTCTTGACAGTTTTCTTGCTCAGAACTGCTATTGAGGGACAAAGCTTTTTGATTCTCTAAAATACTCTTGATGTGTTCAACTTCAACCTACCTATCTATTGGTTCAGTGCAGCCCTCCGCCGACAATCCATCCACCCACTATACAGTTGGGGTGGGGGAAGCAGGAGGGAGATGGTCTCTCTCAAATAAGGTAGAGTAATTACTTGGTTTCCTCCCAGCTATAATTCATAGCAAGGAGTACTCAATAAATAGAAGTTACATTGAATTCAATAATAAGTATAACATGTAAAACTTGTATATGTTCAGTTCATCTTTTTTGAGGGATCGAAATTTCTATAAAGGAAATTTTATAGTTGATCAGAGCTTTAGGTTTGACCCAGAGTTGGAAGATAAGGATTGTATATTTTTTGTGCTTGGATTAGATTTTTATATTTCTTGCCTTTCTATGGTGTCTTTGAAGTATGAATTACTTTAGTTGCTTTTGAGGCTATTGCTGTATCGCATAGTTTTATCTCATCATTTCAAGCTTCTGGTTACATGTTTCTCATTGAAAATAGAGTTTAGATTCATAGGTTGACAATCTGGGTGGTTGTACACCAAAAATTATGTATAGTCTGTCGTTGTGATCATCAGCTAGATTTTTGCTATATTTCTAATATATTCATCATGTATTAGATATCAATATATATATCTGTTTGGACTCTAATTTATTTAAGTGCCATGCTTCAAGCTGTAACAGAGGCTTTTGGAAGTGTGCACTGTGTACCAGGTCTCTATTTTATGGGAACAAGATTTCGTGTTCGCAATCCTGTTGCAGAAATCTTAAACTTTTAATACAATCAAGCAAAAACCTGATTGTGTTCATGAGTTTTAATTTAGTGGTTAGTTGGTTCTGGAGCTTTTTGATCTGGATTCTGCATATAGAACCTGTTCTACATCACATTTTGAATGGTACATCTATCAAGGCTCCACTTGTAATGAATTTTCTTATTCTTGTCTGGACACCTGTTACATTCCACTTATAGACAAAGAAATACATTAATGAACATGGCTTGATAAATGAACAATATTGACTTGAATATAGTCATAAATTGCAGGTTGCACCTGGACAGGTTCTAAACTTATGAATTGCAGTGCAGTTATGTATTAATGTAAGATTTTGGCTTTGTTGGAATCTTTTAAGCAAAATCTTTTTTTTTTCAATATTGTAAAATAGTATCTTATTGGTGCAACTGGGGCAGAGATTGTGGAATTCTTCTTGCATGTCTGTTTCTAATGCATCATTTCTATGTTGCTGTTTCTGAATGTTGCACTTTGGTCATGTTGTAGGGTAACTGTATGCTAGTTTAATGTAATTTGGAGTTTGCGTCTAATGTCTCTCATTTTAGAACAAAGTTGCCATAAAGAAAATCTATTCTTTTTGTAACAATTACTAGTAATGGCTATTATCTCACGTACCTGTGAAGGCATTGTAGTTATATGTGAACATAGCAGAATTAAAAAAGATAAAGGAGTATAGCCTATTTCAAGTTGGCTTACATGATAGGGCTGTAAGATATACGAGTATATTTTGCTTAATACTTAATGTACACATGGTCAATCACTCATGTGTCTAATTAAGGTCAAACATTCTAGAAGATATTTGAAGCAGCAAAACATTATGGTCATCTACGTCTGTACTCATAAATAGAGTTTAATTGTCAAAATCAGAGATTCTTCCCAAAAATTAACACATCTAGCTGAGTAGGGTATCTTTAAAACCTCAGCATTTGAGATGTTTATATTCTTTGACAATTATAGTATATCTTCTCTGATAAGAGGTTGTAGGAATTCCATCCATTTACAAATGTAACGCGACCTATTTAATTCAATCTATGTGCACATTTGACTCTGGGGCCATGTCTGATATTCATCATCAAATTCATTGTGCAAGTCTTGGGAAGCAAAAGATTCATCGAAACACTGCATAATTCAAATTACTTTCATCTTCTGATGGAATACCATATTTGTCAAATTTGTATTGAATGCGATACAAAGGTGTCAACCTATGTGAGACACCAAATTGTATTGGATGCACACAATAGATTTCAATCAATGTGGCATAAAATTGTATGAATGAATGAATGAATGAAAGATTTTAATAACATCCACGAGACTAAACAGTCTATGGGACCAAGAAACAACTTAATTTTCTTTGATGCTCTTTTCTAAATCAGATCTCCTACTATTGATTTTAACTAGAAGACCAGCCGTCTGATTGATCTTATCCTCCTCGAATAACTGCTGCATATCGTCCATACATAAACTATTTGCATACTGTTTACGGATGTCTTCATAAGCTATGCATTCCATGAAGAAGTGTCGCTCCGTCTCAACCACCCCCTTATCGCAGAATATGCAAGTTCTTTCTTCCCATATTTTCTTAGGAGACTTCCATCTACCGGTCTCGCATCTAAGATGATGCGATCCCGTCCTCAGTTGTGCAATTAACACTCTCGCTTTCCCTTTAATAGCAGCCCCTAAATACGTTTTTTCACCATGATCCTTTGTCGGGTTAAACTCTTTGACGTAGTATGCTTTTTTTCACCCAATCTGATTTGACCACATGGCAGTCTTAAATTTTTCCTTCACGTAATTTTTTATTTCACTATTGGTGCTAGGACACTCCTGTAATTTGATGTCCCACTTATTCAGCCACTTCTTGTTCTGCTTCATCCAGGTTTTCTTTCTACGGTTTAGCGCCTCCTCCATAACCGCTTTGGGCCACCGGTGGTTGTCCATATTTTCAATCTTCTTTAGATAACTTATCAACCGAATTATCGTCGATGCCTCCAAGGGAAAAGCCCCCGCTTCAGCTAAAAGAATTTCATATGGGACCGTGGTCTTAACTTTGAGATTGCTTGTTATTAGGTGTTTTTGGATTCTTTCTATTTGTTTCCAGCTGCACTTTTTTGACATATTGCTTCCCCACACTTCACACCCATAAAATACAATTGGCGTGACAAGTAAACCAAAAAGAGTTTTCATGGTTTTCCAATTCCAAAGTTCAGCTTTCCTACATCTGTTTTGCAACAAGAAAGAGGCTTTCCAACCTCCGTGTATCCTTTTCGATCTACAAGTCTCCCAGCTGAGCTTATGGTGAAAATCAATCCCAAGATACTTGTATTTTTTCACTATATCAAGCGGACTACCTTCAAAAAGAAAGATATGCTGTTTTACTTTTCTATTCAAAGAGAAAATCATGATTTTGGTTTTGGTGGTGTTCACTTGCATCCCCACTTCCTGACAAAAGTGTTCTAGAGCTTTCAAATGTTCTCTTAACCCATGAGCTGTTTTTGAATCAAAATAAGATCATCAGCATATAGAAGTAATTTCACTACATAACCTGCCAATTGAATACCGTCCCCCCCATCCTTGCTCAACCAAGCTTCCAACTTATCAATGTAAAGCCCAAAAAGCGTGGGAGATAAAGGGCAGCCCTGCTTAACTCCAATGTCGCTGCCAAAACACTCTGACATACCCTCACTTGTTCTGATTTTAGCATTAACCTTCTCATATAACCTATGAACAGCAGCTCTGTACACATTAGGAATGCCTAATTCTTCCATCCTATTCCAAAGTTTATCCCTAGGCACCGTGTCAAAAGCTTTCTTGAAGTCAACGAAACAGCAATAAGCTTCCTCACCTTGGCAGTCCCAAATCTTCTCAATCAAGTGCCTAAGGGTGATGCAGTGATCAATGGTAGAGTGCCTAGATCTAAAGCCTGCCTGCCCCTTTGCCCTTTTGCCCTCATTTTCTGCCCAGTTGCTGATCCTACGCTCAACCATGCTCCCAAAGAGCTTGCCAAAGATAGGATTAACCATAATTGTGCGGTAGTTAGATGGGTTATTGATATCTCCACTTTTAAACAAAGGAATGACCACACTGGTAGTCCACACCAAAGGGAAGCCTTCCTGATTGACATTGTTGAAAATTCTTGTTATGTAAGGAGCAAGTGTTTCAATCCCCCACTTTAAAAATTCAGCCTGTATCCCATCTATATCCTGCGCTTTCCCACTTGCTAACTTCTTTATTCCTTGTTTAATATCATCCACGGTGAATAGCTCCATTGATGTGTTAACAACCGGAGGATAGCCTTTCTCGTGGACCCGCTCATAAAGGAGCCTAGCATACTCTAACCATTGGGTATCCGTGATATTGTTTTCCAACTTCTTTTTCTTTTGCTGCAGTTCCCTCCAAAAGCCTTTAGGATTCTGCTTCCCAAGCGATATTAGCTCCTTCCTTCTTTCATTAACATACTCATTTTTTTTGGATTGCACTAATTTTATATATTTTTTCTTGTATTCTTTGTCCATACCACTCTCCTTTAGCGATCTCTTGGCTGCCTTACACTCATCATCATACCACGGATTTGCCGGAAATGTGTTTGCAGCCCCCACCTTGGGACGAGACCTTTTGCAAGCATTCAATGCTTTGTGGATTATCGGGATCAGCAAATTGCTGTGAATATGGGCATCAGCCTCTTTAACAGCGTTTATCCCTCCTTCATTCTTCAAATCATGGAACTGCTGCTTAAGAACAGCATTAAATATTTCTTTATTTTCCTGATTTATGAGGATTTTACCCTTGGGAATGGCTTTTTTTTGCATGTGTTGAACTTGCTTGTTGTGCTGATTGATTGGAGAAATGCGAAGCTTAACATGAAGGGGTAAGTGGTCAGATTTCATCCCAATAGGACAGTCCACTATGTCAAACTCCAACAGCCTAGAACCAAAACTTTGAGAGCAAACCACGTAGTCAACCACACTTTGACCGTTGTAAGTCTTGCAAGTGACTCCCCCAGATGTCGGCCAATCTCTCACCCCGTTGCAAATAACCATGCCAAACAAACTACAAAGCCCAAGTAACTCAGTCCCAAACGAATTCACAGTGCCATTATCATCTTGAGATGTTCTTTCCCAATGGAGACCACCACCTTCCTCCAACCATATAGGATTGTTCTCCCCTTTTGCTTCACTGCTCAACTGAAGAGACTGATTATTGGCTGTCCTCGCATTAAAGTCACCCATTAAAACCACATCTCCAAGTATGTTAAAAGTACAGATATCTTTTTTTAGTGATGCATACGGATCTTCGTTGTTTAAATTCCGCTTCTTATAAAACTTTGAATTTTTTGGAGCAAAGTAGCAAGCAGCTAGACTAAAAGTTACTCCATTTTCAGTTATTTGCAGCCATATGTATTGTTTATTTGTGTCTTCTTTTACAAACTCAACAATTCCCTGCCACTTCTCAGCTATTAGCACTGCAACCCCTCCATGACCTTTACCTGTTTCATTTCCTTCGTTCCAAACTAAAACTTTCTTACACCCTTCGAAATCTGAAATTTTGCAGCCATCATGTTCATGCGTTTCCGTAAGAATGATAATACCATTCAGGTTTATTGATTTGTACGGTGCGGCTAATTAGCTTTTTATCGTACTCGCATAGTTTGAAGGTATCGTACCTTATCATGAAAGGAAGCGGAGTTAAAATGTTCTTTTATACAGTTCACGTTTTCATGGTAAAAGGTGGCGACGAGAAATGCTTAATGAATTAGGCGATTCTTCAGAAATCTAAACTGAAATGCTTCCGTTGACTTTTACTTTCTAAGATCGTGTGTAGGTTTCAAGTGGAGAAAATTTGTTCATTAATCTATGGTTAAAATCTTAATTTTTTAAGGGTATGCATAATATTGAGTCAAAATTATTATTATATTTGCATTAGAGTTCAAAATTAAAGTTAGATGAATTTCTATCTATTGATGAATAGTGGGGACTAACTCGGCTAACCCAGTGAGTCAATAAAGAAATCTTGGTACTAGGGGTTTCATTCTCTTGCAGAAGATGCTTAGGAATGAAGCGAAAGATTTCAATAAACGCAAACGTGGGAGATAACATGAAAAAAAAAAAAATTGGTATGTATGCGTATGTAACTCATTGAAATGGTGTGGAGCTGACTTGATTGAAAATAATATTACATGTGATAGGTGGCCTTGGGCGTGACAACCCAATTAAAAGTGAGTTAAAATTACATGTGAACACAATAAAAAGTGAAAGTTAAAATTACATGTATTGAAACAGCCCCTTTTGAGGATACCTTTATGTAGAGTTTTGATGCTTATTCCTCTTTGAGTGAACCTCATGAAGCCTAGTCTGCTCAGGGAGACTTAAGGAATACTTTCTTACAATGTGTTTTGTTGAAGATATGTGTAAATTGAGGCTGCAATGGAATATGTAAGAAAGCAACAATGTCTTGATGCAGAACATGTGTTTTTTATGCAAGAAATTCTAAATCATTTGAATTGGCACTTATATTATCATTGCGAGTAATATTGGGGTAGGTTAAGAATTACATTTGTTGTAGAGATATTTATTGTTTTATGGTCTTCCAAAAATTCAGTCTTGATAAAAAAAACTGTGCCCACAAGTACTCGTATGATTATTCAAATATCTGACATAGTCGCTATCATAACAACTTATTCAAATTGGACTGCTACTAATATTTAGTGAATTCCAAGCTGAATCACATCTTTAATGTATTGAAGAATGCCATTGGTAGTTACATAGATCTGAATGCAACACTAATAACCCATGAAATAATTGTGTTAGTGTGAGATAAATAAGATTAGCGACTAAAGATTCGTAAAGATTATGAATCCTTGGTAGCCTTGAACACTTAAATAGGAAGATCTAAGGCATATTGTGGGCGTGAGCATAATATTTGCTTGAATTGGATTATTTTAAATCCTAGGAAATGGTTACTAGCAAGCCCATGCTAGTTACATCTCACAAGTTTCCAGTAATACAATGATAAGGTTGTGACCTCGGTTGCTTACATGACATTCTAACTGCTCGCAAGAACAAAATCTAAAGAACATTAAAAAAAAAATCGTCTATTATGTTAATGGGTTTGCATTAGTGCATCCTACATCTTAAATCTCTTAGTTGGAGAAGTTTCCAATGATACAATGATAATGTTGTGACCTTGGTGGCTTACATGTCATTCTAAGCCCCCTCACAAGAATAAGATCTAAAGAACTTTAAAAAAGAATTCCTCTATTATGTTAATGGGTTTGCATTATTGCATCTTACATCTTAAATCTCATACTTGGAGAAGTGTCACTACTTGGTCAAAGTTGGGGCATTGCTCAAATGCATGTTTCTTTAGGTGATTTACCATGAACATATCCTTCACATTTGACATCTAGTTGATGAGCCTTCCACTTGAAGGAGGTGGCAAGTTAGAGGTTTCAATTCTTACACAAAGTTCGAGCATTGCTCAATGCATGATCTTTAGGTGACACCATGAAGAAACAAAGCCTTCACATCTATTTGACGAGCCTTCCACTTGAACAAGGTAGCAAGTTAGAGGTTTGTGCAAATAATCTCAATCAAAGAATCATTAGTAAATATATTGCTGTAGTTGATACTTCACTTATAGGGGACTCTTTAGGCAACAATCTGTCTTCTGCCAATACAACCAGTTCTAACATTTTGATTTGTAAACCCACTTGCATATTACAAAATTTCATTTTACCCTCTTCATTACCACAAGCTTCTAGCTTCTCTTTATTTATCTTGATCACTTTTAATGCTTTGGGAATCTATCTTTGTTGGATTTGATCTTATTAAAATTAAACTTAATCAATGTTATTGTTAGATTCATGACTTCCAAGTTACTTGGGCTTGTTTTGTTAAAAACTAAATTGAATATTTTGAAAAGACACACCTTTGTATAATACCTAGAAAAATAACATTTGAATATCAAACATCTAAGCTTGGCACTAGAGGAAACATCAAAAATAACATTTTTTTTTAATCTATTTGTTGTCTTGTATCATCAAAGATATGGACATAAACTAAGAGGGTAAGGAAGAAAAATATTGCTTAGTTTTAAGAATAAAAAGTTATATCTTTAGCTTTTTACAATGTAAAGACTAAAAAATAGTAAAAGTATGAATACGTAAGGTTGAACATCCTCATATAGCTAGTGTTTTAAAAATTTACATGGTTTGTTTCCTATGATTTGTATTCAAGTATTCTAACTATAATTGATTATTCTCATAAGGGGAAGTATTTTGCTATTGTGTTTTGTCTTTTGACAAAACCTTTTCCACTTTAATTCAACTTTGCATTTTAAGATATGCCTTTTTAGCCCTCTCGTTTTACCATGCTAGATCAATTTGAAAGGTACATCAATGTCATTTAAAATTCTTAAAATAAGCTCAACTTATTATAATGGTGAAAATTAAAACCCATATGCATTTTTCTTTTATGTTTTGGGTGTACTTTGATTAGTGTCATTTATGTATAGATCTATAATTGAAAGTTGACTTGTAATGTTTCATGATTGTGGATCTCAACCTCAAAACTTTGAAATTCAAATTCAAAGACATTTTATTAATTTATATGCCATGTATTTAAAGTTCCATTCATTCATTCATTTGAAATCATGCTAGAAGATAATCATTTTGGGAGAGCATTTACATGAAAGCATCACAATAGAATCTTAGAGCATCTTAATTGCATCATTAACTTTACATTATATCATGCATACTACATGATTGCCTATTGTCTTTGATTATTATTCTAAACTCGTTGAATTAGTTCATCTAGGGGATTGATTGAGGAGAATGCGACTTTTGCTTAGAAAGTTCCCTAATGGTGTTTGTAAATACCACCCCACTTTAGGCATAGGTACAATGGGTTGAGGCAAAGATATTAGAGTTGGTCGTTCCTTCATAGTTCACTTATGTGGGTCCAAGTTCAATTCCATGTGTTGTTCATCTCTACATGTGTGGAGATCAATTTTGGAAAGATTTGGACCAAAACATATTATAGTCAATTTACAGATTTTGAGGTGTTCATCCAAGCAAGCCTTAAAATTATTTGATAATTTACATTAGATTCAATCATTTGGGATTTGAGCAAACTATCAAATTTAACTCTTTATACTAGGTTAAATCGTTATCTATTACAAGTGTTGGTGTGAACAAGGTGTTTTATCTAACTAGTTCATCACCTAGGTCCTATTCACACTAGTTACTTTGCTTAGGGTACATAGAGGGTAGTTATTACTTTCTCTCAAGTCATAAGATTAAAGCACATCAGAATCTCATGCAATCCGAAGTCTCACCTTGGTCTATATAACCAAGTGGTTCCCTTTATATTCTCATTGTATATTTGCATCCTTTGATATAATAGCATTATTCTCTCATATTTGATCTTTCTAGTGCTCTCATTGATGTTCCTAGATCTTGGGTGGTTACATCTTCAATCAAACGCTACGTGGTATAGAGCATTCCTTGTGGGATTGCTTCTAGTTAGTCTTTATTGAGAGATCTAGGTTGTAAATCTTGGTGGATCTTGAAAAGTTGAGTATGCTCCACTCTTTCATCGTATGATGATCTAGAAAATTTGGGGGGGTTCTTTTTTGTGGCTTTGTATTACAGATTCATTTTGGAGCATATTGATGCAAATTTAATCTTGCCGTTGAGTTTAGAGTGTCTAAGAAAGTTAGTTTACCCTTCTGATTTGCCCAAAATGAGAATGTGAGGTCAAATCTACAAGGTTTAAAGTTGATAGGTAGTTGTTGGATCGAAAAAGGTTTTACATATTAAGAACTTTTTGGATCAAGAACCTAAGGATTGATTGCCAATTTGTCAAATTTGGAGCACTTTCACTTAGGTCATGAAAGATTTTTATCTCTTTGATCATATGGATCGTAGAGAATATTCTCTATCCAACGAAATATTTCGTAGTACCATGCGTTAACATCCTACACGAGACTTGTGTAAGTTGAGTATGGGTTGTATATATGACTTGCACATATTGCAAGTATCATAGGGTATTGGTCCACTTAGAAGATGCCATGTGGTGCATTCAATGCTCGTTGTGGTCACACACTGTTGTGGGTTGCCAAACAATTGTTGATAACACACCGACCTATTAGATGGAACAAGAAGCATGTGAAATCTCAAAACCACTTTCGTGGTTGCAAAGTGATTTTCCAACAACATGCATGTCATTTTACCTATTTGTAGGCAATTTCATAACCACGACAATTTTTGGTGTTTGGTATATTTTGAAAAATCAAGGGTATATTCTCTCACCAAACCTTGTTGACATTAGCATTATGTTAGTGTGACTAATCTATGTCATCTAGACCTCTTTGATTGGCTTTACGAAACAAAATTGGGTACCTAGCACTTCGTAGGAACCTCTTTCTCATACAATGATCTATAGTACAAGGACTCTTAGTTGGACCTTGTGATCTCCACCATGGCTAGCCTTGTATGACTCTATGTCCTCTCCCTGATCCTTTATAGGGTTGTGTATGTCCTCTACCACAAAACCACCTCGACATCCCTCTCTATCCTTTGGGTATCCCTCTTTGTTGGCACATGGGCTAGATGAACTTGTAGTTTGTCCTTCTCAACATGGTCTATTGGGATAAAGGTACCTATAAGATGTCTTGATCTACCTGAGCTTGATTCTTGTCTTTGATGGTCTCATCACTCTGTCTCTGAGTCTCATCTCACTTTAATAATGTTGTAGTCAATCATACTTGAGTGTCATCATCTCCACCCATCATGATTTCCTCTAGCTAACCCCAACCTCCATCTCCTCCTACTAGGACATCCTTACCCCATCCATCATCTCCATCTCCCACACCCCTATATCCATCATGTCCTCCATATCCCCCATCTCCACCCCTGTCTCCTCCATCACCCTTACCCTCTATAACAATATCCTTGACTCTCCTTCGTTGCACTCTTTGTCCTCTCCCTGCTCCTCTCGGGCTACTGTCTAACTCTAGCTACCCTCGACCTTGCCAGTCTCGTCGGCTTGTATCTCACCCACCACGTGTCATAATCTACAAATGTCCCTGCATCTACCACATCTTCTCATAGGTCCCATGGTACTATTGTTGAAGACTTAAAATCAACAATAGTTTTATTCAGGGATATCATAGGCCCCCAATCAACGATCTCCCATTGTGTCTTAGAAAAAAATTGCCTCTCCAATAGGTTGTCCTTATGTCTATCTAAATTTTTGGCATACATGCTCTAGCATATACCTCTCTATGATGTGTACAATCCTCAGTTGTCGACAATAAGGTAACTGCTCAGTATCATCTACCCAAACCTCACAGTCACTCCATGGCCTCTATGTGATGGAATCCAGGTCATCCAATACTTACCTCTAATAGGATAAGTCTCCCAATTATTTATGTGTCACCATCCCAACATATATATACATATGGAAAGCCTATCTATCGAACGCTATAAGTCACCAATCGAGTAACTGCTATGTGATCCCAAGCCTATACATGCAATAATGTCACCTTGCATGATAGGCTGGCCCCATATTTGTAAACCATCTAAAACATATCATGATATAGGTGGGAGAGTACATATGATATCTATGAAAACAATGTACCCTTCTCTAGCATCGTCTCTAATACTCTACCCAACCAATAAGGAAGCCCCTCGAATGATGATCTAGGACTAGCACTCCATTGATTGCTCTTGCTAATAACATTAGTAGTCTGTCAAATCTCCCAATAGCCACTCTCAAGTCTATCTCCAAGTCCTCTATCTCAAGGTCATCTATCAAAAACGGCTTGCTCAATACACTCTCTTGAGTTGATATCATATATCACCCACTCCCCATAGATCAAAATCCTTAGGATCCTCATGACATCCTCTAGAGTGATTGTGATCTCTCCAATCAACAAGATGAGACCATTGTGCTCATTGTATCATTTCTCTATTACTGATGTCATCATTTCTATATTAGCCTACACCTTGGGCATAAGGATAATATACCATAGGCCAACTACACCTAAGTATGCCTCCTTTACCTCGCTCAACTAGCTCCTTAGTATCATGGTCATCCAGTGTCACTCTCATGAGATCAACCAATCCAACTCATCCTACAACCATCAAATGCGTAATTTTCATAATGTGGGCCCCAATATCTATCATTCATGCAATTTTATCAATTGCATTGCATTTTCTATCATTCACACAATTTTATTAATTATGTTGCACTTCTTATCATTTGCACATTTATATACCAAATGCACAACATTTCCTATCAATTACATTGCATTTCTTATCATTTACACTACATATCTTGCATTTGTGTAATTCTATCAATTGCACAACATTTTTTTTTATGTGCTCTTTAGAATGCCTACCATCTCATCAACTACTTTGCTCTAGATGCTCTTGAGGCTTTGGATCTTTGAGAGTGAGAGAGTGAAAATGAGGACAAATGACCCCTTCTATCTTTATTTGTAGCTCTTAAAACCCTAATTTTTCTCATTAACTTTGATTTCCCCTACCTAGCCTCTCCCCATTATTCCTTTTGTTCATTTCCCCACCAATCAACTTTGTTTTTTCACCTCATATCCACTAGACTTAGCCTATCCTTCATGTTGAGAGTTTGACTAGAAAATTATTTTCCCCACCAATCTCTTGAGGGGCATCCCTCAATCTACTGGGGCACACTAGGCACATCACTAGCATAATTTTTTACACCAACATCATTTTTTTGAAACATCACCATAAAACACACTGTCTCGAAGAGGGGAAAAATGTAGACACCTAAAAATGACTAATGCATTTCCATCTTTCCATTTTATCATTTTCTCATCAATTCTTCTATTTATATTAAGCTAATATTTCCTCTTTTCATTTATAATAATTAAATAATTTTTAATTATCTCAATTTTTTCTATTTATATTAATTAAATGATTTTTAATTATTTAATTAATTCATCATTTTCTCTCCAACATTAATCAAAGTCCATTATAATTAAATAATTTTCTAAAATTATTTAACTAGCTAACACTTCTCTCAATAATTAAATAAATTTATTTAAGTTTAAATCAAATCTTTCCCTCCAAAATAAATAAAATCAATATTTTATTTATTTTTTCAACCATATTTATGAATTAAATAAATTCACTTAATTATTTCAACTATTTTAATCCAATCCATTTACTCATTTAGCTCCTACCATATCTCAATTTTTTGTATCCATTGATTCTTGTAATTAGTCTCCAACATTGATCAATTATCAAGTGAAGTTGTAAGAGAGGGGGACCAACCACACCAAGGCTCTAGGTCATGGAGAGTCAAGAGTGGAGGGCTGCCCTAACTTACCTCAAGCTAACAGGTGTTTAGGATAAGAATCGAGAATGAAGAGCACTCTAAAGTGCTTTTGTCACTCTACAAATCCGAAAGTCTAAATTAGGCTAGACGAGTCAATTTCTGGAGTTCAAACTGCACCTCAGACAACTCTCTGTTTGAGGATGACAGCGTGGGTCTGGAACGACAGTGCGACGCATTGGCGTCTCTCTAGCGCATTGACATCTGTACGACCAAAAAACGTAAAGTACAATGTGAAAAAATAGACAAACCTACTAACTGCCTAGCTAATTAATCTTAACGAAATAAACAAAAATGATGAAATAAGAGAAACAACTACGTAAATGATAAAGCAGGTAGAGGAACACGAGGGTGATGAATATCAACTCACTAAAGCTCCAGTTCGCAAGCAAGCTCCACACACACGTTCACCTACACACAAGCAAGAGAGGGAAAAATGTTGGTTGTATAGGGGTTTGCCTCAGTCCGCTTTGGTGTTTCCACCTCCACGGATAGCCAGAAAAGCCACGAATTAGAAAATGCGATAAAGGAAAGAAGAAAGGAAAGTATTGAACACTATAAAAGATACAATAACTCTATCAAACTACAACAAGAAGGAAAGTGAAGCAATACCACCTGCACCCAAAGGCTCTCAAGGCCATTGAAGGGAGAATGCAAGACAATAAGCTTGACAAAGTCGACACGGCCGCAACAGTGACGAAGGGAGGTCTCACAAGACTCCAAAATCGCAGCTTCTATGATAGAGAAACACGTACAAAGATGAAGTTGATGGAATAACAAGCTGCTGCAATGCTCAATGGAGTTGTGAAAATTGCTAGAATTGTGAGTAGAATGTTGAAGAGATTGTGAAAGATGGAGTGAAATGCTAAAGAGAGATGAAGTGATAGTGAAATGGATGCATTTGAGGACCAAAATGAGAGGGAAAGAACCATTTTCAGGTCGGTTGGTCGACACAGAGGCGTTACAATTCATCCCCAATGAGGAGTGTAATGTTCCTGTGGGCTCCAGAGGCAGGAATCTGTTAGGGATGATAGCGTGCTGCGTAGATGTCCACCCGTTGCAGTCGCATCCCCAAAAAATATTCCCCCCTGACACACAAAACAGGAGCCAAGTGGATGGAAGGCAGGTGGGTGATGTGGAATTTCGCCTTTGGGTTTGATTTTCCAAGGTGAAGGGATGCAAAAGGTGAATTTACACAAGGGGTGCAAATTTGCTCCTATATAGAAGCATATAAATAAAAACCTTCATCCACACATTATCCCTAGCTAGCTAGCAATATCAAGCATGATAATTATCATTATCAACCAAGTTCATATCTATACCTTTTATCTAGTTCTCCTATATGTCTATTATCTTTGATTAAATATCATTATTGATCATATTATCATTGTGCTATCATGGTTATACCATTTTGAAGAGCGACTGACATATCAAGCATATAAGCAAATATCAAAGGAACAATGGAGCAAGTCAAGGTCTTTTCTATGGTATAATTATTCATTATTTGATTTGTGCATAAATATTAAGTTATATTGAGTGATTATTGAGTGTGAATTTGGTATTTTCATTGCATTGCTGCTATTTTACATACAATTCATATTTTCATCATCCACAACTATAATTTATGAACATGAAAAAAGCTTAAGTGGTACCACAAAATTCACATGTATAGTAACACTATCATCAAAAATAGATTTAAAGCCATAAATGCTAGTTGAAATATGCAAGATAGATTAGTCAATGGTGTAGATGAAATATTCAAAGCTATATTCAAGAATTTAAAACTAATATGGATAAAATTTCATGGTACAAACATTGGGATACGTCACGAAAGTAATCTTTTACTCTTATACAAAGTACATATCACTGTGATAAGGTGAAATCCCCTTAGTCTAGATGATGCAAGGCAAAGCACAAAAATGAAGGAAACGACACCTAACACCTCACGATTAGCCTAGTTGGATTCAAAACAAAGAAAGATAACAAAAAGCTGCCGATTATACCTTGTCTTGAATCGATTCTTTGGCTGGCCCTTGATGGTTGATGTTGTGTGCTCCTCTAATGGAAAGATGTGCTAAAGTGGATGCAAATGGGTTCAAAACAATGAAGGTTTGATAAGGAATGCAATGAGCAAATTGGGTAGTTGAGAAGATGAATTCAATGGATAGGATGAAAACTTGAAGATGAGTAACAATGGAGGATGAGGGTTGAGCTTGAGCTTGAAATGAGAGATAAGTTGAATGTGAAAAATGTTGAGAGTTGAATGAGAAAATGCATCATGAATGAGAATGAAAGAAAAAATATTTCATTTTATGGAGAGAAGCCCTAGAAAGATGGACAGTTGAGATCTTACCAACATGGGCAAGATGAAGGGTTGAGATCTTGCCACTATGGGCAAGATGGATAAGGACACATGAGGTGGAAGATGACATGTGATGGGAAGGTACTTGTAAGTACCTTGGAATAAGGATGATGTGACATTTCAATTATCACATGGGGAAGAGGAGAATCTTGGAAGCATAAAAGTGAATTTAAAATTCACATGATTGGAAGATCTTAAGGATAAGACAAGGTTCTCACAAAAGAGGTGAAATATCTTGGATAGACAAGGTCTAAAAAGTACTTACCCACATGTGATGTGACAAGTCAAAGGTTCTAGAAGACTTTGACACATGTGAGTGATGTGACAAGTCAAAAGTTCTAAAACTTGCATGGGAAAAGAGGAGATTCCTTGGAGGAATAAAAAGTGAATTAAAATTCACATGGGGAAAAGAGTCTTGGATGAATAA
The DNA here is from genome assembly GCA_007258455.2 of Sequoia sempervirens. Lineage (NCBI taxonomy): Eukaryota > Viridiplantae > Streptophyta > Pinopsida > Cupressales > Cupressaceae > Sequoia > Sequoia sempervirens. The sequence goes on from VDFB02271358.1 coordinate 1,267,435,752, forward strand.
AAATTAAAAATTCCTTGGGGATGGGGAGAGTTGACCAAAAGTACTAATTAGGCTTAACGATCAGTAATTAGAAGATAATTAGTGGTTAATAAGGATTAGAAACCAACTTGCAAAAGTTGGAGGATGTGACACATCCTAATCAAGGATTAGGCATGTGCATCCCTAATGAAGAGATTAGGAGGTGGGTTAGGATTAAGAGAAAGTGATGTGATATGTGAGGAATTAAATAAATGTCATATTTATTTAATTCATTTTGATGAAAAGGAAAATTAAAGAGATAAGGTATTTAATTATTAACTAAATACCTTAGGGAGTTGGATTCAAAACAAAGAAAGATAACAAAAAGTTGCTGATTATACCTTGTCTTGAATCGATCCTTTGGTTGGCCCTTGATGGTTGATGTTGTGTGCTCCTCTGATGGAAAGATGTGCTAAAGTGGATGCAAATGGGTTCAAAAAAATGAAGGTTTGATAAGGAATGCAATGAGCAAAGTGGGTAGTTGAGAAGATGAATACAATGGATAGGATGAAAGCTTGAAGATGAGTAACAATGGAGGATGAGGGTTGAGCTTGAGCTTGAAATGAGAGATAAGTTGAATGTGAAAAATGTTGAGAGTTGAATGAGAAAATGCATCATGAATGAGAATGAAAGGAAAAATCTTTCATTTTATGGAGAGAAGCCCTAGAAAGATGGACGGTTGAGATCTTGCCAACATGGGCAAGATGAAGGGTTGAGATCTTGCCACCATGGGCAAGATAGATAAGGACAGATGAGGTGGAAGATGACATGTGATGGGAAGGTACTTGTAAGTACCTTGGAATAAGGATGATGTGACATTTCAATGATCACATGGGGAAGAGAAGAATATTGGAAGAATAAAAGTGAATTTAAAATTCACATGATTGAGAGATCTTAAGGATAAGACAAGGTTCCCAAAAAAAGAGGTGAGAAGTATCTTAGATAAGACAAGGTCCTAAAAAAAGGAAGTACTTACCCACATGCGACTGATGTGACAAGTCAAAGGTTCTAGAAGACTTTGACACATGTGAGTGATGTGACAAGTCAAAAGGTTCTAGAACTTGCATGGGAAAGAGGGGATTCCTTGGAGAAATAAAAAGTGAATTTAAAATTCACATGGGGAAGAGAGGAGCCTTGGATGAATAAAAAAGAATTAAAAATTCCTTGGGGGATGGGGAGAGTTGACCAAGGTATTGATTAGGTTTAATTGATCAGTAATTAGAAGATAATTAGTGGTTAATAAGAATTAGAAGCCAACTTGCAAAAGTTGGAGGATGTGACACATCCTAATCAATGATTAGGCATGTGCACATCCCTAATGAAGATATTAGGTGGGTTAGGATTAAGTGAAAGTAATGTGACATGTGAGGAATTAAATAAATTCATTTGATGAAAGGAGGATTAAAGAGATAAGGTATTTAATTATTAACTAAATATTTGAGGGATTTGGAAGAATTAAGGGTATTAATTAGATAATAGTGATATTACCTAATTAGCGCAATTAAGAGGATGTTTAGATGAAAAGGGATAAATTTGGACCAATTTTAAGTGTCCAAATTTAGGTGTACATTTTTCTCCTCTTTGAGATGGTGTTATGAAGTAACATCATTTTAAAAAATATTAAAATATAGCACCAAGAAGAGGATGGTTAGATAAAAATGATGCCCTAGTTATTCATAGGAGTGACTAAGAAGAAAAATGATGGGGGTGAAGATGAGGATTAGGGATGAAGGATTCCCCCTCGAGAGGACATGCAAGTGCAAGAGAACACGGGTGTGCTCTTGAAATGGATGAGATGGTGCAAGGGGAGATGAGAAGCGAGAGGAGAGGGATGAAGCACAAATGGATTTAAGGACAAAGGTGATGTTGCCCCAGTCAAGTTACAAGCCAAAATGGTTGATGATGGATGGAGTGTTGTCGATGAGGGAATGATATATCCCGAAATAACACGAGGATAGGGAAAGATACATCCCAATGATGATGATGATGAAAGTGTTGTTGATAAGGGAAGGATACATCCCAACACAACATGAGGATAGGGAAGGATACATCTCGATGAATGTTGTTGATGGGGGAAGGATACATCCCAAACAACACCAAAGGATAGGGAAGGATACATCCTGATGATTAGGATGATGAGGATGACAATGAGGATGATTGAATCGAGGCTTGTAACAAGGCTGGGGACAAGATCAAGGATGTGATTAGATGATTTGTGCTAGATTGAATTGACGAGGATTGGATTGAAATGGGAGATAGATGAAAGGAATAAAAATGATGGGGGACAAGATGTTTAGAATAACCAATCTATATTATTCTAAGAATAATGAAGAAATGATGATAAAAGATTGGATGGATAGAGGAGGGAGAGAGATTGAATGGATGGGGGGGATTTGGATAGATGAAAGGATGGGGGATGAAATGCCATCCTAACACAATTTTCCATTTTTGGAGCACTGATTTTTTCTATAGCATAAGACACAATACGCCAGAGTATGAAGAACCATGGCCGATTCATGTCTAGTGCATAAAACAAACACAACAGGAAAGAAGGCTACCCCAACACCCCAAAGTTGCGAAGACCTTGGTCGGGCCAGGTATTAGGATAACCACAAGCACAAAAGGATGCCCCAACGTAACACAAGACCTCAAGGATCTTGGTGGGTACTACGTGGAACAACCAAGAAGACAAAAAAAATAAAAAATGAATCAAGATATGCCCCTATTATGACCAGTCAAAACACACTATAATATGCTGGATCATGGTGGCCCTGACAAGTGATGATAGGGAGCTCAAGTGATAAACAAAATCCAAAAGAATCAAAATATCACAATCAATTTCAAACATCATTTTCCATAGGATCAAGAGGATGGATGGGGTTGATGAGGTCTGTTAGGAAGGATGCATCCTGTTGAGACCAAAGATGGATACTAAACTAAAATATCGTTATGATGTAGGATAGTTGGAACTGATTGGATTTGATGATACAATCTTGTTTGTGAAGGACCCAGCTAGATAAGGGCATAGTTTGACGACATGACACAAGGAAGACAAGACACGAGACTGACACACCTTAAAGACCTGGGGGCTTAGGGGCTGATCGAAAATTAGCCTTGCCTACGTGAAAGTGCAGAGCCCTCATAGTTCGATAAAAGGCTAACGATTGACCATGGATAAAAGCGGAAAGAGGACGATGAAGACCTCAATGGATAATAAATACTAGACAAATGAAAGTAGAAAGATCGATGACAAATGATAAAGGAGCCCCGGGGGCGGATCAAATGATCGACCTTGCCTACGTGAAAGTGCAGGGGAAACGTAGTTTGAAAAAAGACCAATGATAGACAATGGAAAAAAGATGATGAGATAACCTTGATAAGGGGATAAAATGATGGGACTGATACGATGAGACCAAATAGACCTGGTGGATTGGATAGGATAATGGTAATCAAACGAAACTTAGGGATGGGATAGTTATCCAAATCATCAAAATGAATTGGGAGGATGATATGATGGAGAGATGAATGATGAAAAGTGATAGAAGATTTGAAAGATGTTCAAAAGAAGCGGGAGTGATGATGATGAGATAGATGGCATTGGATTGCGTGGGGGAAAATCCTATAGCCAGATACCAATGACAAGGGATTACAAGATGGGATGAGGATAGGGATGAACAGATAAGAAGAGAAAGATGGGTGGATAAGAAGAGTAGGATGGGGAGATGAAAGGGATCATTTAGATGGATAGGAAGATAAGAATACGGAGATGAAAGGGATCAGTTAGATGGATAGGAAGATAAGGATGGGGAGATGAAAGGGATTAGTTAGATGGATAGGAATATAAGGATAGGGAGATGGAAGGGATTGTTTAGATGGATAGGATGTCTCCAACGACTTATTGCACAAAGGAAGAAGATGCACCCACTCTAGATATGTAATGTGTGATGAGGCATGAAGGATGGAAGATAGAAGGATAGTCAAATAAAGGAGTGAGATGGATATGGATAGGATGCATGGATAAGGAAGGGAGATTAATGGTAGCATGACGGGTGGACAAGGAAGGTATATGGATGTGGATAGGATGCACGAATGAAAAAGGTAGATATAGAGGATAAGGAATACGATAGTGTATGGATGAGGGGAATATATGCCAAGAGGTGTCCAAAGTAGGTATATATGCTTGCCCTTATCAATATCAAGATCACAAGGAGGATGGAGGGGTTGATGATGAATGGGATTATGAAGGTAGGATGCGGAAGATCGGTGGGATGGAGGAAAATGATGGAGGGGATGTATACTAGGAAGATGTGTGCATAGCAGGAAGCATAACAAGAACCATAGCAGATGTAGGGGATGCATATTAGGAAGCTACCCCCAAGTGGTGGAAAGAGATTTATGCATGACACCTGTTTGCCAGGTTTTCATCATGGTATCCAAGGCGCTTGTTTTCCAAATTTTCACCAATGGACGAATTATTTCTCTTTACTCTTTTTTTTGACTTTTTTGGATTTTTTGACCTTTTTGGATTGAAGGTGGATGGAGATGGATAAGGATAGGGATTTGGATAAGTGGATTGAAAAGACATGTGATATGGAGGCGGATGAAAGAATCAAGCATCAAGTTCCATACGAGGTGTTAAGAGCCCATGTGTGAAGCGACTGTCGGATGTTGGTACAACCTTATGAGGATAAATGGATTATGCAAGAGGATGAATTAGAGGGATTTGATGGGGGAGATATGTGGGATAATTGATGGGATGTTGGAAAGGGTATGGATAGAATGATGGGGTAGGTGTGTAACAGGGTGGTGAGTTCAAGACCAATATTGGCACATGTGGTGGTGTATGTGAAATAATAGGAGGATTAATGGATGGAGAATGTGGGGATAACAGAGGAGATGGGATAGTGAATTTTGGGACATAAGGACCCAAAATAGATTTAGGAGATGGTGGATGAGAATGATTAGCTTGGGGATTAGCAACTTTGGATGTTGTTATGGATGCTTCGTTTGAAGGAATTGCATCTTTTTTCTTTGGGATCCACATGGTTTTGATTTTTGCTTTGGTGGGCCTTTGTGGCCTATGGATTTGATTTGGATTTTGGATTGGATTTGGATTTTGGATTTGACTTTTCTTTTTGTCAACATGTCTTTTAGAGGGGACATGGGGATATTTAGATTCATGTGGATGTTTAGATTTATGCATTTTTATTTTAGCATCCAAAGTGCTTTTAGTAGCAATGGGATGGGTGCGAGGAGATGGATGATGTGGAGTGATGGAGGTAGGATTATGGGGATTATGTTTAGATGGAGGATGTGTAGGTATGTGCCTTTGTTGATCCTAATTATGGGATACGAGAGTGGGATGTTTATGATGGGTGACATGGATAGGTGTTGGATGGATGAAAGGATGAATAGGACGAGATGGAGGAGGTGATTTTGGGATGTAAGGGCCCAAAATAGATGTAGTGGGTGGAGGGACATAAGGACTCAAAATGGATGGAGCAGATGAGGGAAGAATATGGATGGTTGTTTTGAGGCGATACGATGGAGGGGGGGATGGCAGCAAATGGTTTGGTGGAGTGATGGAAAGAGCCTATATTTCTTGTGGAAGTGGCTCATCGAGGACATCTAGAGGTTGTACCAACATCTTTAGATTGTGAGTCTTGAGAAATATGTCCAAGACCTTGCATATGGATTTGTTCTTTGACCTGGATGGGCTCTAAAATACCTTGCTCATGAAGGCCTAAACCTTTTCCTTGATAGTTCATGTTCTTGAGCATTTGATCCATGGTGGGATTTGTGTTATTCTGGAAGAATGATGCGAGTTCATTATTAGGCGGAGGATGATGGGTGGTATATATGCTTTGTTTTTCTTCTACAAGGAGACCACCATGGAAGAATGTGAGAGTACCAAGGGGAAATAAAAGCGGCGAGGGAATAATAGGTTTAGGCAACAATGGAGGATCATGAGATGGAGATGATGGGATAGCAACATCTGGATCGAGACAAGGGAGTGGTAAGGGATCAAAAGAGGGATTAGGTGACATGACAGGATATGGATTTATGGTAGCAGGCGATAAGGGCTCATGCGATGGAGATGGAGATGAGGGCTCATGAGTGAGAAGGGGATCATGGGATGGAACAGATGGGAGACTATGATCTTGAGATGGACTAGAGGGGATGACAAGATCTTGATGTAGAAGAGGGGATGTGGTATGCTTTGGATCAAGCTCTTGGCATGAATCATCGTGTGCGGGAGGCATGTTGGATATGCTCTTCAAGTAGGCGAGATGGAAGGATAGAGGATTTATGAAGTTCAAGAGGAGGGATTTCGGTGATGCTAGGAGTGGAAGGAATGGATGGGACTAGAGTGTCCTCAAGGGATTGGGTGGATCTAGGAATAGAAGGTGGTGATTGGATTTGACTATCTTCGACGGGTTCGAAAGATGGGGACTCAATGGATTGGATGGTTTCAACGGTTTGAGTGGTGCTAGAGGTGGTAACATCCATGATAGGTGTGGTACAAAGAAGGGTCTCATCACTAGTGACCGTGGATGATAGATTGGGAGGGCATGGTTCCACGACTTCAAGATGTGGAGTGGGGAATGTCTTCTTTGTCATAAGTCCTTGGAGAACTTTTGGAGTGAGAAACTTGCATACTGTAGGCTTGGCTAGGGTGATGGGCATAGATGAAGGATTAGGGATTGGTGAAGGATTGGGATTATGGAGTGGTGGACTAGGATTAGATGGAAGAATGTGATTGGATGTGAGACTAAGAGTAGGCGGAGGATTAGGATTGGATGGAGGGTTAAGGTAGGGATATCAGGATGGTGAATTAGGATAGGAGGACGTGGATGGTGGATTAGGACAAGAGGATACAACTAGTGGATTAGGATGGGAAGATTGAGATGGCAGATTGAGATAGGGAGATGTGGATGAGGATTAGGATAAGAAGATATGGATATTGGATTAAGATAGGTTGATGGGGGTGTAGGATTAAGATAAGAAGGTGTGGATGTAGGATTAGGATAGGTTGACTGATAAGGAGGATTAGGATAGGGGGACATCGATGGGGGATTGTAATAGGAGTATTGGGATGGTAGATTAGGATGAAAAGATTGGGAGGATAGATTGGGATAAGAGGATATGGGTGGTAGATAAGAAAATGATGTAGAGGAAGGATATGATGGAGATGCTGTAGAGGAAGATAATGGATATCCCTTGTCAAAGGTAGCATAAGGAATGTTATTAGGTGTGGATGGAGACGTAATGGGATAGCTCAGAGAGGTGATTGGATTTTGGATGACACTTGGGGAAAGCTTACTAGCAATGTTAGTGTCAAGGGGATCTATGTCATATACTTCTGGATCAACAAGACTCTCGTTATCGTCGTCGGCGTAATTAAGGTTTACCTTGACTACTATTGATGGAGGATAAGGGTTCATGATGATGAAAGGATAAATAAGATGGATTAAAGATTTTGGGTGGAAACAGACTAAAGCTCAAATTAGGATTTTGCTCAAGCTCAGATCAGGATTGGATTAAAGTTCAGATTAAGATGATTGGATGGGATTGGTTCTTATGATTAGATTTGATTACGAAAGGATGATTACAACATCGAATCTACCTCGAGATGGAAGTATATTGATTGGGTCGAAGATGATTCAATAGAGATGTGGTTGGATTAGATCGGATAGGATCGATTGATGAAATGATTGATAAAATTAAATGATGGATTGGATAGGGTGATGAGAGGGATTCTAAACGCCATTGAGAGATTACCCTAGGTGACTTAGGATACTGATTGATTAGATTAAAGGATAAATGGATGATTGTGGCATCAAATCCACCTTGAGATTGAAAGAGAATTGATTGGGCCGACGACGATGATTGACTGACTCAGGACCAATGACAATCCTAAGCAGATGATGACGATGATCAGATTTAGACACCTAGGTCAATTTGGATAATAACCTCTAAAATGAAGTTTAGGGGATTCAGATTGAGAAAACGATGAGGGATATGTAACCTAGAGATACTTTCAGATGATGCACCTATATGGTTCAAATGATGAAGGAATGACCTTGGGAGAATGCAGATGGACTAAGACTCAGATTAGGATTTTGGTTAAGCTCAAATTGGGATTAGATTAAAGCTCAGATTAGGATTGGATTGAAGTTAAAATTAGGATGATTGGAGGATGCGATGGGATTAATTCTAAACCAAGTTCAGGGGTTTTAACTAGAGGACGTAAGGTGTTGACAATCAGATTTTTGCCAGATTTGGCAGTTTTCAAAAGTTGTCAAATTTTGCCATTTTAGGAAACTTCAAATGCTTACCTTTGAGAGTCCAATTTTTTTCCAAAAAATACCCAAAAATAAGGTAGGATGAATTGCCAACTAACATCCCAAATATGAGACATGCATTCCGAGTTATTAATGAAAATGATTTTTCAAAAATAAAAAAAACCACTAAATTGCGATTTTAAGGGTCAAGATGAAAGTTTAAAGCCCTAAAAATATGCCGAAACAGGGGCCAACTGAATTTTTCTCAATTCGGATCCACATGTCATTTCATAACATAGCCACCCATAAAATTTCAGCCCAAACAGACACCCGAGTCAAAAGTTATGGCCTCCAAAAGTTTCGACATAAAAATCAAAACCCTTGAAACGAAGTCTAGATGATTGGGATGGATGATTTGATGATAGATATGGACTCTATTGATGTTCTAAGTAGCACCTATGTGGTTTGGTCGATGAAATGATGACTTACAAAAAAGTGTTGATGATGGGCAAACGGGTGCTCGAAATGACTGAATGGAGGATGAAAAAGGCCGTTTGGAGGGTAGGTTTGCCCAAGTTAGGGAAGGTATGCCCCTCTGCAGGGCAGGTACACCCCTTTGAGGGAAGATTCGCCCAACCTAAGAAACAAATTGTTTGATTAAACGAAAAACAAAATTGACTGTTTGGAGGGAAGGTACGCCCCTCTGCAGGACAGGTACGCCCCTCTACAGGGTAGGTACGCCCCTATGCAGGGCAGGTACGCCCAAGGATATTTAGTGACAGATAGGTGGCGAATGGATGCTCAAAACAGGTGGACGGGTGTTCGGATCAAGGAGATGACTGTTCGGATCAAGAGGATGAATACCCAGAATGAGGAGACAAATGTTTGGGATGGGGAATGGATGCTCGGAATGAGGAGACAAAGACTCGAAATGAGGAGGTGGATGATCGAACTGAAGAGACGAGCCTTCAAAACGAGTGAACGGGTGATAGAAATGACTGAACAAAGAGTGAAAATGACCGTTTTGAGGGCAAGTTCACCCAAGTTAGGGAAGGTACGCCCTTTTAGAGGGAAGGTACACCCCTTTAGAGGGAAGGTACGGCCAAGGAGTCAAGTTTTCCCGTTGGTGAAAGATAGGTAGAAGACGGGTGATCGGCTTAGGTAAACGGGTGCTTTGAATAAGAGGATGAGTGTTTGGATCAAGGAGATGAATGCTTGGGGTGGGGAATGGATACTTGGAATGGAGGGATGAATGCTCATAATGTGCAAACGAGTACTCGAAACGAGCAAACAGGTGCTCGAAACGGGCAAATGGGTGCTCAAAATGGCTGAATGGATGATGAGAAAGGCTGTTTGGAGGGAAGGTCTACCCAAGTTAGGGCAGGTATGCCACTCTGCAGGGCAGATACGCCCAAGGATAAGGGAAAGTTCACCTATTTACTGAAAAATAGGCAGAAACGAATGCTTGGATCAAGTAAATAGGTGCTCAGAACGAGGGGGTGACTACTCTGAATGAGGGGATGATTGTTCAATATGATGAAAGGATGTTCGGAATGGGGGGACGATTGCTTAGAACATGCAAACGAGTACTCAAAGTGAGCAAACAAGTGCTCGAAATGGCTGAATGAACGATGGAAAAGGCTATCTGGAAGGTGAAAAAGGCTGTTTGGAGGGAAAGTACACCACAGTCAGGGAAGGTACGCCCCTCTGTAGGGCAGGTATGCCCCTCTGTGGGGAAGGTTCACCCAAAGATAGGGCAGGTTCTCCTAACCTAAGAAACAAGCTGTTTGACTAAACATAAGGAAAAACTGACTGTTTGGAGGGCAGGTTCGCCCCTCTGGAGGGTAGGTACGCCCCTCTGCAGCAGACTTGGACTTGACTTGGATGAAAATGACTATGGCAGAGGACCAAACAACAAGCAATAAGCAAAAGCTGACTTGACTAGACGAATATGCATTGGTTTAGCACAAGGAAGACAACTTAAACAACACAAGCCTAAAATTAGCAATGAAGGGTATGGTTGACATAATCCTTAATCTAGGATGAACAAAGTGTCTAGGGAGTCCTCGATATACTCTTGGTACGTGAGGCACAACCATGAACACTAGCCCGTCACAGGCGTAAATCGGGAACCCCAGTGAGATACTGAAGGGCTCAAACCAACTCTTCACGTCTATCTAGGTATCACCCTAACTTCGACGGTCCACCAGACATGACATGACTAAATTGGGGTACAACTTTGGCTCCCCCCCTTTCTATACCCCACCGGTACGCATGGTTGGGATCGTCCCTTGGGGTGATGAAATCCCCAAGCAGGTCTCGCTAAATAGAGAACACCACATCTTCAGCTACTCCCCAGGCTCACATGAAGTGCAAGGGGAAAGTGTGAATGAAGTAGTGCCCCCTTGGGTGACACAATGAACTAGCAAACATGAAAAGAAATAGTTTGACTCCCCTTAATTAGACTATGTGTCTAGATTAATCAATGAAAATGATAAGAAAAATGATAAACAACTAGATAAAACAAACGTCCTGCAAGAAAACGTTAGTTTTTTTGATCTCCGTTCTTTGACCAGGATGAAATAAGTTGAAAAAATGTTAGCAAAAAGATAGACACATTCACAAATAGATGATGTTAGAGTGTTAAGAGTCTCAAAACGATGAAAATGGAAGCCAAAATAGAGCTAAAATGATTGTTTTTACCTCACAAAAGGCTTTGTCTGGGAAAGTTCACCCCTATCTGGGTTAGGTGCACCCCTATGTAGGGTAGGTATGCCCCTCCTAGGGTAGGTACACCCCTTTGCAAGGGTAGATATGCCCCTCTATAGAAAACAATGAGCAAACAGACTGAAAAAGAGCTAAAAATAATAGTTTTGCCTTGCAGAAAACTCTGTTTAGGGAAAGTCTGCCCCTCTGTAGGGAAGGTACACCCCTCTGCAAGGGTAGGTACACCCCCCTGGGCAGGTACGCTCCTATGCAGGGTAGGTATGCCCCTTTGCATAAAACAGTAAGAAAACAACCTAAAAAAGAGCTAAAAACAATAATTTTACCTTGCAAAAAGCTTTGTTTAGGGCAGGTCCGCCCCTCTGTAGGGTAGGTATGCCCCTCCTGGGTAGGTACGCCCCTTTGTAGGGGTAGGTATGGCCCTCTGCAGAAAATAGTGGACGGGGTTGCCTGTCTGCAACCTGAACTTGCAAAACTTAAACAACAACAAACATGAAAGATAGGGACCCGTTTGTGGGTCCCACCAGGCGTGCCAGGAATGTGATCAGGTGAAATATCCTTAGTCTAGATGATGCAAGACAAAGTGAAAAAATGAAGGAAACAACACCTAACACCTCATGATTAGCCTAGTTGGATTCAAAACAAAGAAAGATAACAAAAAATTGCTGATTATACCTTGTCTTGAATCGATCCTTTGGTTGGCCCTTGATGGTTGATGTTGTATGATCCTCCGATGGAAAGATGTGCTAAAGTGGATGCAAATGGGTTCAAAAGGATGAGGGCTTGATAAGGAATGCAATGAGCAAAGTGGGTAGTTGAGAAGATGAATACAATGGATATGATGAAAGCTTGAAGATGAGTAACAATGGAGGATGAGGGTTGAGCTTGAGCTTGAAATGAGAGATAAGTTGAATGTGAAAAATGTTGAGATTTGAATGAGAAAATGCATCATGAATGAGAATGAAAGAAAAAATATTTCATTTTATGGAGAGAAGCCCTAGAAAGATGGACGGTTGAGATCTTGCCAACATGGGCAAGATGAAGGGTTGAGATCTTGCCACCACGGGCAAGATAGATAAGGACACATGAGGTGGAAGATGACATGTGATAGGAAGGTACTTGTAAGTACCTTGGAATAAGGATGATGTGACATTTCAATTATCACATGGGGAAGAGGAGAATATTGGAAGAATAAAAGTGAATTTAAAATTCACATGATTGAGAGATCTTAAGGATAAGACAAGGTTCCCAAAAAGAGAGGTGAGAAGTACCTTGGATAAGACAAGGTCCTTAAAAAAGGAAGTACTTACCCACATGCAACTGATGTGACAAGTCAAAGGTTCTAGAAGACTTTGACACATGTGAGTGATGTGACAAGTCAAAAGGTTCTAGAACTTGCATGGGAAAGAGGGGATTCCTTGGAGGAATAAAAAGTGAATTTAAAATTCACATGGAGAAGAGAGGAGTCTTGGATGAATAAAAAGGAATTAAAAATTCCTTGGGGGATGGGGAGAGTTGACCAAAGTACTAATTAGGCTTAACTGATCAATAATTAGAAGATAATTAGTGGTTAATAAGGATTAGAAGCCAACTTGCAAAAGTTGGAGGATGTGACACATCCTAATCAAGGATTAGGCATGTGCACATCCCTAATGAAGAGATTAGGAGGTGGGTTAGGATTAAGTGAAAGTGATGTGACATGTGAGGAATTAAATAAATGTCATATTTATTTAATTCATTTGATGAAAGGAGAATTAAAGAGATAAGGTATTTAATTATTAACTAAATACCTTAGGGATTTGACGGAATTAAGGGTATTAATTAGATAATAGTGATATTACCTAATTAACACAATCAAGAGGATGTTTAGAGGAAAAGGGATAAATTTGGACCAATGTAAGTGTCCAAATTTAGGTGTCTACAATCACCATATTGGACTCTCATTTGAAATAATTCCTAGTTTAATTAGCATTGGCGATAACAATTCATAGATCACAGGGATTGACTTTGGACGTAATTGCATTCTATCCACACAAAATATGAAAACACAAATTAGTTTGTATAGCTTTCTCATGTTTAAGGATCATAGAGTCTTTGTACTTGTTATATATAGTTACATCATAAAATTTATTTATCTAAAATAATTGATAACAAATGTTTCATTTATAAAATAAGATAAATCAAAACTTATAAACTAAATATCACTCTTTAGACTTGTCCTCATCTATGTTAATTATATCTCTCAATACTTGTGGCCTATACTTGTGGCCTAGAAGCCCCATGTGAAAGATGATGGGATATAGAACTATTACTTTAATTAAGGTAATTTCCTTAATTATGATGATACTTTCATAAAATTTCTAGGCATTCCAAAATACGCTATGTTTAATTATAAAGCATTAGAATTAATTACTGATAAGGTGATAGATATTGCACATGTATGTGATTATTATTGAAATATGATGAAATGTTATGATAAATTATGTTAATTATAACAACTAAGTGTCTTATGTAGAAACTAATTTGCTATGCAACAAGAAGGAAGCATTAAACCAAAATCAATGTACTGTTGCAGACTTGTAACCATAAGAGTTGGTGATCTGTAGTCGAGGGATTGTGAACCTGTAGTGAAAGGGAGTGACACTTGTAGTCGAGTCAATTGTAAATATTTTGAACATTTAAGACTTTTTCCACTAATGGGGCACTTCGCCACAAGGTCAGAAACTCTTCTACACATGACCAAAACCTCAACCATTTGCCTATGCATGCTTGAGAAATCAGTTTCCTTACCTTCAACAATAAAATCAAATTAGGACTATATCTATATTCCAGAATAACCCTCTTCCCTCTTTCAAGGAATGAGTCAACAAGTAGTATCTAGGACTCCTAGTTATTTAGAATTAATTATAAATGGTAAAACTACAGATTGAATCAACCGTAATTTTTCCTTTAGCAATTATATTTTCTCTTTTGAATAGCAAGCAAGTACGAATCTTTTATCTAAATTGTTGAATCAAAATGAGCATGAAGAATAGAGTAGATAATTATCCTGTAAGTTAAGAGAGTGTTGACACCCAAGCAAGGGCCCACTTGAGGTATGTTACTACTCTGTTGTTGAAATTAGTAATTAGTATTTTATCATTCTACATTTGATTGTTAATTGTTAAAAGTGATTACTCATAGATATAATTTATTAACATTCATTAATCTGTAGATATAATAATCACCCATAGCATTAACTTGTAGCAAAAATTTGTTATTTAGTGAATGTAGATTCTATATGTTTCCTTAAAATAGGTTCCCTTTTAGTTTAGTAAACTTATTACTATACTCAAACTTCATAGGAACACTTAGAAATTTTCAGTCATAAATACAATACCATCATCATCATCTCAAGAAAAATGTCCTTGCTTCACATATAAATGTAAATTATTGCTAATGATTTCTTGATAAAGGATTACCCAATTCATTGGGTAGGAGTGCATGAATTAGATGCCCACATCATTAGGTAATAAGGGAGAGCATACATTTTTTTTCGTGATGGTGCCAAGCTATGAGAGTTTATGGGGTTTTAAAAGTTATCTTTTTGCTTTCCTAGGCAAGATAGTGTAGACACCTAAAGATGACTAATACATTTTCATTGTATCATTTTATCGTTGGGTGCTGGCAAGAAGTTGACTCCACTTTTTGGCCATTTAGTGGAAGTGTTTTCCCTGATTTTCAGAATTTGACACATTTGACCTTAAAATTTGAAGCACTTAGAGATAAAATCTTGGAAAAAGTCACTGATCATAAAATGTAGTGCTCAGAGTTTAGTTTCTAAATATGTAATTTATTTCAATACCTAGATGATACAAATTGATTTTCAATAGGCGTTTCTAAAAACCATTGTTTAAAAGTCATTTTTTTTTACCATACCATGCACATGTACGTCATCCATATTTTGACCTAAATAATCATATTTTTCTATGTCCTTTTGGGAAAATATTTGTAACTCACTGAAGCACAGTTTCCATATTTTTTTGTAATTTTTTATTGATTTTTTTTGTTTATTTTTTATTGGCCATATTTGGTGTTTTGAAAAATCATGTACGTCACACATAAGATGACCTAAACTTATCATTTTTTGATTTTGTTTTTCAAATTGAAAAAAATTGTCTAAAGTACACTTTTGTACAATTTTTTTTCAAAAAATTATGTTAATAAAAAGTTATTAAAATACTAAAAAACCATGATAATTCAAGTTTATGGACTTGTTTCATCATAAATTAATTGAAAAATAGGAAAAATAATCCAATTGTAAAAAAAATTATATATTTAGAATCTACATTGTCTCATCTATAATGGGCTTTAATTTCGTCAAAAAATTCTTAAAAAAAAGTCTTCAGACATATGCCCAAAGTCACTATTTTCTTGTGACATTGCCAGGACCTTCAACTTGCAGGTCAAACTAGGTCCAAAGCTTAGGTTTGGGTCCCCAAGCCTTTTCCCGAACTGAAAAACAAAGCAAACACCCAACCAAAAATTAAAATTTTAATAAATGGGATCCTGTTTTGAAAACAGGATCCCGTTTCATAATTTTTTTATTTTTTTTAATGAATTTAAGAAATGGGATCCTATTTCAAAACAAGATCTCGAAAACAGGATCCCGTTTCATTATTTTTTTATTTTTTTTAATGAATTTAAGAAATGGGATCCTATTTCAAAACAAGATCCTGTTTTTAAAAAAGCAGGATTCCATTTTGAAATGGGATCATGTTTCTTAAAATCATAAAAAAATATTTTTTAATGTTTTTATGAAACGAGATCCTGCTTTTTAAAATATGAGATCCCTTTTTGAAACGGGATCTTGTTTCTTAAATTCATAAAAAAATTATTTTTTATGAAACATGATCCCGTTTTTAGCTCAGGGTCCCGAACCTAAAAATTCTTGTCTCATACAGTATATACTATGCATCTGTCTGGTTATTCAGCAACTATTAGGTTGATGAAATCCAAAAAAAGATCAAGAGGTTCCTATGGTTTGATGGGAAAGGGAAGAAAAAGAAGCATGCTGTAAGGTGGGACTGGTGCTGCCTAAGCAAGACTGATGGCGGGCTGGGGTTGAAAGACCTAAGGTTGCAAGGAATTGTGTTTGCATCCAAGTGGATCTCAAGGGCTCTGGAGGGAGACGAGCCTTGGAAAATCTTGGTTAGGAGCAACATTGAAAGGGGAGTTCCAAAGCATGCCAAGACATGGAAGAGGCTCCCTCTAAGCGACCTCATCTGCTGCAGACACCCAATTGTCCCTGCGAGGTCTATGGTCTTTAAGAGCCTTTAGAAGGCCTGGGAGTTTATAGGACATATTCACAATTCACAAGCCTTCTCGAATAATATTGTGTTTGTACAAAGGTCAGTTTGGTGGAATCTCTATCACAATGGTAAGCCCTTAGCATTAAAATAGGGTTACTCGACCAAAATAAAGGAATTAAATATATTGCTGATATCTTGGACCAAGAAGGATTGAAAGATTGGAATCTACTCAGTAATGAATACAAGCTACCTAACTCCAATTGGAGGACATACTTCATCATTAGGGAGGCCTGTAAGGAGATTCCAGAAAACACAAACCATGAGGTTGACTCTGATCAATATAAGGACTTCAAGTGGATTGATGGCTCTAAGATCACCAGGCTGAGTGCTAACAAAGTGTACAACACCCTCACTAGTCAAGTTGAAATCTACAACCACTTAAACAAAACATGGGAAGCAAATATAAATCATCAAGAATGGGGAAAAGTGTTCAAAAACACTTGGGAAAGGGTGCTCGAGCCAAAGAAGGCCTATTTTCATTGGCTTCTACTGCTACAAAGGATTCCAATAAAATATAAGGCAGAAGACATCGAGATCTGCAACTTATGCAGAGTGTTGGAGTCCATAAAACACATCTTCTTTGACTGTGTTCGCAAGGGAAGTATGGAATCTTTTTTTCCACAAACAATGCATATGGGATAAAATGAATAATTTAAGAATTGACATAATTATTTTGATATTTTCTAATACTATTAGCAAAAGTCTAATGCTGTTCTAGATTATTGTTTCAACTGAAATCGTTTGGTTCATTTGGAAAAAGAGGAATGAGGAAAAATTCAGCGGGGTCAAGCATGCACTTACTGAGTCTTGTAAAAGTATCACACTTTCTAATATTTCCATGTAGGTGGCTGTAATGATCAAGGTGCCCAAGGCAAAATTCTTGAAGCTCATTGAAGATGGTATTATTCTAGTTAGTATACAGGAGGTCAACTTTGCATGTGATTGGCAATACACCACAGAGGTATTTCTCAAAGCTCTTGAGTTGTTCCAGAAAGAATACAATTATAGGGTAAGTAAATATGGTCATGGGAAGGATCCCCCCCACTGCTCAACATTGAAGAATTCTCCCGAGAAGATTTTGCTAGAATTGTTTTTTCTCTGTGATATGTATCTCTTTGTAAAAACTAATATGTAAAATAAGGGGTTGTAGTTGTTATGTTTTTGTTGTTCAAAGATGTAAAGGGGCTGGGATAGATTGTTAGTTTGGTTTCTTTTCAAAAATTATGTGCATATCGCTGCTATAAAACTCTCCATTGTGCTGTATACTATTGTTCTTACAATAATTAATACAAAAAAAAAAGCGGGATCCCATTTTTTGCAAGCCAATTTCATTTTTTTCCTAAGGCAAAAACTTCACATTTTGTGGACTCATCTTTGTGCTTTTACCCTATTATCCTCGTCACTTTTCTATCTATATTAAATTTAATTAAGTAAATATTTCTCTCATTTTTATCCATAATAATTAAATATTTTTTAACTATTTAATTATCTTAATATTTTTATCATATCTATATTAATAAAATATTTTAAAATTATTTAATTAATTTATCATTTATAATTTTCCCTCCAACATTAATTAAAATCAAATTCAATTTATCTTTGGTCCTCTATTATTAAATAATTTTCAAAATTTATTTAATTAGCTAACTCCTTTTTTAAATAAATTAAAAATAATTTATTTAAATTAAATATTTTCTTCTACAATAATATTATATTTATTTATTTTGTAACTATCATTTTGAATTCTTCTAACTTTCCCTCCTTCACAAAATTTAAATTATAGGTTTTACCCTATCTTGAATTTTCTTATCCATTGATCTTTCTAATTAATCTCCACAATTGAGAAAATATCAAGTGAAGCATATAAATACAAGGCTTTGACTCATTCATATCTCTTAGCTAGCTTACATTATGATCAAGCTATCACTATCAAGCATTATCAAGCAATAAAGTTATCATTTATCAATTATCAAGCATTAGGTATCATTTATCTTTAAGCATTTTATCTTTTTACCATTATCATATATTTTTTGTTCTTTCATGGTTATTGTTACTTTGAAGAGCAACCCATAATGAAGAAAATCAAGTTCTTTGCTATGATGACTTTGTTATTCATTTATGAGCCAAGATTTAGAGCTTCATCGAGTGATTGTTGAAGTGTGAATTTGTAGTTCCATTGCATTATTACTATTTGTGATTCACATTTTCATCATCTATATTCTTACATACCTGATGGGACCCATGTCCTTGCGTTTAACAAGAAATTTCACAAGAAGTGCATTTATTTGAAGTTGTGGTCAAATTTGCACATTCAAAATGATTTATAACACATTTTTGCCAACTTACACTGCATTGGGTTGACATAGGTTGCATCTGGTATATATAACATATTTGAGTACATTTGAAGAGAGTTTTATTTTGTTGACAGGGAAGATATATCCTTTTGGTCCATCTTGCAACGTATTTGAGCCAACACATGACACATTTGGTATATATACATATTTATTTTTTGTATTTTTATCAAAACTGCACATTTGATGAACATTGTAATGTATTATGTGAATCTTGTTGCACATCTAGTAAAATTTGCAACATATTTGGCACATTTTGGTGCACATCGGACATATTTTGTGTCACTTTTGGCATCTTTTGTTGAGCTCTTGGTCAAATTTGTTGTACATTTGAGATATTCTTTTGGCGCATTTTGCATCTCATCTAAAGCATTTTGTTGCACTTTTGGGCTCTATCACTACACATCTAATCAACATTTAGGGATAAATTAAAAGTTGATTTTGGTTCATTCAAATTTGATTTTTTTTCAATTCTTAATAGCTAACCTCATTTTTGACCTAAACCTAACCCTAGATCTAAGACCTTGTTATTTTGGTTTCTTTTGTTGTTGCTCTTTGTGTGCAAAAGTTGGATCCTTAAAAAATTCAAGGGTCGCAAAAAGTGGATTTGGAGATCTTCATCAAATCATTATCTCAAATCTAGAATTGGACTCTAATTTCATTCATTCTAATCACCCTATCTCTTTTAATTTTCAAAGTGCTCAATAGTTTCATTATTTTCTATGATTGACATGTCGTTTTCACATTGAAATTGGGCTTAAAATCAATCTTTCACATTTGGATGTAGGATTTAAAATAAACATTTGTCTTTTAATCCCCAAGATCTACTTATGTATATGCTCTCTTCTCATGTCCAATGGTGATATTGAGAATATAAATAAGTAATATTGTTTTTCTTTTAGGTGGTCTACCTAGAGAAGTGATCACTCTAGGGGATGACCTCAACTTTCGTATTTTGATGGATTATAAAGAGTGGGGGTGTATCAAAATACATGCCTCTTGGAAGTGGAATGTCACCAATCTTGGCTAAGCCTCTAAGAACTTTATACCTTAGAGAAGTGAAGATGGAGAGTGGGTTACCCTTTCATCTTGACTATTTGGCATTATTCTCTTTCATCTATAGATTAGGTGTCACGTACCTTTGTGGTATATAGAGGATACCCATAGTTGATTTAGTAGAGCCTAGTTGAAACTTTTTGACCATCTTTTCTTGTGTCTACAAGGATTTATAAACCCAATTGAGTAGGAATTTTCATGTGTCTTTCGTGTTTGAATATTTAAAAACACCTTCCCCACTTGAAACCAAAAAGGGACATAAAATCCAAATTGAGCCATAAGAAATTGGATTTTGCATTATATCTCTGTATGATTTTAATATTTGAACAAATTGGAAAAAAACCAAAAAACATAAAAATAAAAACATTCCAAAAAAATATAAAATTGAAGGAAAAACAAGAAAATATATTGTCTTTATCTCCTTAGATTTAAATTTGTTAATGTGCTTGATGCATCTTTATATGTTGAAAAGGTCAGTAATTATTTTTGGGATATCTTGTTAAAATTTAGAGTTCAAAACAAAAAACACATTGCTTAAAACCATTTTTGAGAATCATAACAATGCTTTTAACATATCTTAAAATAAAAAATCTTACAATATTACATTGCCTTGTCCTTGATAAGATTTGGAGGAGAATATTTTTTTTCTAGCTTGTCATATCATTATCAATGTTTATCAAAGTTCAAATTGGATCTCCTATCTTTTATCTCTAACTTTCATTTTTTCTTGGAAGTTGTCCTACTTTAGGTGACGTGTTAAGTTGATTCATATCATTTGTGGATATACCATCTTGAGAGCTTCAAGGCTACTCTTGAGTTGGAAACTTCCACTATTTATCAAGTTTTCTTGGACTCATAAGTCTAGTTCAAGTAAACCCTATCAATATTGATCTTTATCATCTTGCTTGGACTCACAAGTCTATTTCAAGTAATAATACATCATCATCAATCAATAAATTTATCATTTGTAGATATAGCTTAACTTTGATCTATTTTGGTTTTGAGCAACAAGTATCAAATTGTTGAAAGAAAACCCTATTTTATCTGTCTTATATCACATATGCCAATTAACATCTCAATATAAGAAAAAATGGAATCTTAACAAGAGGAATCAAACACTCCAACAATAATGGGGTTTGGTCGATATGAGCAAGGAGAAAATTCAAACCCAACCATTTTCATAGAGATCCTTCAAGGATACCTTATATAGAAGATGAAGATACAAATTGAGACCCAACATTAAAGAGTTACAAGAATTTGACAAAGACCCTAGAGCAATGAAAATAATGAGCATTTTTTCAAATATAATCCCAATCATTACCTCCAAATGTTACTTCAACAAGGTGCTAAAATACCCTCTCATATTATCAAGGAACAAGCACACAATCTCATGAATTTCACCATATCATACACTTTGGGAGAAGCAAGTCAAGTCAATAGACCTCAAACATCATTGGAAAAGGTGTCTTCCACCTTCACATATATATCACAACCTCCTTCTATAACATAAAAGTTTAATGGAAAACATATCAAGATATTCTTCATGATCAATTTGCACCCAAACCATCACCTACCTTTGCCAAATCCTATCTAAATGAGTACCTTAAACATAAAAAAATGCATATTCCACCAAGTCAACCTCAACAACATTTCATCCCACCAAGTCAACCTCAACAATATTTCATCCCTCTAAGCCAACCTCAACAATATTTCATCTCACCTAGCCAACTTCAACAATATTTCATCCCACCTAGCCAACCTCAACAACATATTATCCCACCTACCCAACCTTGACTAATTTCATACCTCCAAGCCAATCCCAATAAAAATTTATCCCACCTAGCCAACCTCAACTAATTTCATACCTCCAAGCCAATCCCAACAACATTACAATCCACTAATTCAACATCAACAACAACATCATATTCCCATAAGTGTACCTCCATTAACATAGGTATAAATGACTTGGCCAAAAAAATTCATGAGTTACAACAAAAGATCACAATCATGGAAATGGAAAATGCAAGAACTAAGAAGACATGCACATTAGAAGACATATTTCGTTATCCTTTTGACAAATCTTTAAAAATGATACTTTTTCCTTAAAACTTTGAAATGCCTAAGTTTGAAAAATACAAAGGAAGAGGTGATCTATAAGAACATATAAGATAATTTTACATAGTGTGTCTTGAGGTGACTCATAATGATACATATATAATGCACCTCTTTCCTAGAAGCCTAGGAGGTCAAGCTATTGAGTGGTTTTCACATTTACCTCATGAAATCAAGACCTTTCATGAGTTGGAAAACGAATTCATTGAACACTTTTCATATAACATTTGAGCATGAAACTACCATGACTGACCTTTACAATGCTAAAAATAATAATGGGGAAACATTTGCTTCCTTCCTACAAATATGAAGAAACTTGGAAAGTAAACTTCCTTATACTATTCGAGAAAAATAACTCGTTCACATTTTCACTCAAAACTTAGTTCATGGCATGACCTTTCACTTGCAAATTCAAGGTGTACATTTAGATAGGTCATTGAAAAGGGTATTAAAGCTGGAAAATATCTCATTAATAAAGGTCTTGTGAAAAAATTTAGAGATAGGATGGATAACCCCTCAACATTTAATGATAAACCTAGAATTTAGACCAAAAACAAGAACATTATCAATGAAGGTGTGGTCGATACAAAAACAGTCGAAAACATTCAACCTACCATACAAATAACATAAAAAAATCATAAAAATGCTCAAGGTGTTAATATTGAATCGACCTTGCAAAAGTTGACCAAGCTAAATTTATCACAGTACTGAAAATAATAAATTTTGAACCTTAAGTCAAACCTCCTTGGTACAAAGAGAATGAATATTTTGAGTAACATAGAACCAAGGTGTTAGTTTTTGTGAACCCCAAATCTATGTACTCTGCAAAACAAAGAGATTAAACACCTCAAGTTAGACATTGCAAGTATAAACAAGGATTCCCCATGGAATCCATTTACAATTCAAACTAGGAATGAAAATATGCAAGAACACAATACAAGAGATAAACCAAAGATGAAATCCTAATTTAAATAGCAAACTCTTGATCCCATGGGGGAATTGGTGCCAATTTGATGTGAAAATTTGGTCCTTTCCCAATTCCTATGATTGCAAGCTTTGATATGTAGACTTGATGATGAACTTTGATCCAATTTTGATGATGAATGATGAAGACTCCAAGCCAAATCTGCAAAGAACCTAGCTATGAACTCAATGGTGTGAAACTTGATAGATATTTGAGCATGGCAACTTTACTCAAATTTTGGATGATGAAATGAGGAGAGGAGCTCTTCATTTATAGGACTTCAAGATGGATGAAAGCCCAAATTTGAGCAATGTGGGACTAAATTTCATCCAAGGATATGGTGCCACTTGTCAAGCTATGAATGGATGATGGTTGTGCAAGATTTAAGGTTTGTGCCAATAAATGCCAATATTTAAAATTCAAATTTGTTGAAATGACATGTAAGAGGGAAGAGAAAATGCAATAAATGCCACTTGGCTTAAGGCAAAAGGACATGTAAGAGATCTTAAATGCCTTGTTGGATGTACATGTTGACTTGGAATTTTTGAATTCAAATTGAAAGAATATTCCAAAAGATGCCATGTGAGGGAAAATAGGGATTTAATAAATGAATTAAATCTATTTTCATGTGCAACTTGCATTATCTAGAGGATGTGACATGAGATGAGGTTAAATTAATCAAGGGTTAATTAATTAAACAGGAAGATTAGATGATGTGACTTATTTGACTCAAATTTATGGATTTATTTAAATCGGATAAAAGAGGAATATGATAAGAGGCTAATTAAATAAATATTTTGATTTATTTAATTAGAAGGGATGGTGTTAGATTAAATCAAATAAGGTTTTAATTTATTTAATTTAATGGATAGACTTTAGAGATTTAATCAAATAAATTGATTATTTAATTAAATAGGGATAATTAGGTCAAATGGATTGATTTTTTTTTTTTTTTAAAAAAGAGGGTAAAAACTTTATTGAATCATAACAGCATTACAAAGTCCAAAGAAGGAAGCCACAAGGGGCCAAAACAACAAGAATTAATTCACACCCAAGAAGCACCTCATATCCTCAGCAACCCACTCCTCAAGAACAGGGGCCATATCAACAGGGAGATTGCTCCAATCATCCACAGACCAAGAATCAGTCTTTTCCGACGCCCATCTAGCCAGCCCATCAGCCACCCTATTCCACTCCCGTGGAATATGACGGAAAACAATGGACTCCAAGGTAGAGCACAGAGAAATAATCTGTTTGACAACCACAGCTAGCTGCCAATTCACATCCTCCAAATTTTGATTATTCAACATATCAATAACCACCTGAGAATCAGCTTCACAAACAATCCGCCGCCATCCAAGGGAAACCGCACGCTCAACCGCCAAGAGAATAGCGCTAGCCTCCATAAGATTATTAGTTTGCAAACCACGATACATAGAAAAGAAGAAAACCACCACTCCAAGGCTATCTCTACCAATACCACCAACCCCAGCATGCCCAGGGTTACCTCTAGAAGACCCATCAGTATTAATTTTCAACTCCCCTAGAGCAGGTGGGCACCAAAAGCCCTCACGAGCAACCCTCTCACGCCCACGCCTACGATGCACTTTACTCATAATACACTTCCCCCCTGTGGCAAGACCCAGGGAATTTACAACACCCAAGTCCCCAGGAGCAATCGGCACAGACAAGTCACACTTTGCAGTCAAAGTCTCCAGCAAAGCCCCAAGAATTCGCCTCCAAAGTTGCCCCACGAGCAATTTTTTATCCAAGAATATTCTTCTGTTACGTTCCAACCAGATTTGCCAAACAATCAAACTAGGACCAATGCTCCAAGCAATTTTAAGAAAAGAGGTTGTAGCAGGAGAAGAACCCTGTCTCTTCCAAAAATCCTCCAAAGAAGAGACATGGCAACACGGTAAGCTCCAAAGATTCCACCAGTGATGCCAGATAGTCTTAACAAAAGAGCACTGAAAAAATAGATGTGATAAGCATTCATCATGCTGACCACATAGAATGCACATGGAGGGGCCCTGGAACCCACGTTTGCAAAGATTATCCCAAGTAAGACACTTACCTTGAACCACGAGCCAAGAGAAAAAATTACACTTAGGCCAAGCAAATTTATTCCAAGCATGCTTCCACCAAGAAACCTGGGAGCTTCCAAAGACCTGTTTATCCAAAACCTGATAACCAGAGGCAACTGAAAATTTTCCTTTCAAGTCAGGTCCCCAAGCAAGCACATCAGCCCCTTGGAGAGAATTGCAGACACGACTCGATAAAATCTTAGCAAGCTCTTGACGATCCTCCACTGCACCACCAGGAGGCCAATCCAAGGGGCTCTTCCACCTAGACACAGAAATTTGACCCAAAGATTGTTGAGATTTAAAATCTGCCACATGACTCCAACCCGCCTCCACAAAAATCTGGCACAAATCTTGGAGATGGGGATGAGATGACACAATGGGTGGGTATCCATCCCAAGAATCATACCAGAAAAGAGCATCTCGACCCCCATTACAAATCCAAAAAAGTCCCTGTTTAACCAACTTGGCACCACGTTTAAGGGTACTCCAGATCACAGAGCCTTTCCCCTCCATACTAAACCTTGATACCTCCCTACTTTCTACTGCCCCCAAATATTTGAAGGTCAGAATTTTAGCCCAACACATATGCTGTTGAGAGCACCAGCGCCAATACAACTTAGCAGCCAAGGCCTGCCCATTCAAATCAGCCCGCCGTAAACCAAGACCCCCCTCTTGCTTTGGCCTACAAACAACATCCCACTTCACAAGACTCCATTTTCTATGAAGAAGATTACCAGCCCACAGAAACTGACGAGACAATTTCTCGAAATCTCTAATAAAACTTGAAGGAGCAGAAAGAACAAAGCATTTATAAATAGGAAGAGCCTGGACCACCGACTTTAAAAGAGTCACTCTACCTGCTGAAGAAAGCCACCTGCAAGTCCAATGACTGACCAATCCTCGAAACTTATCAAGAGTCTCTTGCCAAAACCTTTTGGGGAGAGAGCGAACAGCAAGAGGGATTCCAAGATAGGAAAAAGGAAGCGAACCAATTTGAAACCGAAGGATACCAGCAATTCTCCTTTGAATACCTTTAGGAGTGTGGAAGAAATATATGAAGGACTTCCCCTCATTTATGCATTGCCCAGAAGCTGCCAAGTAACTGTCCAAAACACTGCGCCAATTGAGAGCCTCCTCAACCTTAGCCCTACCCATCAAGGCAGTATCATCTACAAATTGCAGATGAGACTGAGGGGGAATACCATCTCCCCAACTCCATCCCTGAAGCAATCCACTAGCAACCTGAGCACGAATGAGTCTTCCCAGGCCTTCCGCAAGGAGGATGAATAAGTAAGGAGATAGGGGATCTCCTTGCCTAAGGCCTCTAGAAGCACCAAACAAACAAGTGGGCTCACCATTGATAAGCACCGAAAAGGAGGAGGAAGTGACACAACTCCTAACCCATTCAATCCAACCCTCAGCAAAGCCAAAAGCTCCAAGGATTTTAAATAGAAAACTCCATTTAACACGATCATAAGCTTTAGCCATGTCTAACTTGATAAACATAGATTTATCTTTTGAGGATTCCATAGAGTGGATGGCCTCAGCAGCAATAACTACCCCATCCATGATCTGTCTTCCAGCAACAAAACCCCCCTGCTCTTCAGAAATTAAGTCATCAAGCCAAGGCTTCAGCCTTTCTGCGATCAACTTAGTAATAATTTTATACACAACATTACATAGAGCTATAGGCCTAAACAAATCCAAGGAGTTAGCTCCCACCTTCTTAGGAATAAGAGAAAAAAATGTAGCATTTAGGGACTTCAACATTTGTTTATGCATAAAGGATTCTTGGACAACCTCTAAAAGGTCCAATTTAACCACTTCCCAGAACTCCTGAAAAAATTCAATGGGGAATCCATCAGGCCCAGGAGCTTTACCTTTCTTCATCTGGAATACAACCTTCTCAAGCTCCGACAAGGTAATAGGAGCAAGCAATGATTCATTCATTTCATTAGTCACCAGCTTCGGGATACAATCTAAAATTTTAGCTTCATCCTCCTCCGCAGGAGGCGAATCCTCAGAGAAAAGGGTAGAGAAATATCGAATGCATTCAGCTGAAATAGAGGCTGAAGAGGACAAAGATTCCCCATTAGGCAACAGAATAGAAGAAATAGCATTACCTTGTCTCCGATCCTTAACTGAGTTATGGAAGAAAGCAGTGTTTCGATCCCCAGCCTGGAGCCATTCAATACGAGACTTTTGTTTCCAAAAAATCTCTTCTCTTAACTCCCATTCCTCAAGCTCTTTTGTTGCAGCAACCTCTAATAAACTCAGCTCCTCTGAGAGGCCTTGATCTCGAATTTGTCTGGTAATTAGGTCTAGATTATCTCGCGCCTTTTGCTTTTCCTGAAATAAGTTACCAAAATGCTGCCTATTCCATCTTTTCAATCTGTATTTAACATACTGGAGCCTCTTTGAGAAAGAGTACATGGCAGTGCCATATGCTGGCTTCCCCTGATCCCACCAACTAGGGAGCAAAACATGAAGAGATTCATCCCTAAGCCACATGAGTTGGAACTTAAAGGTCTGTCTAGCACACCGTTGAGGCACATCAACCACTAGCTTAATAGGCCAATGATCAGAACCACGACCATCCAAAATTTCAGAGCTTATCAACCACCTGTCCCCCACCCAAAAACTAGACACCAAAAATCTATCAAGTCTTTCAGAAATAGAGGCATCGCCAATTCTCCTATTATTCCAAGTAAAAAGACCATTGCCAGGTTTGATATCCACAAGATTCAAAGCAGAGATATTGTCCTGGAGCAATAATGCAGAAGCCTCCAACCTTGCAATACCACCTCGTTTTTCTGCAAGCTCCGTGATAGCATTAAAATCGCCTCCAATAATCCAAGGATGGTAGGGAAATAAGCTGCGAACTAAATGAATGTTGGACCACAAAAGTTGCTTTCCTTGCAACTCCACAGGCGCATACACATTGGAGAAGAGAGCAATTTCCCCTGACATAAAACAAGAGGCCACCATGGAAAGGGAGGACCTGAAAGACACCCACCAAAGGGGGCAAATCTTACGCGGGTTCCATAAACATGCCACCCCGCCAGAAGACCCTTGAGCACCAATGCATTGGCATCCACCATTCCCCCATAACTTAGGAACTAGATCCATCATACCCTCCACAGAGAGCTTAGTCTCCTGCAAAAAAAGAACATCAGGCGAATGACACCTAATCAAATCCCGAACAGCTTTTTGTCTAGGGCCACTGTTCAAGCCCCTAACATTCCAAGAGAGAACTATCATTTCGAGGGGCATGAAAAATGCGAATCTAGAGTCTTGACTGACCCTGACTCCACCAAAGTCTCCCCTATCATCTTAATCTTTTCCTCATCCTTCTTCCTTCCCAGCTTAGAAATTTTCTCCGGCCCCCCCTTCTTGAGAACTTTTTGCAGAACACCCAACTGAGAGGACGCCTTAATATTCTTCTTGCCCACCTCTGGACCAACTTTTTGCAAGAGGTGAACCTTATCTACACTATCTTTCACTACCTCAGCACTACCACCCAACTCAACCTGAACCTCCATTTGACGATCTGTCCCTAGAGCCGAAGTCCCATCAGTAAGCGGAGCCATAATCCCCTCTGAGTTGAGCAAAACCTGACTAGAATCTTTCCCAACCTCATCTAAGCATGGCACTCCCATACCCCCCTCCTGTTGGGGAGTAAGCATTGCCTCAACTAAAGGGCCATGCTGATCAATATCTAGAGTCCCATGATCTAGATCCAAAAATCCTGGGTTCACCTCCTGTTGACTAAGATCCTCTAGCACCTCAAACCTGTTGAAGGTGTCCTCCTCCTGCCTGTCCTTCAAAGTCCTTTTATGACCTTTATTTCTGTTTCGGCCTCTAACGGGAATAAATCCATCTTCCCTACCACCAGAACCCTGAATGGGGTCCTTGCCCTATCCACCCTAGGTGGATTAGCTGAAGGTTGAGAAGAATGAGCCTCCAAAGGCTTGGCCTTTGGACATCTGCGCAGGAGGTGACCATACTCATGACAGAAACGACAACGGAAGGGAAGTGTTTCATAATCCAGCTGTTGCACCCATGAATAATCTCCTGCACTCACTTCTAACGAGTCTGGCAATGGCTTACTTAAATCAATTTCTACACAAAACCGGGCAAAAGTCATTACCTTTTTGAATTGTGTTTGCTGAGAAGAACCCACAGGTTTCCCCAGCTTCGAGGCTAATAGGCACAACACATCCTCTCGCCAGCATTCCACAGGGAGCCTTGGAAGACGGACCCAAACCGGAACCCGATTCGGAAGTTCCTCTGCCGGGTTGAAGCCAGCATGCCATGGCTTAATAAATAAGCCCACCTGGTTATAAAAATACGGGCCCCCTTCAAAAATCCTATTCCGATCAGCCAAACAATCAAAAGTAACCATGAAGTAGTTATTTGCCAGGAGGCGGATCTCCATCTCTCCCTCAGGCATCCATGTCTTTTGAGCCCACATCTCCAAGAATTGCAAAGAAATTTTCAAACCTAAGAATTTGCAATAAAGAGAATGTCGTGCATAATAATCAATGTCTTCAGCCAACATCTCCATTGGAATGACTACGCTCGGCCTCTCTTTACACCGTTCGAGGCACCCATTAATCTTCGGAATTCTAGGCCCCCCTACCGAGCCCATCTCGACTTTCTCAGGTTCCACCGAGAAAAGATTATTATCAAAAATCTTCGAACCCTGTGGAGAGGGTTTCGATCCAAAAGCAGAACGAAAGTCCATATTGGGACAAACCCTAGAAGATTCTCCAGTATCCATCAAAGAGCACACAATGCAAGATGAGCAAGCAAGGCCCAAATAAAACCAAGAGCCCTTCGAAGAAGGCACACTCCACTGGACACCAAGGTCGCAACCCCCCAACCCCAGAATACACACCTGCTGCAAAAGAAAAGAGCCTCCCCCCAAATAGCGTAAAAAAACCCACCCCCAAGAAGCTTCAGAGAAGAAGAGAACAAATCTGACCCCCAACTACACATGCAACCACCAAAAGACCACATGCAGGCCGAGCCTAGATGGCTGCGGCCTCATGCAGCGCTTGCAGAGCCATCCTCCCTTACAAGTTGAGTTCCCTTCCACCGTTCTCAAACTCTTTGATTACCCAAATGGATTGATTTAATTAACAAGAGAAAGTGACTTAATTAGACAAAATAATTTATTTAATTAAGAGACGAATATTGATGAATTTAATCAGATAGGGGAATTTGATTAAATGGTTAGACCGAGGGATGATTTAGGAAGAAACGATGTTAGTAAGTCAGGATCAGATGCATGATGTCAATCAGTATATTTTCGATGTCTACATTTTGCCCCTCTTTGAAACAATGCATTCGCTGCGTTGGTTCAAAGAATAAATGATCTCAATCAAAGCCAAAATTTTTTGGTATCAAAACTTGCTCCACTGTTGCATGGCAAGAGAAAGCATGCCATTATAATGCCCCCTCGAGAGATCAGACGAAAATTTCAATTTTTTGGGTGATCTCGCGAAAAAAGAGACAAAGTGCCTGAGAGGTCCGAAAGGGGTTTGGGAGGCTAAAAACATGTCTAAACGTAATAAAATGATGAAAAACAAGCCTCAAACAGACGAAAACAGGTTTGGGGGTCCAAAGCCCTAGTAGGACAGCCCTAGAGGGTCAAAAAACCCTAATTTTTAAGCTTAAAAGGGGCCCGAGGGGTCACTTTCAAGTCATTTTCACACACCTCCGCTAGCAAACCTCAATATTTGAGCTCTGACCTCTTGACGATATGGGGCAACGACAGCTTCCTTTGCACATTTCCGACCAAGTTTGGACCTACCAGCGGCCTCCCGGCATCGGTGCCCCGGTATGTGATCCTTATCTTAGCTTAAATTTTTTATTTTAGCACATTTATGACATGTTTCAAGGAGAACTCGCCTCCAGACACTATTATAGCACCGCTCGGTGTTTAAAGTGCACCACTTTTAACCATTTTGTGCTGCAGCAGTGCAATTTGAAATTTTAAAAATTCCACCACTAGGATCGGGCTCGGCTCGGACTCGCGGGCGAGTTTTGGAAAAGTGCGGCATGGTGGCGCCCTTTTCACGAAAAATGTGACACTGGGGGCCAAAGTGCGCCGTGATGGCGCTGTTTGGAAAATTTTTGGGTCCAGTGTTGGAGTTTGAGGAAACTCAAACTGTGACGCCTTCACAAATTGGGCCGTTGGGAACCAGTTTGAGGCGTTAGGTCAGGAATTTTCCAAAAATTTTTAACATGCTGACTTTGCTGATACAGGACGGACCCAGGGAGCTCTATTTTTAGGAGCACCGATCGCGGGATTTAGCGAGTGTTCTTCAGGACTTCAGCGATAGAGATCAGGATCAGCTGGGTGTCGCAAGACTATGGCACATTACGTATGCGGCGCCTGTGCGCACCCACCTTGGGATGTTGTTGGCGCTGGCGGAGTGATGGCACAACAAGACATCATCTTTTCATCTTCCCACTGGTGAGGCGACCATCACATTGGAGGACGTCTAGCAGATTTTACGATTGCCCATTCATGGCCACCGGGTGATCTACGACATGGAGGGACGCACCTGCTGCACCCGAGTCCTCGCCACTCGAGATATCATCTACTGCAAGGGGTAGATCGAGCTAGAGAGGTACATAGTTATAGCCCCTCCCTTCCACTGGGCGATTGCGGCG
The DNA here is from genome assembly GCA_007258455.2 of Sequoia sempervirens. Classification (NCBI taxonomy): domain Eukaryota; kingdom Viridiplantae; phylum Streptophyta; class Pinopsida; order Cupressales; family Cupressaceae; genus Sequoia; species Sequoia sempervirens. The sequence goes on from VDFB02271358.1 coordinate 1,267,467,384, forward strand.
ATCATCTCAGGCCTGGTTGCGCCAGACAGATGAGGGCGGTACTTCAGTCCTGGATGGGGATACTGCTTGGAGAGGATGGTCTGGGACAGGCCGGTTTGATTCGCGTGGGGGCCCGTGCTTTTGGCTTCACTCTACAGGGACTTGCATGAGTACGTGTATGCAGACGGCTGAGCGCTGGGAGCCGGAGTTACCTTGCTACATGTTTGGGCATGGGAGCACATTTCTGTGCTATGTCCACGAGTGGTTTCAATTTCGATGGGGGCAGAGGATGCCCTTGTGGCATGATACAGAGGGGGTGTGTCCTTCACACACACTGGAGAGCATGGGATCCTGTACTGGAGGCGGGTCATAGATGAGATGCTTGTATTCACATAGAGACCATACCTCGGTCAGCCTGGATGGGCTGATGATGCAGACCAGCTCTTCTATTGTTGCCAAGACAGATACATGCAGGGGCGGGAGCATACCATGATAGAGAGGTACCTTCCAGGGCACGTGCAACGTCAGTTTGGAGAGCCGCAAGATTAGCTGAATGATGACTACATGGCCGTGTTTGCATGTAGCATGACACAGGTGGCATGGGGGCCAACTATTCCCACCGCAGAGGCGGTTGACAGTTTTTGGCAGCTGGTGGTCCGACCTTGGGCCTATGATCATGGATTGGCAGATTTGGGCATGACATAGGCCTATAGAGACTTGTTCAGGCCTCCTCTCCGGTTGACTGTTCCAAGTGAGGACCCAGAGGCACACAATATCAGAGGCAGGGGCAGAGGGCGAGCGCAAGGGCGAGGTCTGAGGATTGAGATCCATCGGGATCCAACAGAGATGCCCCCATTTCCACCAGATCATGGAGATGTCCCCATGTAGGACCAGCAGCAGGATCCGCTAGTCCCACCACCACGAGCAGAGGGTGAGGGTCAGGTTCCTGTACAGCCACGGGCATAGCTAGCAGGGTAGGAAGACACATGGGATGCCTTGATTTTGTAGCTACAGGCACAGGTGCAGGCAGTGATGGTTGAGAGGGACCAGGCACGGGCTGAGAGAGAGAAGCTTAGAGTGGAGAGAGATCAGGTTGTACAGCAGTGACAGGTCGCAAAGCTACAAGCAACTACAGAGCTGGGCCGTAGGTAGTAGATAGAGAGCATGACAGCCGCTTCATCCTCCCAGGGTATAGTGCCAGTCCGATCTTACAGGGAGGCCATTCGAGAGGCAGAGTACTACCATCGGGCCTATCATAACCATGTGCCTAGAGTAGCCTAGGTCCCAGAGTACTTAGAGCAGGCCAGTCAGAGACCACCAGAGGGTCACAGTGACAGGGGAAAGGGTAGCATCCACGAAGATCGGGCATGATTCAGATGATACACATTTTTGGTGCCTTATGGGCTCATTTTTGATAGCCCTGATGGGCATTTTTGTACCGATTGACATACACATACAATGATCCGATTATTTTTTTTTGTACTATGACAGTTGATGATATGATATATATATGAGTCAATTTTGATGTGATGCAATGTGTTATTTATGCATGTATGATTTATTTTTATATGCTTTGCAGTGATGTTTTATGGATGCATTTATTTCTAATGATGTTAATGCAATGCTTATGACTAATAGATCTATATTATGCTAGCCTATGATATGATGTCAATGATGTTATCTATATGATGATTTATTTTATGCCAATGCGATATGTGATATATGGTTTTTGATCTATGGTATACGCAATGATGTGAAAAAATGCTTGTATATATGAGATAATTTATGGATGAATATGATATGATGCAATGGCCGTGATATGATGCAAATGAAATGATGGTATGAGATGCAGGTGTTATTATCCTAAATGATGATGTATGTGATGCAATGATATGTTAATGTGATGATATGTATGCCTAATGAATGAGATGCTTCCGTTCATGTTATGTGATAATTTATGTAATGGTGATAAATGTTTATGCAATGATTAATGTAATGCCATGAGATACCATGTAATGGGTGGAATGCAGTGTCATGAATGCATCTATTTAAAATGCAATGTGTATGTTTCCTATATGATATGCTTTTTATATGAGATGTGTATGCAATATGTTAATGATTTGTGGATAGAGGATTGATCCCGGTGATGGTGATGATGATCAACTGTCATAGTACTTTGTTAGTGCAGTTAGTAAGAAAAGAAGAAGTCATTTCAATAGGACACAAGATAACGTGAATGTAGATGATGATGATACTTGCCGAGGAGTTGGGATTTTCAAAGGGCCAAATTTTCTTATGTTTGATAACACATGTGGTAAGATGCATCAAGGTATAGGAAACCAGGATGACATTATACTTCGTGTGATGGACTTTGACTTGACAAACAGATAAGAGTATTCTTGTTCACACCTGACATACGAAAACCTTGCTAGGATGCACTTTAGAAATTTCAAACACCTTGGACCAAAACATAGAAAGGTAAACCTTTCTATGCAATAGTCAACAAGTTGCCCTAGACCTCTTCCATACCTACCTAACAAAGCAAGTATTCACCGAAGTTATATTACAAGGACGTCCAACAAGAACAATAGACAAAAGATAATGATCGTTTCCCCATTCCTATTTCTCTAAATCCTCTGCTTTGGGATATCATCGAGAAGTCCTTGGAATGAGCGCAAATAAGATAAGTCAACAGATAAAACCAAGTAAACAAACAAACTGATGCTCTTCAATACCGCTAACAGAAAAAGAATGTGTTTTCTAAGGATGATAAAAAAAACTTATTGCCAAAAGATAATGCCCATTGTAGGAAGGATTCATCCTAGGACATGTTAGTGGATGACGGCACGTCATTTCGTTTATCCAAAGTGTTCTTTCTGATAAATAATGCCCTGTGTAGGAAGGATTCATCTTAGGACATGATGTTATCGGATGATTGATATGGGACTGTTTGGATGATGTGTTACTGGTACAAAGAGATAACCAACTTGCTTATGCACTGACTTAGACTTAAGACTTGACGTTTTTGGGTTTTCACATTTTTAAGTTGTTAGACTTGCTTCTAATTGTTTTACCAAAGGTTGATGATGATGATCAGTTTATTATGAGTGATGTTTATTGCAGGTGCAAGTGAGATGAGATGGATTGATTTTTTCAAATATTTGGATGTTTTTGATGTTTTGCAATGTTTTGAGGCTATTTTTGGTATTTTTCAACGTGTTACAAATGTTTTGATTTTCAATTTTTCAATGTTTTTAGGATTATTTGAGATTTTGACCAAGATACTATCCTAAAGACCTATCCTAGGGGTCTCGAGGGTTGATCAACAGATGAGCCTTGCCTACGTTATACATGCAAAGACCATGTAGTTCGACTGACGACTTGACCAATTTACAGATGGTGATATACATGATGAGATGCCAGCTTATTATGATGAACTCCTATAGGACTGACCTAAATGTCTCGGGGGATGATCAATGATCAACCTTGCCTATGTTCAAGCTCAGAGATGATGTAGTTCGACAAGACGACCTTGGTTTTGACTGTTTGAGGACTTTTTGACCTGTTTTTGGATTTTCTGATGTTTTGATGTTTTTGGATTTTTTGATTTTTGAGGACTTTAAGACCATACATGAATCCGATCCGATGAGAACGTGCCCCCAACGTGATGTAATAGACTACTCCGATAAAGGCAAGACAAGCTGTCCTTGAGGATGGGTTGAGTAGTACTAGGAGGGATCATGATACGAACATAGGACCAAGCTATGGTGCAGATGCGAATGGATGTGTGATGGATGGAAACCTAAATGCGATGGATGATGGATGCAAAATGGATGAATGATGCAGATCAAGCCATAAAGATCCTGGTGGATGGAAATTGCTTATTTATGCAAGGCGCCTGTTTGCCAGGTTTTCGCCAAAGTACTTGCCCAAAGTGCCACCGAAGTGGTTTTCACTAGAGGACGATTTTTTTGATCCTTTTTTTGATTTTTTGCTTTTTTGCTTTTTTTGTTGTTACCAAGACGCCTGTTTGCCAGGTTTTCGCCGAAGTAACCATTTTTTCAGGACTTTTTCTAATTTTTTTTAGATTTTTTGGTTCTATACCTTGAAAGAATTAGGCATAAAACTTTTTGAGATGGGAGTTATTTATTGGCTCTTGCAGAGGTTCCCCTTCAGGTGTTGATAACTGATATGCCCCTGATTTGTAACTTACTATGACGATGAAAGGTCCTAACCAATTAGGTTCGAACTTGCCTTTGCTGCTGGGGTTTGGAACATTCTTCTGATTTTCTTTTAAGACCAATTCTCTGACTTGGAAAGTTCTGCCTCTGATCTTCTTGTTGTGGCTTCGTTTGAGTCTATTTTGATAGACTTGCAGATGATTCAAAGCATCTATGCGTCTCTCATCCAGTAAATCCAGCTCATTTAGTCTTGACACCTGGTAGTCCTCATTAGTGATGAGGTTTTGCAATGATATTCTGAGGGATGGGAGCTCGATCTCAATGGGGAGTACGACTTCTAATCTGTAGACCAAGGAGAATGGGGCGGTGCCAGTGGGTGTGCGGATGCTAGTTCGATAAGCCCAGAGGGTGGGATTAAGCTGCAAGTGCCAGTCACGACCTACATCATTAACTGTTTTCTTGAGGATTTTAAGGATGGTTTTATTCATAGCTTCTGCTTGGCCATTGCCTTGGGGATAGTACGGGGTGGATAAGTGATGCCGGATTTTGAATTTCTCGCACAAGTCACGAACCTCCTGGTTCTTGAATGGTGTCCCATTATCTAAGATAATGGCTTGTGGAACACCGTAATGATAGATAAGATAGTTCAGGATAAATTTTGAGATTTGCTTCCCAGTGATATACGTCATGGGTATGGCTTCCACCCACTTTATGAAGTACTCAGTTGCAGTTATAATGAATTTGTGGCCATTGGATGAGGTTGGTGAGATTTTCCCAATGATATCAAGTCCCCACTGTGAAAAAGGCCATGGTGTGATAATCGGGTGAAGCTCTTGAGCTAGAGCATGGATGAGGTCCCAATGCTGCTAACATTGTAAACACCTTTTAGCATGATCATGTGCTTCTCGCTCCATTGTGGGCTAATAATACCCCAACCTCAGTAGTTTCTTGGCTATGGTTATTCCACTCGAGTGTGATCCATAGATACCGTTATGAACCTTAGTTAGAGCGGTTAATGCCTCCTCAACATTTAGACAGTGCAGTAAAGTACCCTCTATGCTTCTACGGTATAAGGTATCACCTAGGATGACAAATTTGGATGCCTTTTTTATAAAGGTTTGTTTTAGGCTCGATGGTAGGTCAGCGAGTATGACTCCTATGCGAAGATATGTGTAGATGTCATGATACCAAGGATCACAGGACCAATGATTTGACACACATATTTTGATTCCGGTACCTCGAATGTGGGAACAAGAAGCTGCTCGATCAAAAATTCATATTTTGGTACGTTATGAGGGATGTTTAATAGGGACCCAATTGTAGCCATGGCGTCAACTGCTCTGTTGTTAGTTCTTGGAATTTGCTCAAATGTTATGTCAATGAAGGATTCCTTTAAAGTCTCCACCAGTTTCTTGTATGGGGCTAGCTTGCCATCCTTAGTCTGATATTCATTATTGACCTGATTTATGATCAACTGAGAGTCTCCATATACCTTGAGAGCTATGATATTCCATTGCACTGCTATCCTGAGACCTATAGTCAAAGCCTCGTATTTCGCTATGTTATTAGTGCAGGGAAATGCTAATTTGTATGACTTCGGTATGCAGTCCCCTTGTGGGGTGATGAAGAAGAGACCAGCTCCTGATCTGTGTTGTGTGTATGAACCATCGAAGTATAGTTTCCAATGGTCTGCTACGTTGAGGTTAAAGATGGATTTGTCTAGAAATTCAAATACAAGAGATTCTCAGAATAAATGGGTGCTTCTGCTAGTTGATCTACAATAACCTATCCCTTGATTGCTTTCCTCTCTACATACTCGATGTCATACTCTAACAGTATCATTACCCATTTTTCCATTATGCCTGTGAGCATTGCCTTGGATAAGAGATACTTGAGGGGATCAATTTTTGCGACGAGCTTTATCTTGTGTGCTAGCATATAATGTATGAATTTTTGGGATGCAAACACTACTGCGAGGCAAGCTTTCTCGATAAATGAGTAATTTAGTTCATGGCTGACCATTGTCCTGCTAATATAGTAGATAGCCCTCTCCATTCCGTTTTCATCATGTTGAGAAAGAAGAGCTCCAAGGGCTACTGTTGTTGTTGACACATATAAGATCAATGGATTTCTCGGGATAGGTGGCATTAACACTGGTGGTGTCAGTAGATATTCCTTGATTTTGTTAAATGCCTCTTCGCACTTTATATCCCATTTGTATACTACCCCCTTGTGGAGAAGGTGCGAATATGGGTTCTGCTTGTCTGCCAGTTGTGCTATGAACCGTCAGATGGATTGAAGTCAGCCCTGGAGGCCCCTCAGTTGTTTTAATATCTTTGGTGCTTCCATCTCGAGGATTGCTTTTACTTTTGCTAGATCCACCTCAATACCCCTCATGGACACTATGTATTCTAGCAGTTTACCTGATTGTATGCCGAAGATGCACTTCTTGGGATTTAGTCTGACTTTGTATTCCTCCAGTTTGTCAAAGATAGCACTTAGGGTTGCTATATGATCTTGTATTTTTCTTGACTTTGCTAGGATGTCGTCGACATAGTCTTCGACTATTTTGTGAATCATATCATGGAATATTAGTGTCATGGCCTTTTGATAGGTTGCTCCTGCGTTCTTTAGGCCGAATGGCATCATGTTCCAGCAGTAGGTCCCCCATGGGCAAGTGAAAGCCATCTTGTGTTGATCTTTTTCTATCATAATCTGGTTGTATCCTGAAAATCCGTCCATTAGTGATAGCATCTCATGTCCTGCTGTCATATCTACAATCATGTCGATATTGGGAAGTGGGAGATCATCCTTGGGACATGCTTTGTTCAAATCTCTGAAGTCCGTACAGATTCTGATGGCTCCGTCAGGTTTTGAAATAGGTACTAAATTTGACACCCATTCTGGATAATCAATTGGTCATATGAATCCTGCATCTAACAATTTTTTGAGCTCCATTTTGACTAACAGAGCAATTTGAGGATGAATTTTTTAAAGTTTTTGTCTGATAGGTTTTGTATCTAGATACATTGCTAAGTGATGAACCACAGTCTCTAGATCAAGTCCTGGCATGTCAGCGTAACTCCATGCGAAGTTTATTTACCTTTCCTTTAGGAATGCGGCTAGGAGTTCTTGCTCTTCTGATAATAGTGATTCCGCATAAAATGTGATGTGCGGGGCCTCCTCTGTTCCTAGGTTGACTGGGTTGCATTTTTCAGCCAAGACTACTGACTTCTCTTGATGAATAGCTCTTAGGGGAAGATTGAATCCTTCATCCTCAGGTGCCTCAGAGAGGTTTTCACCGTTGGATACGTCCTTTCTTTTTAGTACTTTCTTGTCAGAGAGTGCCACGGTGTGGTTTTCACTCAAAGAATTGGATATGATTCTTAGTTTCTCACTTTTGCGACTGAAGGATTCAATTGTTTCCCCGTAATAGGCGTGTGTGTCCAACTTCATTATAAATCCTGCCTTGTGATCTCCATCTAGAATGTTATCCCTCAATCCCATGAATTCTGAGAGCACTTCATCATTTTCAAACGTATTGAGAACTGCTGGTCCTCGTTGGTCATAGTCGATCAGTTGGGGGTAGACTAAATGAATCTCATGATTTTGACTATCTGGTTCAAAGGATATGGTACTAATCATACAGAGGGTGGTATCTTCGAATAGCCTAGGTAGATTGGATAAGGTATCTTCATCATCGCTACTAATATAGGGCTCAGTTATAAAATTATGTGTGTCCCTACTTGTGACTATTGGTGAGTGTACTTGTACTAGTACTGGCTGAGGAGAAACATTAGCGGCTCTAACCAGAGGACTTCGGCCATGTATGGTTATTCTCAGAGTGGCACATCCAAGACCAAGATTTTTTATAGGTCGCGTCTCTGGCATGATAGGTATTATGAGCCCATTGTCATTTTGTCCCAGTCTTTGATTTTGGTCATAGCCCATTGCAAGCATCATGTGTAGGCCTTTGCTTCTTTCGTCCATTGGTAAATTAGCTGCTGGTCTTTCATCTTGATACATGTAAGATGGATCTGCTTCAATGACTTCATGACCAAGGTCTCCCCATCTTGTGAATTTGGGATAATCCTCAGGATATGTTTGTGATGTGGAAGCTTGATTTTCTTGTGGGCATCCTCGTGATCTAGGAGATTGTGGTAACTCTCCTATCACAAAAGCATTGTTAGGGAGCCTATAACTTCCACAACCATCCTCTTGGATGATGAGCTTGATGTCAGATATGGTGGGAATGGCAGGTGTCTCTGTCGCAGAAGTGGACACGAGAGTGGTGGGATCGATGTATTGTGTGGATGGTCCCTCATCATTTTTTGGCACTTGGGGGATTTTATAATACTTGGCCTCAAGATTCTTGCAATATGAAAATGGCTCAGGATCTCCATGGATGGTAACCTCTTGTCCATTATGTGTAAATTTAACACATTGGTGGAAGGTTGATGCTACGACTTTCATCGCATGAATCCATGGGCGTTCCAGGAGGATATTGTATGGCAGTTCGAGGTCCAAGACCTGACATGTGGTTTCCATGAGTGTTGGCCCTACTTGGATAGGGAGCTTAATTGTGCCTTGAGACACTCTTTCTTGGTCATCATATGCTCTGATTGTGATGCCCTTGCCTTTGTCGATGGAATCTTCTGATATTTTTAACTGCTTGATGAGGCTAAGAGAACAGATGTTCAAACCTGCACCTCCATCCACCAAGACCCTTTTGATTTTGCTTTTGTTTACAATAGCTTCCAAGTGAAGTGGGCAGTTGTGAGATGGTTGGGTAGGGAAATCTTGGTCAAAGAATGTAAGGAGATTAGGTGTTATGATATTTCCAACCATAGCTTAGAATTTCTTCGCATCAAGATCTACAGGGACTATAGATGAGGCTAATGCTTCCTCAAGGATATTTTTATGCGCTAATGAGATTTTTAACAACTCCATGATGGAGATGTGTGCTGGCGTTCTTTTGAGTTGGTCTACAACATTGTAGCTATACAGAACAACTCTTGATGAAGGGACTCTGTGAGGTTGGGATGATCCTGCAATGGTGACTTTTCCGCCTCTTGTGGTGACTCCACAATCTTCGGCATGGGCGCCCTTGATAGTGATGACCATGCAATCTTCATTTAGTGAGGCAATGATAGATTCATAGACATGATTTACATTTCCTTTCCCTTTATCACCTCTATTTCCTTTGTTTCCATGATTCGACATCAGATTCGTGTAGATTTTAAGATCCTGATTTCTTGTGGGTGTTTCCACGTTTATGATTTTCTTGTCGATAAGATCCTGGATGATATTTTTGAGTCTCATGCAGTTGTTCATGGTATGACCTTTGATTTTGTGAAATTCACAAAGTTGGTTCTCATTATACCATAGAGGTTTGACATCAGGTTCTTGGTAGTTTTTGAATGTAGGAGGTTTGATAAGTTTTTCGTCAATCAATTTTTTCATTATGTCCTCCAATGGTTCCCCCAAAATAGCGTATTTGCATTTTGGATAAGTTTTGTGTTGTGGCGGTCCCCTTTGGTCATTTAGATTGTTGATGATTGGATTGTTATTATGTTGATATGTTGTATGATGAGTGTTTTGATGTTGTGTTTGGATTTGCGGTGTGGGTGTATGTTGGCGTGGACCACTAATGACCACCTTGGCATCAACGACGCCATCGTTAGTGATATTCTTGTTTCTTGCCCATGTATGAGGTTTATCGTTGTAGTTTGATGGTGGGCAATTGTTTTGTGGCTCGTGATATGATGTTGATTCGGCAGGTTGGGTCACAAGGGCTCTTTCGATGCTGAGCGCCTTGGAGATCAATTGCTCATATGTAGTGATTCCCTGAACCTTGAGATGAAATGATAGGCGGCTTTCAAGGTTGGCGATAATTGTGCAGACTTGTTGTTCCTCTGGCATTGTCCACTTGCTTTGATTGGCCTTGAATCATCATCGTTGAAGGAATGAGGTGAAAGACTCATTCTTTCCTTGTTTTAGAGCGAAGAGTTCTTCGAGACTGACATCCATTGTAATGTCACATGTGTAATTTCTAATGAATTCGTCTTTGATTTCTTGGAATGTTCTAATGCCTATGGGTAAGCGAGAGAACCATTCTATAGCGGGACCTACCAAGCTCCTAGGGAATAGCCGCATCAGGTACGTATCGTCATATGCGACCTCCATACAATGAACCTGGAATTTCTTGATGTGATCTTCAGGGTTTCCAATCCCTCATTATTTGTCAAATTTGGGAATTTCAAATCCCTTAGGGAATGGTTTCATGTCTAGGCTCCTATCAAATGGATAGGGACACAAGTTGCTTTGCGTTTTGGTTGTCTGCCCCGATTGAAGGTTGAGCACTTGTTGTGAGAGCAACCTGAGTTGTGTCGTTACATCATTCTGGGGATCAGGGGGTGGGATGAAAGTGTTTTGGGTTGTGGTTTGGGTTATGGGTTGGATGGATGGGTTGGTTGGTGTGTTGTTTGATGGTATCTGCATGTTCTGGCAAGCAAAGTAGGCTTCTACTTGCTTTTGTATGAACGATGCCTGCTGTTGATCTTGTTGCTATTGCACTAGGATTTGTGCTTGTTGTTGCTCCAACAATGCTTGTTGTTGTGCTTGTTGTTGTTCCCACAATGTTTGTTGTTGGGTTGCCAATTCTGCTGCTTCTTGTTGCTCTTGGTATTGCTTTAATGCATGTTGGTATGCCTGCAATTGTGCTGCTTGTGCAAGAAGTTGTGCTTGTGCTTGTGCTTGATGTGCTTGATATTGAGATTACGCTCGAGCTTGGGCTTGTGCTTGTGCTACTTGCGCTTGTGCGGCTTGTTGCTGCAATAAAAATTGTGCTTGTGCAACCCTTTGTGCTTGTAATGCTTGTGCAGCCTGGGCAACTTGTTGTTGTTGTTGCAATAAAGCTTGGGCTTGTTGTGCTTGTTGCACTTGTATTGCGGCTTGTGCAGCTTTGGAAGCCCGAGTGGCTTGTTGTATGACTTTTTGTTTTTGTACTTGTTGATGTCCTCTTTGGAAAGCAGCTTGCAATGCTGCATCATATTGAGTTGATGTGGTGAACGTTGGTGGTGGTGGATTTGGAATGGTGGTAGATGATTATGTTGTGTTGATATTTTGTGTGTTGGATAATGGTATTGATGTGATTGGTCCTTGTGAGACCATGCTTTGTGATGTTAAGGGTGTGTTTGATGGTGTTTCCATTGCTTGTGTATTTATCGTTTGTTGTTGCGATATCAACGGTAAATTTTGAGTGTTTGGTGCAATGCTTTGATTGATTTTTGGGATGTAGGTTTGATTGATACTTGGTAGGGGAGGAATCCCTAAACCAAGGAGTGATGTGGATGATAATGGCAATGGATGAAGAGGTGGGAATGTAAGGGGCATGAGTTGTTGTGAAAACATCGCGGTGTCGAATAAGCCCCCTAGTCCGAACGTATCTCCCTCTTCTTGTGAATTTGTGAGAAGAGGTGTTTGTGGTGCTTCGTGAAAATATGATGATGACGGATCGTGATGGAATGTGAGAGGAACATTCTTGTGTAATGGGTTTTCAGGTATGCTTTGTTCCAAGGTAGTGTTTGCATCCAAACTTTGATTATTAACAAGGGGATGTGATTGAAGAGCATTAAGGAATGTGTTTCCCTTGTTAACATTTGGTTGGGTTGGAGCAAATGATGTTGTGATTTGCGAAATGTTTTGTGTGACGTTTTGAGATGGAGGTGTAGATGAGATGGGGATGGTGGATGAGATTGGGGGAAATGATGTGTCCATGATAGTACTTACATCAAAATCCGATGACAACTTGGCCCCTTGTTTTGCTAGTTCAAGCATGTACAATGAAGGGTTAAGTCTCATCATAATGTTGATGATTCTATGGTTGTCTGGATTTTGGAGCATTTCTGCCATTTCCTCGTGAGACATTCTGAAAGTGAGGTCCTCTCCTTGATTTTCTTCTTGGGGATGTTGTGATGATGAGAGGGTCAATGGGTTGCTTGATTCTGTTGGATTCATTTCTGCATTGGTTTGGCTAAGGTCACTTAAAGCGGGTGTTTCTTTGTTGGCTTCCATACTCTTCTTGTATTGAGATCTTGTTTGGACTATAAAACAAGGATCAAGAATATGGGAGATGAATCTCTTGATTCTTTGGATTGATCTCTATTTTATGTCCCAAAGTGAAAGTTTTTAGGATGCTTTTTTTTTGAGGATCAAAGGTGATGATATGATGATGATACTAGGGATGGATAATATGGATGTTCTTGACTTTTGATCAATCTTGAATGAGACACTAGGCTTTAGGACTTTGGATTTTGATTTTGGATTTTGAGATTTTGAGATTTTGTCCTTGACTTTTGATTATGCTTTTGATTTGAATTTGGATTTTTTGAACAAAAGATCCTAAGATGTTGGATGATGATCTAAGGGATATATTTGTCCAAAGGATGATAATTTGAGTATGTGTGAGGAGAAGGATGCATCTACCCACATCTACTTAAACAAGATGACTGTTTCACTAAGCATATGGAGAAGGATTCATCTACATACACTAAGCTAGCCAAGATGATTTTGATAACTTTGACTAAGCATATGCAAAAGGATGCATTTACACATACCTAGCCAAAGATGTTTTTGATAATGTTCTCAAGGATTTTGTCTCAATGATTTTGATGATGGTTTGGATTTTTCCATAAAGCCTAGTATCAAGGATGATTTCAAGATTTATCAAAAGGTGATGACAAGGTGGATTTTGTTTTGATGTATGGATGAAAGATTTTTGATAATGTTTTGATCCTAAGATGAACCTAAAAGGACACTTTGTTTGCCAAGACCTAGGTATTGAAGAGCATGCATATGCTTCCTAAAGACCTTTGTAACCAAGAAATGATTTCATTTGAACATTCATGTTTCCAATCAATGATTTTTGCTTTTGGGATTTTGGAGTCTTCAACACATATGAAAGTTCATTTTGTTTAGCTTTGCTTAATGGCTTTATTTTACCAAAAACACTTTCTTCAATTACGTTTTCAAACTAAGATGTCCAATGTTTTAATTTCTTCAAACCCCACAAGATATGTTATGTGGAAATTTAATGAACTTAAGGCAAGGGGTTTTCCTATTGTTTACTTAAGAAGACAAATTGAGATTTAATCCAATGCTTAGAAACCTCTAAGGATGTGAATCCCAAGGGAAAGCAATAACATATGGATTGAGTCAAATGTATTTGTCTTCAAAAGGGTTTGAAATTTAGATGGTGTTAAGTGTTTGTTTTGAGATGTTTTCAATCAAGCAATGGATTTTGTTACGCAAGAATAAATACAATCCTATGGATGTGTAAGACAATATTTGTTGGATTCCCACTTGGACAAGTCCAGCTACGCTTATCTCTAGCGAATGGTTAGATGCTTGACCCCATTGGCTCCCCTCCACGACACTCACTTATACGGGGCAGCCAAGCATCAACACCCATGAAACTCCCATGGCATGTTTTCCATTTCTACTAGAAGATCGTAAAAGTGTGGGGTGGATTTAGAACGATCGTTCTTGTACCAACAAATAGATAAAGTATTTTGGCAAATTCTAGCACATGGGTTTTAGTAAGGACTTACCGTTCGTAGGAGTTGACCCAACGTGGCAAGAGTCCCCTTTTAGATCCGTCTTGTCGGAGTCAACTGTGTGATATTGGTGTTTCTTCCAATATCCACATTTATATCCCGGTTGGAAATACTCTTGGCTTTATAGTGTTACCGATTGAGTCGTTCCCTTGGGTGATTACTTTTTCCCCAAGGCAGGCCCTCTATGGTAAACAAAAGTGAATGAAGAACAAAATCCATAACTTGATCAATCTTTGATAGCAACAAAGAGAGAGAATGTACGCGAAAATGCCCCCACTCACACTCGCACAATAGTTTGTTCAATTTTAAGCCCAAATCTAAGTGTGGAGGTGATTGCTTTGTCTTAACCCAAAGTCATGGAAAAGACCTTTTGATTCTCAAGATCACTATAAAGCGCGAGAGAAGCGCATACGTCCTTTTCCAATGGCTTTAGTCTAAGTAAGCCTTCACGAAAAACACAACTACACTTGTTCTTTTTAAACCCTCAAAGCAATATGTGAGTTCATTTTAGAGCACCAAATCACAAGTGAAAGACATTTGTTCAATTGTTTAATCCATAAACAAAATCTAGTAAGTTGTAGATCCTAAGATTCTTTTTAAATCCGTTTGTAAGAAATAAACAAAAAGAATCCTTTTTAAACCCAAATGAAAGCTAGTGTTCTAAAGAAAGAAAAAAATGACAAATTCCTAAGGAAGTGTTAAACAAACACTTAAGTGTTAAAAAACACTTTGACTAGACAAAATATCATCTCCATGCTTCTCCTTTGCTTTTGGCTTCCAACCTACAAAGAAGACAAATAGTTAAATTCTGGAAAAACACAGAAATTGAATAGTAAAAATTTAATTTTTCCCTTTTACTGTCTTCCAGCGTCGCAATTCGTGAAGGCGTCACTATTTTTTCCTCCCAGCGTCGCTCCCACAGCACCGCTGACTGGTAAGCGGCACTCTGTGTCAGGACAGAGAGCATGATTGCGTCACTCTTTTGCTCCAGCATTGCGGTTTTTGAAGGCATCAGAGTTTTGAATTTTTTTTTAAAACTAATGCAGATCAATGAGTTGAACAGCGCGGTTTAGAATTTGAAATTTTTGGCGGGATGAGCCCAATGACACTAAAACAGCGACGCTGATGTGCCCGCGGTGCTAAAACAACAACGCTGACGAGCCCACGACGCGAAAACAGTGACGTTGATGAGCCCGCGGCGCGAAAATAGTGATGCTGGCGAGCCCGCGTTGAAATTTCCTGTGTGTGCAGAAAAGCACAGAATTTTTGAGAAAATGTTAGAATTTGTTGATTAGCTCTCCTTCTAGCGCCAAAATGTGAACCCCAAATCTATGTACTTTGCAAAACAAAGAGATTAAACACCTCAAGTTAGACATTGCAAGTATAAACAAGGATTCCCCATGGAATCCATTTACAATTCAAACTAGGAATGAAAATATGCAAGAACACAATACAAGAGATAAACCAAAGATGAAATCCTAATTTAAATAACAAACTCTTGATCCCATGGGGGAATTGGTGCCAATTTGATGTGGAAATTTGGCCCTTTCCCAATTCCTATGATTGCAAGCTTCGATATGTAGACTTGATGATGAACTTTGATCCACTTTTGATGATGAATGATGAAGACTCCAAGCCAAATCTGTAAAGAACCTAGCTATGAACTCAATGGTGTGAAATTTGATAGATATTTGAGTATGGTAACTTTACTCAAATTGTGGATGATGAAATGAGGAGAGAAGCTCTTCATTTATAGGATTTCAAGATGGATGAAAGCCCAAATTTGAGCAATGTGGGACTAACTTTCATCCAAGGATATGGTGCCACTTGTCAAGCTATGAATGGATGATGGTTGTGCAAGATTTGGGGTTTGTGCTAATAAATGCCAATATTTGAAATTCAAATTTGTTGAAATGACATGTAAGAGGGAAGAGAAAATGCAATAAATGCCACTTGGCTCAAGGCAAAAGGACATGTAAGCCTTAAATGCCTTGTTGGATGTACATGTTGACTTGGAATTTTTGAATTCAAATTGAGAGAATATTCCAAAAGATGCCATGTGAGGGAAAATAGGGATTTAATAAATGAATTAAATCTATTTTCATGTGCAATAAGAGGCTAATTAAATAAATATTTTGATTTATTTAATCAGAAGGGATGGTGTTAGATTAAATCAAATAAGGTTTTACTTTATTTAATTTAATGGATAGACTTTAGAGATTTAATCAAATAAATTGATTATTTAATTAAATAGGGATAATTAGATCAGATGGATTGATTTAATTAACAAGAGAAAGTGACTTAAGTAGACAAAATGATTTATTTAATTAAGAGACGAATATTGATGAATTCAATCAGATAGGAGAATTTGATTAAACGGTTAGACCGAGGGATGATTTAGGAAGAAACGATGTTAGTAAGTCAGGATCAGATGCATGATGTCAATCAGTATATTTTTGATGTCTACAGTTTTAGGATAAAAAATGTTATCAATCAGAAAATGCAACACATGAGACAAAGAACACAACAATTTACCCTGGGAAAACCATCCTTGAGGGAGAAGAACCCAACAAAATATATATCTCTTATATATCAGATAAAAGTGCAGGAATCTGCATTTCAAGTTTGGCCTTACTCAAGGTTGAGGTAAATACAAATAATGGAGACACTTCTCCTTGATGTAAAGTACAAATCAATATGATTCTCCTTGAAATTGATCTACTGCTACCAAATGATGATCTACTGCTAAGGTGCAAACTTGAAGTTATTAAAAATTGATGATTTGATGAAACAACTTCACCTTGTATATATACAAAACAAGGTGTCTCTTCATATAGGTCGGCCTCCTTTAAGAAATAAAAAATAAAAAAAACATAATTTGTAATTAAGGCTAACTTGCCTTATTAATTATTTATCATTTAATTTTGAGAGAAAGATAACTCCCGCCACTATAACATCAACACTCCCTCTTAGCTACAAAGGTATTTTTCCAGATATCCATGTCATGGAGTCTCTCAACATGACACCCACAATGGCTACACCCATTTGTGGAAAAGAGTTCATCATGGAGTCTCTCAACATGATATCATCATGGAGTCACTCAACATGACGTCCACCATGGCTACTCCCATGTGTGGAAGAAACATATGCACAAGTTCCCATCACAGATTCTCTCAACATGATGTCGTCATGGAGTCTCTCAAAATGATGTCTCATCTCATTCTCAAAGATGAACAAGGGATTGCACCTCATATTTCTCCATCTCAGAGAAATATACACTACAAGGGCTTTCACCTCATATTTCTCTGTCTTAGAGAAATATACACTACAAGGGCTTTCACCTCATATTTCTCCATCTCAGAGAAATATAGACTACAAGGGATTTATGATGATGTGACTCCCTATGAAGCTCCAAGTACTTGCATCAACCTCCTGACCTCCTTGTTCAAGGTTTCCTCTGTTGGTTTGTCAGACTCCCTCTGAATGTTATTTCCTTCTCTTCGAAGAAACTGATCACAATCTATATAGGTTCTTCCTCTTCGAGAGATGTATCTAGTGAAGTTATGTGCCACCAGCTCAGTCCCATGGTTGCAAGTTGTGTCTCCATTGATATCATGTTAGTTCATTTCTTCAGCCAACGTGACTTCCTCATAGGATGCCTCATGCTTTTCTTCCCTTGAATTCCTTATGCAGTCTCTCATCATCCTTATGCTCCTTGATCCATCCTAGAAGCATTTTAGAGAGATTACTAATAGTTCATAGCATCAAACTATCCCAAGGAGAAATACCAATGCTAGAAGCATACATGATTCACTATTCCCAATTGATTGAATTATTAACTACATGATTGTTTATTCAAGGTCATTATTCAAAGGTACAAAAAAAAAACTTATCCTTTTATTACAGATATCTAGCCAACGATGCCTTTCCAGATTTTGATCTCCATATCTTTCCCTTAGATATGCTCATATGAGCGTTAATTTTGCTCTTGAATACCGACTCTGCTTAGTACAACCTACAAAAACAACAGTTCCTTCTCACATATCTCATGTGGAGAGGTCATGTGCCAGATATTCCTTTAGGCTATCATGAATTTCCATTGTAGACTCCTTTAGACCATCCCTCTGTAGAATTCAAAGACATAGCATTGCAATCACTGCCAAATCTTGATTTCAGAATCCTTTGAATAGGAGAACAGGAGGGCTACGAGTAGGTCTCCAAATAGTCTACCGACACAAGATCGATAGCAATCCTCCAAGCAAGCTAACACTTCCGTCACACACAAAAAGTGCATTGAACAGTAGTGCTCAAGCAAAACCTGACCTGGGTTATCATGCACAAGACCAATGATAACCACAATACCACAATTAATCTTAGCATATTTTTCAGGTACTACAACTTATACTTAGCTTCCTGGATTCATCTTACAACCCATATCAAACCCAATTTGAGGTTATCCGTATGCTTCAATCAGAAAAGAAACTTTGACGAAATCCTTTTAAGGGTCCATATCAGCTTCCAAATGACCCATTCAAGTTCTCAAAAAATCTCAACAATTCCTTTACCAAGCCTTAAAGATTGTCAGGATATTGATCGCACAACCTAGTTTTAAATCACCGATTCATTTTCCTCCTCGAATTTGAATTATGGTGATTCTTATTCATAACTCTTGTCTACAGGATACTGATTCTACCTCCATAGACATATGACTTTCCAAGGTGACTTTAATAGAACTTATTAAATATTGTTTC
Source organism: Sequoia sempervirens (assembly GCA_007258455.2). Lineage (NCBI taxonomy): Eukaryota > Viridiplantae > Streptophyta > Pinopsida > Cupressales > Cupressaceae > Sequoia > Sequoia sempervirens. The sequence goes on from VDFB02271358.1 coordinate 1,267,485,912, forward strand.
AATTTACTCTCCAAAGTTTACTCCTGACTCAGAAGCAAGACTGAAAATTCAAGGAATGATAAATATATGCATCAGGTGGCGATAAAGGAAAATAAAAATACAACAAACTCCCGATGATCACTCTAACTTCCTGCTTGATACTTCTCCAGTGAAATGAAGGATTGTGAGCCAACAAGGGAGAGCCCGTCAGAGATAAAATCCCTTCATACAACCATTATTAATATCAAGTTCGTCTTTGATTTCAGTGATATCCTGAACAACAGGTTGATTGCTTCTTCTTTCCAGACCTAGCGAACCCTCACCAGAGATGAATTGAAATGCTCGATACAGTATGAGCCAAGTCCCCAACTATGGCGAATGTGAGTTGAATTTTGTAATCGTGTCCCTACTGGAGACCCGGTGATCTTGCCTCATCGAACAGGCCTTATATGAGCGAAGGCTTTAATTATTAATTACTATCACTTCCCCTTGGCCATGATTTCCCTTAAGATCTCCCTTGACATTGATGGAATCCAAAATCCTCTCCATGTCACCCCTATAACTATCCACAAAAATGAAACAAAGGCGACTATATTCAAATTAGTCAAATGTGAATCCTCCTCATGATATTAATCTTCAATTCCATTACAAAAATAACTCCAGGTATTATCAGCGTCATGAGAAGTTTAGTCCTTCACGACTTCTTATTTGACACATATGATGCCTTTCAATAAGGATTCAACTACGAATTGAAAAATATCAATAAATCCTTTGCTTGGTCAACTTGCAATGATGCTCAAACAAATCTGATCATATTTTCATGAACCCACTCTGATACCATGTTAGTTTTAGGATTAGAAATGTTATCAATCAGAAAATGCAACACATGAGACAAAGAACACAACAATTTACCCTAGGAAAACCCTCCTGCTCAAGGGAGAAAAAACCCAACAAAATATATATCTCTTATAGATTAGATAAAAGTGCAGAAATATGCATTTCAAGTCTGGCCTTACTCAAGGATGTGGTAAATACAAATAATGGAGACACTTCTCCTTGATGTAAAGTATAAATCAATATGATTCTCCTTGAAATTGATCTACTACTACCAAATGATGATTTGCTACTAAGGTCCGAACTTGAAGTTATTAAAAATTGATGATTTCATGAAACAACTTCACCTTGTATATATACAAAACAAGGTGTCTCTTCATATAGGTCGACCTCCTTTAAGAAATAAAAAATATAAAACATAATTTGTAATTAAGGCCAACTTTCCTTATTAATTATTTATCATTTAATTTTGAGAGAAAGATATCTCCTGCCCCTATAACATCAACACTCCCTCTTAGCTAGGGAGGTATCTTTCCAAATATCCATGTCATGGAGTCTCTCAACATGACACCCACAATGGCTACACCTATTTTTGGAAAAGAGTTCATCACAGAGTCTCTCAACGTGATATCGTCATGGAGTCACTCAACATGATGTACACCATGGCTACTCCCATGTGTGGAAAGAAACATATGCACAAGTGCCCATCATAGAGTCTCTCAATGTGATGTCATCATGGAGTCTCTCAACATGACATCCACCATGGCTACTCCCATGTGTGGAAAAACACAAGTACAAAGGGTTCATCATAGAGTCTCTCAACGTGATGTCGTCACAGAGTCTCTCAACATGACATCTCATCTCAGTCTCAAAGATTAACAAGGGCTCACACCTCATATTTCTCCATCTCAGTGAAATATACACTATAAGGGATTTCACCTCATATTTCTCTGTCTTAGAGAAATATACACTACAAGGGATTTCACCTCATATTTCTCCATCTCAGAGAAATATACACTACAAGGGCTTTATGATGATGTGACTCCCTCTAAAGCTCCAAGTACTTGCATCAACCTCCTGACCTCCTCGTTCAAGGTTGCCTCTATTGGTCTGTCAAACTCCCTCTGAATGTTATTTCCTTCTCTTCGAAGAAACTGATCGCAATCTGTATAGGTTCTTCCTCTTCGAGAGATGTATCCAGTGAAGTTATGTGCCACCAATTCAGTCCCATGGTTGCAAGTTGTGTCTCCATTGATATCATGTTAGTTCATTTCTTTAGCCAACGTGACTTCCTCATAAGATGCCTCAAGCTCTTCTTCCCTTGAATTCCTTATGCAGTCTCTCATCATCCTTATGCTCCTTTATCCATCCTGGAAGCATTTTAGAGAGATTACTAATAGTTCATAGAATCAAACTATCCTGAAGAGAAATACCAATGCTAGAAGAATACATGATTCACTATTCCCAATTGCATGAATTATTAACTACATGATTGTTTAATTCAAGATCATTATTCAAAGGTACAAAAAAAAAACTTATCCTTTTATTATAGATATCCAACCAACAATGCCTTTCTAGATTTTGATCTCCATATCTTTCCATTAGATTTTCTCATATGAGCATTAATTCTGCTCCTGAATATTGACTCTGCTTAGTACAACCTACACAAACAATAATTCCTTCTCACATATCTCCTGTGGAGAGGTCCTGTGCTAGATATGCCTTTAGGATTTCATGAATTTTCATTGTAGACTCCTTTAGACCATCCCTTTCTCCTTGAAATTGATCTGCTGCTACCAAATGACGATCTGCTGCTCAGGTGCGAACTTGAAGTTATTGAAAATTGATGATTTGATGAAGTAACTTCACCTTGTATTTATGAAAAACAAGGTGTCTCTTCATATAGGTCAGCCTCCTTTAAGAACTAAAACATATAAAACATAATTTGTAATTAAGGATGACTTTCCTTATTAATTACTTATCATTTAATTTTGAGAGAAAGATATCTCCCACTGCTATAACATCAACACAAGGAACATAAGACTTATGATTGATTCAAAATGAAAAATCGTATTTAGTAACTTATAGAGAAAGATGACATTGGTATCGAACATCAATCTTCAACTAATGGTGATCTCAAGATATTCCAAGATCCTATCCCAAAACATGGAAAATGAAAACCTTCAAATAAAGATGGTGGTCCTAAACTGGCTAATTATGCTTGTGTTCCATATGAATACATCATAGCTTGAGTAGAAGGAATCTCTTCCATAAAAAATGCAACTCTTGAGTGCAATCACAACATAGGGGAAAAATAACATCCAATGGTCCTATTCCAAATCAAGATCAAAGTATCCCTCCCATGCCATCTCACGAACCCATTCCTAATCAAGATCAAAGTATCCTTTCCAATGAGCCATTTCCATCTCAAGATCAATATATCTTCCTTCTCACCCTTCATAATCCCACTCCATCTTAAGACCTAAGTATCTCTTCCATGTCACCTCAAGAGCAAGGCATCCTTTTCACTTTCATACAATCCTATGATCCCTTTCCAAGTTAAAAGTAAAGAATCCCTTCCACCCTATCTTCCAATTCCTTTCCAAATAAAGATCAAAGTACACCTTCCATCCCATATAATGATCCTCTCCCATCTCATGGTCATAGACCTTTCACTCAATGTAGTGATCCTGTCCCAAGTTAAGATCAAAATATCCTTTCATGTCATAATCCTAATCCTTCACAAGACCCCACTATCCATATCCAAGCAATTCATATTGAAGCACTAACTAAATTGGCATCCAAATGGGCTCATCCAAAACCTCCATCTATCCCTAAGTAACCCATTCATCACATATCCCTAAACCTATCATAATACATCCTTCCTTCCATCCTTATTATCCTTTATCCTATATAATTCATCCCCTTACCCTTTCATCTTTAATATTGATAAAGCTATGGGAAAAAATTATTCATGTATACTTTGATAAATACAAAAACTTACTTCCTTTACAATCCGTATCCTTTATATACCATCCCTTCACCCCAAAAATCCTTTACTATTTTCTATCTATAATCTACTTTCTTTGCTTGTACTCATATCTTATATGTTTACTTTGACTCATAAGTCTAGTCCAAGTAAATAACTTCTATCTCATTATCCTCTTGATTGAAACTCACAAGGCTAGTTCAAGTAAATATATATCTATCTTATCAAAAACATATCTCTATGTTGATATTTTTGCTTGAAACTCACAAGTTTGGTTCAAGTAAACAATATTTATCTCTAACTCTAATAAGGGCACCTTTTTCCTTTACAACATAATTTTTGGAGATTCCTCCTATGTTTCACTTATCCACCTATTATGGCTTCATAAATTATCATTATCTTTTATTTCACCTATCCACCTAGCTACCTATCATTTCCTTTTATCTATCTCATAATAATTGATCCTTTCCTAATTGGGGAACCTCTTCCCTTGAACTAGGTTTTGGATTGGTTTCTTGTGCGTATGTTGAGAAGACACTTTATATATACATTTTAAACATGCACATTTATGCATTACAAAAACATTGGGATTTCACAAAAATCATGAGAAAAATAAAATTTCAACTATTATACTAAATATGTGGTTTGTATAGCTTGGTTCCTATATTTTTCTATCATTATAAAAAGATTAATGGATTAATGAAAATATATTTCCTATAATAGGCACTATCAAAAAAATTAAGGCCTTAACAAATACATCCTTCCTATAATGGGCCCTATCTATCAAAACCGATATTGTCTTTTGGCAAGAGATATGTTGGTTGTTGATTTTATGTGACAATTGCTTTTATTTTTGTTTCCTTGATTTTATCTTTTGTTTCCCATTTTCTCAATGAAGTCTATATCTTGATGTGTGTTGATGCCAAAAATTGGCAAGGTAATAGCCCTTTGTGGGAAACTCAGTTTATAGGGGGATTATTGCAGTAAACTAAGTGACCTCCGAATTTTTAAAGAAGCCAAATTCTTCTGTAAATGGGGTTTTGGATTGGGAAAAGGAAGCAGATATAAAAGTAAAGAAACTAACTAAGGTGATTTTCTTGAATTTAGATAAAAGGCATGATAAACCTATCTTTTGGATATGATCTAAGGGAACGCTTAGCAAGTTACCATGTCCTAGAATAACATAAATTAAATATTGTAGCATGAACAACTCATTCAATGACAAAATAATTTTCACACCCATTTACTGAAAGAAGAGTCAAAAGACATGATCTAAACCAACAAACTTGCATTCAAATTATAGAAGTATGAAAAATAAACCATTCAAACAATAATGGCATAATATAAAGTTTATCAATAGCATAATAAATAGAGAGGTTGAACAATGGAACAGTCTGTGAGTTCTTACAATAATCTAAACAATAAAAAAGGCCTGGTCTCTCCAAAAATCTTTCAATTCTAAAACTAGTGAAACTTGAAAAACATGTAGCATGTAATCTTCGAACTCAGAACCTTGAACCCCTCTTTGAAAGCAGAGAGAAATATATATAGCAAGCCTTCCACCGCTGGTGAGAAGCAACTGAAAAGATTCAGAATCCTAAGCAATGATGTTGAGGCAATGATTTCCCTCGGCCATTGTAACAAAAAAGATTCAGGACATAGCATTTGGTTACCCTCCATTTAGGTGCTTCCCATACAAATGATGGTAGTGGTCCCAACAAAGTCCCATGCAGACAAGTGTTAGGCAGTTAGAACACGTGGTAGCATATCACATCCGTTTGTTCGCTTCATTCCTTGTGTTGAAGAAGTATGCGCTGAAGGGACGCATGGTAGCATTTCATTGCCCGCGGTCGATTTACCCTTCCTTTGTTGAAAGCTTGCACTGAGATGACACGTAGCAATAATGTTTGATAGACATCGCCTGTGGGGTCTACCAAATCTTTATGTGAATGGGAGCTATGTGGCACACGAGTGGGGACTGATGAGGAAGTGAAAGGAAGCAATCAAAATAGCCCGCAGTGAAGACATGTGGGAGCATACCGGGGGCCGATAGAAGAGAAAGGAGAAAATTCCTTCGGAGAGCGATGAGCGAACACATGGTAGAGGCCATGGTGACTATAAAAAAAGGGGCCAATGATATTCATTTGAAGGCATGGGCCAGTACTTAGCCAAAAACCAAACCCAAAGGGAGCATGGTGAATTTCATATTCACAATGTGATTAGAGCAACTTGGAGTGAGGCATGATGATTTTATATGTATGTTCTAATTGTGTGTTGTGTCAAAGTCCATGCAAGGGGATAAAGGATACAAGAAGGTATCTTGGTTTCATACCTTGGTGCATGATATCCATTTTCTAGGGTTCTTCTTCAAAGTTAAAAAGGGTATTTTTCATTTGTCATCCATCTTGCATATAGATTTTCATTGCATTTCCCATTTATAGGTTTCATTTTGATATTTGATCCTTAGTGGAGATTAATTTTGTTGCATATCCTACATTCACAACTATTAGCATGCATCATAATATCATAATCATAACATGTGCATCATAATAATCCATAGTCATAACATCACATAGAGCTATGTCTATAACATATCTATCATCATCATCATTATCACAATCTTAGCCTATCCTTCCTATCGTGAGCTTGAGAAAGAAATTATTTTATGTTTTATTGAAAAAAGGATCCTAGGTCTAATGCATAAATCATTGACATCAATCCTTTTTCAAAGAACATTAGGATGCAAATCAGCAAGGAGATTAGATTGACTTCCAACCTTAAAGGTGAGTCAATTAGCCTATGATCTGATCAGGTTTAATGACTTAGAAATCGATTGAGATTGATTTTATTTTGTTGGCTTAATGAAACTATGAGACCTAATATGAAAATACAATATTTCTATAATAGTAAAACTATAAAGCCAAACTTTGAGATTAGATCTGAAAAGAGCAGAGTACTATACACCTGTGGTCCAAAATTGAGCTGATTTTTAGTGGACTAGGGTGCAAGGATGCCCTAGTCCAGGTGTCTGAAACTAAAATCTGATTTTGCAGTCCTTAGTCTATAGCTTCCTAGATCTCGTTGTCGAATCTTCATCTATTAATGAGATAATTGAATTTTTGGATCTTATCAAGTTGTAGGGTTTGAATGCAATAATGATCAATTGGTATCCAATCTTCCTCCAATATTCTTCAAATCAATAATTTGTACATTCAAAGAGAGAGGAAGGGTTGTGTCATATAAGGGTTTTCCTTGGTCAAACCCCATGTTGGTGTTTCCACCTCTATAGAGGCAAAATTGATGAAAGAGAGATTATCCTTTTGAGGTATAGAGGCTAAATGATAAATGAATGGTGAATCAACAATGGAATGTAACTCACCACTCAAATTTTATTTCCTTAAAGGACTGAAGTCATGCACATCTGCTTGAGGCTTGATTGTAATTTGGTTTGATTTGACTTGGAAACCTACAAGCATTAGTACTCACAAACGAAATGCATGCATAAACATGAACAAACTCACATAAAACTTGACATGATGATTTGATGATGAAATGTGACATTAATTTAGCACTTGAATGCTCTTGACTTGATAATGATCTTACTTCCAATTCTTTCTCACCTTCTTGTTGTTCCCTTCTAAATGATGAAATGACTAGGTGTAAATATGTAATTGATATAATTTCCCAAAAAATAAATCTCAATGGCCAACAATCAAAATTTGAATTTCAAATATTAGATTACCACCACCAACACTTTGAATTTTGGGGCCACATTAAGGGGACTAGGGCGTAAGGGTGCTCTAGTCCAAATCCCTCAATTTTTGAGATCCAAATTGCTAGTAGAAAATATCAAGTGTGTACTTGGATCTTGCACATTTTATTTCTTGATAAGTGTTAAATGGGCCATGAGAGGCATAATTTAGGAAATAAGGTGTACAATTAGGTCCAATCACTTAGAGGGGAGCAAAACATAGTGTGAAATTGTCAAGGGTGACAATTTACAATGCTACATTTTCTGTATCCAATCTCTTGAGGGGGCATTGTACATTCATCCCTCGATCCATCAGAACACACTGAGGCACATCACCATCATTATCTCTTTCAAACAATGCTATAAAACATATTGTATTAAGGGAAAAAATGCAGACACTTAAAAATGACTAATATGTTTTTATTGTATCATTTCATCATTATCCTCATCACTTCTATTTATATTAATTAAATAATTTTTAATTATTTAATTAATTTATCATTTATAAGTTTCCCTCCAACATTAATTAAAATCAAATTCAATTTATCTTTGGTCCTCTATAATTAAATAATTTTCAAAAATTATTTAATTAGTTAACACTCCTCTTTTAAATAAATTAAAATAATTTATTTAAATTAAATATTTTTCTTCTAAAATAAATAAATTAATATTTATTTATTTTTCCAACTATCATTTTGAATTAAATAAATTAATTTTATTTATTTCTTTCAACTTTCCCTCCTTCACAAAATTCAAATTACAAGTCTTACCCTATCTTGAATTTTCTTATCCATTGATTTTTCTAATTAATCTCCACCATTGATCAAATATCAAGTGAAACATATAAATACAAGGCTTTCATTCATTCATATCCCCTAGCCTACATTATGATCAAGCTATCACTATCAAGCATTATCAAACAATCAAGTTATCATCCATTAATTATCAAGCATTACATATCTTTTGTCTTTGAGCATTTTATCATTATCATAATTTTTGTTCTTTCATGGCTATTGTTACTTTGAAGAAAAATCCACAATGGAGAAAATCAAGGTCTTTGTTATGATGAATTTATTTTTTATTCATTTCTTAGCCAAGATCTTGAGCTTCAGGGGCAGAGGGCCTAACTCGATTGGCTAAATCATCTTGTTGCAAGCAAGAGGTCACAAGGTCTAGTCTCCCCTCCGTCCCTGTGGTACCAAAGGGTGTGTTGTGCCAATGTCACTAGTCACATGAATTTTTTGTTGCCGAGTGCACTATAGTTTATAGGGGCTACCCAATTCCTGCAATCTAAAAAAAAGGATCTCGAGCTTCATTGAGTGATTGTTGAAGTGTGAATTTGTACTTTCATTACATTGTTACTATTTGTGATTCACATTTTCATCATCTACATATAAATTTAATTTACAATATTTAGGATTATTATAAACTATATTTGTAGTTTCAAAAATTGTCACCTTTAACAATTTCACATTATGTTTTGTCCCTTAATTTATTGGACCTAATTAAGCCCCTAATTTCCTAAATTATTCATCCCAAAGGCCTATTTTTACCATTTTTTAAAGGATTGCAAGCATTGAATAAATGTAGGCAATTAATGTTTTGATCTTGACACTAAATATCTTGGAATATAAGGCCAGGACCCATATTCCCAAGGGCATATGGGTCCCTCTATCTTGTCGGGGACCAATTTTTAATATGTTGTTGGTGGCATTTTAAAATTCAAAATTTAAATTTTAAGTGTTGGCTTTTGGGATCTAATTTTTAGGAAATTAGAATAATTGCATATAAATACCTAGTTATTTTATCATTTGAAATATAACAACTAGAACAAGCATTCATGAGAAAATACTACTGTCAAGAGAAAGTCAATAGTAGCATTCCAAAGCTTTATTGCAGCAACTCAAGATCCAACATCATGTCAAATTCTATGTGTTCATGTTTTGTGAAGACCAACCCTTGTTGTAGGTCTCCAAAGCATTCAAGAAAATCAAGCAAGCAAGATTTAAATCCTTGATGTGATGTGCATTACTTCATTCCTTCAAGGAAGCCATTGAAGGGTGGTGAGTTGTAGAATTTTGTGATTTCATCATTCCTTCCTTTCAAGTATCATTTCTATCATTAACATTGCCATTGTGGAAGTGGAAACACTTACACGGGGTTTGACTGAGGCGAGCCCCTAAATGGCCCAACATTTCCCTCTCTTTGAATGTGTAGGTTATAGGTTTGAAGAGGATTGAAGGAAGATTAAAGACAAGTTTTCCATTGTTGCATTCAAAATCCCTAAAAATTTTCAAGCCATAGAAAGTCACCTACAAAATTATCTAATGACATTTCAACAATTCTGCAACCAAGAAACAAAAGGTCAGATCCAACATTAGAGGATTGCCAAATTAATTTTAGGACCCCCTTTCAAATACCCATATGCCCCTAGGTGTTTGAGTCCTCCTTTGCATGCTAGATCCAAATTTTTTTGACAAGTGCACAATCTCCAATACTTCTTAGATCTGCTTGCAATTTACTATTTCGGTCTATGTGTTTCAAGAACATTACATTTGTCATATTGGGAAATCTACACTAATTAGGTTAATCATTCCAAATCATTATTCCTAAGGCTTAAAAGAAGGAGATCCTGGTCTGATTGGATCACTTCATGGTTGATAGTCAATCTATTCGCCTTTTTGGTCTCCCTCTTTAATGAAACTTAGAAGAATAACACCCTAAAAATCCAAATCCTAGGTTCTATACATTAGGACATAGAGCCCTCATTTTTATTTGTTTCAATATCAAATACCAATTTTTCCACAAACATGTGGACAAGTAGAAGAGTGGTTCATAAATATTTCATACAAAGGAGAAGAGATCCTCTAGGGATATTTCTTCCATCCAAATAGTGCCAATAGAGATATACCGATGGTGAATATAGAGGAAGAATTGAAAAGTGAACCACTAATCTTGAAGTGCAGACTACTAAATATAATCCAACATATTCTTCAAGATAAGAGTCTAACAAATCTCCTCATAACACTACTTCAATCTACAATCAAGATTATTTATTCACAATGGGGTATCTATCATTGAAACCACTAGAGACAACAAATTTTTAGTTCCCCATTTCTACTTAGGCATGTAATGCTACTATGAAAATATCCCTTCATCAACTCTTCATAACTTTCATGGAATTGCTATAAAAGACTCAGACATATACATGTCCAAATTTGAAATCCTTTTTCGGAGCTATTATTACACTGAATTTTTTTAGCAACTCTCAATGGTTCAACCTTGAGATGGTTCATGGGACTTTGAAGAGACACGGTAGAAAACTAGTGAACCATGAAGGATGAATTCCTTAAAAAATACAAGTACTATTGTTAAGGAGGAGAGATGAGGGGAGACAATATCTTTTGCATAACTCAAAAGGAGGACACACCTTTAGAAGATTATGTAGAAAGGTTTATGTTTTTCCTACAAAAGTCCCAATAGAATATTTTTTCCCAAGATTCCCTTAAAATTATATTTTTTAAAGGGTTCAATGAGGATTGTATGGATACCCTAGATCTAATGGGGGGAGGTGACATATCTCAGGTTCCATGGGATGATCTCTACTAGATATGTAGGAATTATTCGTGTTCCACAATGAATAAGATAAGAGGTCTAAGACCATTGATTACCAAAGAAGTAGCATGTGTATCATGAATGGAGCTCAATAATCTACTAAAGGATATGAATTATGATATAATAAACCACATGGATACTCTGCACATCAAGAAGAAACATGAGGAGGTGGAGGCAACTCTAGAAAAATATTGCCCCCATTGCTACCAAAAGAAGAGAGACTATTGAAGATAAACATGATCGACCATCATTCAAGGCATTGGAGGATAAAGATGGCCAAGTATTCTACATGGCACAATGAAAACCATGCAGTCAATGATAAGGTACTCATCAGGATTCATTAGTTTACAACATGCAATTTTCAAATTCTTTTGCAAATAATCCTCCATGGCATAATCAACCTCCCCATGATGGTAAAATTATATGCAACCTGGATGTGCATTTTCACGAGGATGGCCTCAGCAACCATACCGATCAAAAGCCCAAAACCAGTCCCATAAACTACCACAATCTACATTGAAACAATGACAAGGGAATCAACCTTGGCATAATCCTAATCAAGGCTACATGTAGCAAGTGTACGAACTACCACAACAACCAACTATTTTACCAAATCCTGCTACTTATCACTAACTCATTTGACTACAAAATCTGATGAAAATGTCCAACAAAATATGTATAATTTGATGTATTGTCAGGTGCTTGTAAAATTTGATCTGTAATTTTCAATTTTTTGAAAGTTTATCCTCGACATTCGTCGAAATTTCGACGAACTTGGGGTTAGTTGAAATGTCGACTATCAGTTTTGTCAAAATTTTGACAAACATGAAAAATAGAAAAAAATAAAATTGTGGCCGACATAAAGAAAAGTGAGTTCGCTGATTTATTGGGACAATGTTTTGCTCTACTTGAGACAGTTTGTGGAGAACTAAGAAAAATTTTCTTGGGAAAAATTAGAAAAAATTCAAGAAGATATCACCAGGTTGAGGGTAGTCATTGTCTTTTTGCAGAATTCAGTTGTGAAGTCAGATTTGTAGTTCTAGGTTTGAAAATCATATTTTAAAGCAACATCTCATTAGATTTCATTTTTAGAGGTTTAGGGTTTTGAGAATTTCATGTCCAGATTTTGTTTGTGGAATCACCATAAGATCACAACCAAGGAACAGATTCTTGTGACTGTAATTATGTGATCCATAACTCTATTGGTCATGTGGCATAGTTGTGCTATAACAAATACAAGATGCATTCATGTGTGACCCAAGTTTAATGTGGCTATGTTGTGATAGAAATGGAGGCACTCATATAATGTAGTTAATTCAGGTTGTATAATGTAGGTGTCAATCATCATTGGGTGCATTCAGTTGTCTCAAGTTTAACAGGTTAGGATGTAATTATAGCATGATCGAAGAGTGATTACCTCTTGCTGTAATAAAGAGCCTATAACTCTGGTTGATATGCAGAGTGGTTGTGTTATATCAATTATGTAGTGCATTCAAGCACAACCCATGTTTAATGGGCTATTCTAGAGAGTGATCAAGATTTTCTAAACCTTATGAATATTACTTAAAAGTGTATAGCTTAAACTATAAACCAAGTTTGTTACATACTTGAATGCAATCTTGGTTACCACAAACTATAATAATGTGATATGCTAATAACCATTATGGAAAGTATTAAAGCAAGACCCATGATATATAGGATACATTTTCCTGATCAGGTTTACATACCTTAATGATCAAACACAAGCTTCCCACACACTCTAGGATACAATCCAAGATCATACCACAACTTTGTCAAGACAACTAATTTTCTGACCCAATATTTAAGGTTGTTTTTAATACCAACGAAATTGGTAAGAGCATGATTAGGGTACAAACCCTAGGCCTTCGTAGAAACATAAACAATAACTATAGCAGATTAGTGAGGTTGCAATACCAGAAAGATTGAGACATTGTAGGTAATAACAAAATCTTGCAATCTAAAGATTGTAGCCAATAAGAAGCACACTATATAGCTTAGTGACATTTGTAAATGCAGTCTATGGTAAGAATAATGACAGTCACTTGAGATGTGACAGTCAAAAAAAAGGCTAAGTAGTGACAAGATAATAAAGTTCAAACCTTGCATAGTAAAGTGGAGATTTTAACAGTGAGTTTCCTTACCCCCTTGCTGACCTTAAGGGTTTTTCAAATGCTTTGGTAGTGTTAGAGAAGGAAAATGCAATTAGGGAATGACTATCGAAATGAAGTAACAGTGTTAATCATAGGTTCAATGTTTCTTCTTAGCCATTAATGTATAATAGAGGTAGTGGATTGCATGTTTGATTAGTGTTTTGAGACTCATCAAAGATGGGAGAATAGTGAATAATACCTTGTGGACTGTGAAGTAGTGTCAATAAGGTTGAAGGATCTTAAGAACTACAATACCATGAAACAATGAGTCCCAGTAGTAAGTAGGTAGTCTATAGGAATAATTTGATTTTATAGAAGGATGCTCAAGAAAGGAATCTTCAAGTGATAGTGAGTGAGCTGTTTGAGATTGCAGCTGAGGGTGCAATACCCAGTCTTAAAGGAAGTTAGCAAAGCAGTAAATGTGCAAGAAAATTGAATCGTACACAACAAACAATTCACAATGTTATCTTCCATAATGCCTTGAGTTTGAAGACAAAAATCTCATTGTATCTTCATGATGAAAGTGGTGACCTTAATGGTCAATCATTGACAACCATGATTTTAAAACATGCTATTGTGCTTATGGAGGCAACATTTTAAGCAAGGTAGTGAGTGGTGGTTTGGAACAATGGCAGGTATGGACTTGCTTTATATGCATACTATGCAGTCTAGCTTAAGACAATTTTTAGAAGAGATTGAAGGTGGATTATGGAACTCAAGGGTTACCATGAAAAGGATTAAAGCAAAGACTGAGATCTATTTAAAAGCCATGGTCATGAAGATATTAAAGATGTCACATGCAAAACCCTAGTAGTTAGAGTAATGAATACAGTGCCAAAGAGGATAGTGTGCTGGGGCAGATTTAGGAGATCTCCACATTATCTAATTACAAGGAAATACATCATTTATTTATTTTTTTAATTAAAATAAATCATTCTAAACCCTATATAGGATACATTGATACTTCAAAAGCCTCTGAAGGAATTTGAGATATGCAAATATATGTCAAGTAAATACCTAGATTACAAATAGTAGCGGGAACAATGTAAGATTTATTGAGTAGAGTAGGAATGAGATAAGCAGCAATGAATCCTATGCCTCCTTTCACACACATCTCCTCACCACTCTCTGTCATTCTTTACAGAAACACTTCTCCATTTTGGTGGTCTATGCTTGAAAATAATGTTTTGACGAAGTTTTTAGAGTATATTTATTAAAATGAAAACTCCATTCTGATGGGCTATGCCTAAAAATAAGATTTTGACAAAAAATTTAGGGTATATTAAAGTTTTAGAGTATTTTGGCGGGCTATATTATTGATTCCTTAAATGATTTATTCAAATGGACTGTGACTAAATAAATGACTAACTATTTAGTCATTTTTATTTGTGTGACTAAATAATTTTTAATCAACAACCAAACTAGTAATTTATTTACTCATTTATAGCTGAGTTGCAAAAAATGAGTAGAATTTAGTCATTTTTAGTTGTTGTGACTAAAATTTTTAGTCACCTATTCATTTTTTTTCCAAATTCTACTAGTGTGTGCTTCCTTGTGCGATTAGGGCTCTTTCAATGTTGAGGGCCCTACGGATAAACTCATCATAAGAAGTGACACATTGCATCTTTAACTAAAAGGATAAATCCATATTGACATTAGCAATGGTGATTCTGACTTGTTGCTCCTTAGGAATGGGTCACTTGCTCTTACTAGCTCGCTACCTCCATTGTTGTAGGAAGTTTGTGATCAAGTTCAATATTCTAATTTTAAGAGTATTAACAGTTAGAAATCATAGTAAAATCAGAATTTAATAAGTTTTGGAATTAGCATTTTAAAGTGTTTTTTGGGGTCATTAACTTCAGACTATCTTCTCTTTTGTAGGGGTGGTTGCATGCCAATTTTTTTTGGTGTAAAATATCAAAATTATGAGATTTTATTACCTATCTATGCATAAAAATTATTGGAGTGTGAGTTTGATATTTTTTAAAGATCTAAATAGTCAAGCTTGGTAAAGAAAAATCATGTCAGATAATATTAGTCCAAAACAAAATGAAGAGACACTTGATAGATTGTGGGCTAGATTGAAAAGAAAGGGTGATGGGAAATGTTATTGTCCTTGCAATAATTGCAAGGGCTTAAAGATGAGATGACTTTTAATCACAACAGCTGAGAAACATTGTAGGCAACATGGTCACGTTGAAAGGGGGCATGATTATTGTCCATTGGTAAGTTGTTTATTATATTTGTTTATATTGATTGAATTTGTAAATATTTATACCATTTTAATATTATATATATATAATCACTTGATCATGATCATGGTTTATTTGTGTCTATCATTATTATAAAGGTGGGGCACCCTAGGGTAGATGATATAGATTATCATGGCCCGGAGAATATGGTTTTGCAAGCAGACAAACATGGAGCTGTGAATATCGAAGATGAAATTAATGATCCTATGGAAGAAGATGATCATGTGCTAGAAAACACAGTTGAAGATGATGGTACGAATACATTGATCCATGACACATTTAGTGGCAGAGCTGATCATGATGATCAAGATGACTTTGATGATGTTCATGATTTACCTATACTTGAGAAGGCATCACGAGCCTTTTATGAAGGCTCCCAAGCAACTCTTCTCTGCTATATTGTTAATTGAAATTGAGGTTATGAATGGTTTATCAAGCATAGAAATCTCCCGCGGATGTTAAGGTACATATCATATATTAAATGTAAAATATTTTAATTGTTATTAGTTCATCACTAGTAAATAAGGGATGAAATATGTACCATTAATATTCTTTATATGAACAAATTATTTTTTGTTGTAGATTGATTGGTGAATTTTTGTTACCACCATCAAATATTTTACTTCGATCATACCGATATTTATGTGCCATTATGAAAGATATCGGAATGGAGTATCAAACAATAGATGCATGTCCGAATGATCATATTATATATCATAAACATGAATTTGCAACAAAATGCCTGGAATGTCATATTAGTAGATATCAAACAGATCAACTAACAAAAGAGGTGTCTCACAAGGTTCTTCGTTATATTCCCATTATTCCATGTATGCAATGATTATTTAGGTGAGAAAGCTTAGCATAATTTATGGATTACCATGCACCTTGAATAGAAGTGGAGATGACATTCTTTGAATGCGCTTAGCGGATGGTTCTGCATTGGGACATGGAGGGAAAAATGGCACTTTTGTAAAGAAGAACCTCGTAATCTCAAGCTTTCATTGGGAGTGGACGGTGTCAATCTATTTGGAGAGTTGAGATCTATTTACTCGGTGTGGCATGTTTTTGTTATCATCAATAACATTCCTCCATGGATGTCAATAAAGAGGGAGCACATAATATTGTCAATGATTGTTCTAGGTATTTGTTTACATCAATTTTATTTAACGTAGTAGCATCTCATTTATCTTATTTGTTGCATAATGACTTATATTTTTTTCATTCAATAGTCATGTACATTAATTTATATATATTGCAATAAAATGGTTATAATAATTATGTAATGTTTATGTTCATTATTCAACTAGGTAAGTACCAAGTTAAAGATATGAATGTATATATCGAGCCTCTTATCGAAGAGTTACTAAAGTTATGGAATGGCATTACTATGTATGATATCTCTAGACCAATAGGACAAAGACAATTTCAATTCCATGCAATGCTTGTATGGACAATTCATGATGCCCCAGGGCTAACACATTTTTGTGG
>VDFB02271358.1:1267503093-1267530736 GCA_007258455.2 Sequoia sempervirens
ACAACAACCAACTATTTTACCAAATCCTGCTACTTATCACTAACTCATTTGACTACAAAATCTGATGAAAATGTCCAACAAAATATGTATAATTTGATGTATTGTCAGGTGCTTGTAAAATTTGATCTGTAATTTTCAATTTTTTGAAAGTTTATCCTCGACATTCGTCGAAATTTCGACGAACTTGGGGTTAGTTGAAATGTCGACTATCAGTTTTGTCAAAATTTTGACAAACATGAAAAATAGAAAAAAATAAAATTGTGGCCGACATAAAGAAAAGTGAGTTCGCTGATTTATTGGGACAATGTTTTGCTCTACTTGAGACAGTTTGTGGAGAACTAAGAAAAATTTTCTTGGGAAAAATTAGAAAAAATTCAAGAAGATATCACCAGGTTGAGGGTAGTCATTGTCTTTTTGCAGAATTCAGTTGTGAAGTCAGATTTGTAGTTCTAGGTTTGAAAATCATATTTTAAAGCAACATCTCATTAGATTTCATTTTAGAGGTTTAGGGTTTGAGAATTTCATGTCCGATTTTGTTTTGTGGAATCACCATAAGATCACAACCAAGGAACAGATTCTTGTGACTGTAAT
This sequence comes from Sequoia sempervirens, assembly GCA_007258455.2. Classification (NCBI taxonomy): domain Eukaryota; kingdom Viridiplantae; phylum Streptophyta; class Pinopsida; order Cupressales; family Cupressaceae; genus Sequoia; species Sequoia sempervirens. The sequence goes on from VDFB02271358.1 coordinate 1,267,503,685, forward strand.
TATGTGATCCATAACTCTATTGGTCATGTGGCATAGTTGTGCTATAACAAATACAAGATGCATTCATGTGTGACCCAAGTTTAATGTGGCTAAGTTGTGATAGAAATGGAGGCACTCATATAATGTAGTTAATTCAGGTTGTATAATGTAGTTGTCAATCATCATTGGGTGCATTCATGTTGTCTCAAGTTTAACAGGTTAGGATGTAATTATAGCATGATCAAAGAGTGATTACCTCTTGCTGTAATAAAAAGCCTATAACTCTGGTTGATATGCAAAGTGGTTGTGTTATATCAATTATGTAGTGCATTCAAGCACAACCCATGTTTAATGGGCTATTCTAGAGAGTGATCAAGATTTTCTAAACCTTATGAATATTACTTAAAAGTGTATAGCTTAAACTATAAACCAAGTTTGTTACATACTTGAATGCAATCTTGGGTTACTGCAAACTATAATAATGTGACATGCTAATAACCATTATGGAAAGTATTAAAGCAAGACCCATGATATATAGGATACATTTTCCTGATCAGGTTTACATACCTTAATGATCAAACACAAGCTTCCCACACACTCTAGGATACAATCCAAGATCATACCACAACTTTGTCAAGACAACTAATTTTCTGACCCAAGATTTAAGGTTGTTTTTTAATACCAACAGAAGCATTGGTAAGAGCATGATTAGGGTACAAACCCTAGGCCTTCGTAGAAACATAAACAATAACTCTAGCGGATTAGTGAGGTTGCAATACCAGAAAGATTGAGACATTGTAGCTAATAACAAAATCTTGCAATCTACTAGGGTTATGACAACAGTAAAGCTTGTTTAGCAGTTTCATAAAGTCGCAGTCTATGGTAAGAATAATAGCAGTCCTTGAGATGTAATGATCAAAAAAAAGAGCTAAGTAGTGACAAAGATAATAAAGTTCAAACCTTGCATAGTAAAGTGGAGATTTTAGGTAGTTTCCTTACCCCCTTTAATACGACCTTAAGGGTTTTCAAATACTTTATTCCAATTAGGAAAAATGCAATTAGGGAATGACTATGAAATAAAATGCCAGTGTTAATCATAGGTTCAATGTTTCTTCTTAGCCATTAATGTATAATAGAGGTAGTGGATTGCATGTTTGAGCAGTGCTTTGAGACTCATCAAAGATGGGAGAATAGTGAATAATACCTTGTGGACTATGAAGTAGTGTCAATAAGGTTTAAGGATCTTAAAAACTACAATACCATGAAACAATGAGTCCCCACATTAGTAAGTAGGTAGTCACATGGGAATAGTTTGATTTTATAGGATGCTCAAGAAAGGTATTCAAGTGATAGTGAGTGAGCTATTTGAGATTGCAATTGAGGGTGCAATACCTAGTCTTAAAGGAAGTTAGCAAAGTAGTAAATGTGCAAGAAAAATCAAATTGTACACAACAAACAATTCACAATGTTATCTTGCATAATGCCTTGAGTTTGAAGACAAAAATCTCATTGTATCTTCATGATGAAAGTGGTGACCTTAATGGTCAATCATTGACAACCATGATTTTAAAACATGCTATTGTGCTTATGGAGGCAACATTTTAAGCAAGGTAGTGAGTGGTGGTTTGGAACAATAGCAGGTATGGACTTGCTTTATATGCATACTATGCAGTCTAGCTTAAGACACCATTTTTAGAAGAGATTGAAGGTGGATTATGGAACTCAAGGGTTACCATGAAAAGGATTAAAGCAAAGACTAAGATTTACTTAAAAGCCACAGTCATGAAGATATTAAAGATGTCACATACAAAACCCTAGTAGTTAGAGTAATGAATACAGTGCCAAAGAGGATAGTGTGCTGGGGCAGATTTAGGAGATCTCTACATTATCTAATTACAAGGAAATACATCATTTATTTATTTTTTTAATTAAAATAAATCATTCTAAACCCTATATAGGATACATTGATACTTCAAAAGCCTTTGAAGGAATTTGAGATATGCAAATATATGTCAAGTAAATACCTAGATTACAAATAGTAGCGGGAACAATGTAAGATTTATTGAGTAGAGTAGGAATGAGATAAGCAGCAATGAATCCTATGCCTCCTTTCACACACATCTCCTCACCACTCTCTGTCATTCTTTACAGAAACACTTCTCCATTTTGGTGGTCTATGCTTGAAAATAATGTTTTGACGAAGTTTTTAGAGTATATTTATTAAAATGAAAACTCCATTCTGATGGGCTATGCCTAAAAATAAGATTTTGACAAAAAATTTAGGGTATATTAAAGTTTTAGAGTATTTTGGCGGGCTATATTATTGATTCCTTAAATGATTTATTCAAATGGACTGTGACTAAATAAATGACTAACTATTTAGTCATTTTTATTTGTGTGACTAAATAATTTTTAATCAACAACCAAACTAGTAATTTATTTACTCATTTATAGCTGAGTTGCAAAAAATGAGTAGAATTTAGTCATTTTTAGTTGTTGTGACTAAAATTTTTAGTCACCTATTCATTTTTTTTCCAAATTCTACTAGTGTGTGCTTCCTTGTGCGATTAGGGCTCTTTCAATGTTGAGGGCCCTACGGATAAACTCATCATAAGAAGTGACACATTGCATCTTTAACTAAAAGGATAAATCCATATTGACATTAGCAATGGTGATTCTGACTTGTTGCTCCTTAGGAATGGGTCACTTGCTCTTACTAGCTCGCTACCTCCATTGTTGTAGGAAGTTTGTGATCAAGTTCAATATTCTAATTTTAAGAGTATTAACAGTTAGAAATCATAGTAAAATCAGAATTTAATAAGTTTTGGAATTAGCATTTTAAAGTGTTTTTTGGGGTCATTAACTTCAGACTATCTTCTCTTTTGTAGGGGTGGTTGCATGCCAATTTTTTTTGGTGTAAAATATCAAAATTATGAGATTTTATTACCTATCTATGCATAAAAATTATTGGAGTGTGAGTTTGATATTTTTTAAAGATCTAAATAGTCAAGCTTGGTAAAGAAAAATCATGTCAGATAATATTAGTCCAAAACAAAATGAAGAGACACTTGATAGATTGTGGGCTAGATTGAAAAGAAAGGGTGATGGGAAATGTTATTGTCCTTTGCAATAATTGCAAGGGCTTAAAGATGAAGATGACTTTTAATCACAACGGTGAGAAACATTGTAGGCAACATGGTCCGTTGAAAGGGGCATGATTATTGTCCATTGGTAAAGTTGTTTATTATATTTGTTTATATTGATTGAATTTGTAAAATATTTATACCATTTTAATATTATATATATATAATCATGATCATGATCATGGTTTATTTGTGTCTATCATTATTATAAAGGTGGGGCACCCTAGGGTAGATGATAGATTATCATGGCCCGAGGAGAATATGGTTTGCAAGCGGAGACAAACATGGGCTGTGAATACTCGAAGATGAAATTAATGATCCTATGAAAGAAGATGATCATGCGCTAGAAAACATAGTTGAAGATGATGGTACAAATACATTGATCCATGACACATTTAGTGGCAGAGCTGATCATGATGATCAAGATGACTTTGATGATGTTCATGATTTACCTATACTTGAGAAGGCATACGAGCCCCTTTATGAAGGCTCCCAAACAACTCTTCTCTCTGCTATATTGTTGCTGTTGAAATTGAAGGTTATGAATGGTTTATCAAACATAGAAATCTCACGGATGTTAAGGTATATCATATATGTCATCTTTTTCATCTATTTTAATTGTTGTTAGTTCATCACTAGTAAATAAAGGATGAAATATGTACCATTAATATTTTTTATATTAACAAATTATTTTTTGTTGTAGATTGATTGGTGAATTTTTGTTACCACCATCAAATATTTTACCTCTCTCATACTGAGATTTATCTGCCATTATGAAAGATATCGGAATGGAGTATCAAACAATAGATGCATGTCCCAATGATCATATTATATATCATAAACATGAATTTGCAACAAAATGGTCAGAATTTTATATCAGTAGATATCGAATAGATCAACTAACAAAAAAGGTGCCTCACAAGGTTCTTCATTATATTCCCATTATTCCATGTATGCAACGATTATTTAGGTGCGAAAAATTAGCGCAATTTATGGATTACCATGCACGGAATAGAAGTGGAGATGACATTCTTTGAATGCCTGCGGATGGTTCTGCATTTAGGGACATGGAGGAAAAATGGCCACTTTAAAGAAGAACCTCGTAATCTCAGGCTTTCATTGGGAGCGGACGATGTCAATCCATTTAGAGAGCTGAGATTTATTTACTCAATGTGGCCTATTTTTGTTATCATCAATAACATTCCTCCATGGATGTCAATAAAGAGGGAGCACATAATGTTGTCAATGATTGTTTCAGGTATTTGTTTATATCAATTTTCTTTAACGTAGTAGCATCTCATTTATCTTATTTGTTGCATAATGACTTAAATGTTTTTCATTCAATAGTCATGTACATTAATTTATATATATTGCAGTAAAATGGTTATAATAATTATGTAATTTTTATGTTCATTCAACTAGGTAAGTACCAAGTTAAAGATATGAATATATATATATCGAGCCTCTTATCGACGAGTTACTAAAGTTATGGAATGGCATCACTATGTATGATGTCTCTAGACCAATAGGACAAAGACAATTTTCAATTCCATGCAATGCTTGTATGGACAATCCATGATGCCCCAGGGTTAACACATTTTGTGGTATGTTATAATGTTCGACTGCACTTTAACAATATTTAATTTGATGAAGTAGATATCATGCATGTTTTTAAAATAATCTATTCATTATATATAATTATAAAAATTGACATATTTAATCCAATTATATATGATCTTGCAGGTCTTCAAACAAAGGGAAAATTTGCATGTCCAATTTGTGGTCCCAAGATGAAATCTCGTCATTCAACAAGTTTAGGAAAGAAAGTGTTTGATGAGTATAGGCACTTCCTCCATAGAAATAATAAGTGTCAAACTACCGAAAAACATCTTTTCAATGGGAAAGAGGAGACTACATCAAAACCACCTAAGAAATACACCGCCGCGAAGCTGGAATATAATAGAATTAATCATTGCTGCCATACATCGATCAAATTGTTTATCTATCATATATGATATGTTTTGAATTTTTTTTTTATATTGTGTTGTATTTACTCATGTTGTAACTGACAATTATTGTTGTTAATTTGTTTAACTTATATGCTTCATGAAGGTCGTCAAGGCAGTAATGGTCGGCTTCCACAAGGACTAAAAAGTTATCCCAGAAAATTTAGTAGGTTGCCCTACTATGAGCAAATTTACAGATTATGCATTTGTTTGATACAATGCATATCGAAAGAATATCATAACAAAAATTATAGAAAATATTGGATGGAAGGCATGACAAAGAAAAATTGTCAAAATTTGTAGTGACATTCAGGAAGCCAATCATGCAATGAAAAATGTCATTCAATTAAATAGCGATGGAGACCAAATTAATATAAGTGCCCTTCCTTGGTTATTAACAGAGCAGCAAAGCAATGCTATAAAATAATTCATATGAAAAATTCGATTTCCCACAGGATTTGCTGTGAACATAAATAATATAATAACAAAGAAAGGTGAATTTGGGTTAGGGATGAAAACACATGATTGACATACCTTCATTAAGGTAAATATTTTGGTATATTATATACACTTGTATAATGCATGTACTTTTTAGTGTATTGTGTTTACTACTTTTGAAAAAATAATGAAAAGATCATTTTATAATTGTTGCAGTACATTCTACCTCTATATCTCCCAGACAACTTTGACAACAATATCAAGCAAGTTATATATGATTTTGGAAAATACATGAGGTAAGTAGCGATATTTGTTCAATTCATTGTATACATCTTATAATTGCCATTTATTTTACTTGTTATATAATATACTGTATATTTTTGTTAAATCTCGTTAATATATTTGCGCCTTGAATCACTTGTAGATGACTGTCATCTAAAGAAATCCATAAAGAAGATATAAATTATTGGAAGAGAAAAATTCCTTGTCTAATGTGTGAAATGCAAAAGTGTCTACCTTCGACATTTTTCAATGCACAAGAACACTACCTCATACACCAAATTGGGGAAATTGAATTGTGTGGACCTGTACACACAAGGTCAATGTGGATGGTTGAGAGGCACTTAAAATTTTTGAAGGCTTTGGTTAGACAAAGAGCACATCTGAGGGTTCTATGGTGGAGGGATATATGGTATACCAGACCATGGTATACATTAGTGAATATCTTCCTAAGTTTGCAGCAAAGATCCATGTAGATCACATTTGGGATCTCAACTCCATTAACAAATTCGAAGGGGAGCACGATGGGGAAAGGTAGATTGAGGAAAGTGAGAGGTAATTATAAGATGGTCATGGAGATTAATTGGAATACATTTTACATATGGTTTTATGTATATTGTACTTATTTAATTTTTAATATTCAATATACATCAATTATAAATTAAGGTCATATTGTGGTATTTAACTAATTATCGTCGTTTGTGAATTTCAATTTTTGATCGATTGGTCGAGAGTGGATGCACTACATTTGTACGTCGCCAACAATCTTGATTGGATGATGGTATGGATTGAACGATGTCAACAATCTGGTCGTGCATTAACATGGGAAGGTGTGGCTTCATTGGTTAAAAAAACTCATCCTAATGGAGATTCTAATGTTACACAAAGGGATTAGCATATGGTTTAAGAGATAAATAGGTACGTATAAATATATTAATCACCCATATTATTTAATTATTTTCAATTATATTGATGTATATATATGTTGAGATTATTTTCTTTGCATATATTTGCCCAAGAATAAATATGTTTATCAACTGGCGATATTGCAATAATTTTTACATATTTGACATATTGTAGGTGAAACACCACAAGGCTATGTGGTGCAATGGTCATAAATTTCAAATCAAAATGTTGGATTACATGAAGAAAACTTGTGATTATGGTATAACTGTAGTCTTTCAGATGACTAATGTTTCATCTAGAAGCGACATACATCCAGAAGTCTCAAAAAATTGATACTATGAGATTTTGGATTATATACTTGAGTGTGACTTTAAGTCCTTCAGATTAATTATGTTCATCGTCCTATGGTACAAGCTACGATTGAATGAAAATGATCCTGAGAGAGCTATTATTGAACATGATAATGGATTTACCATGTTAATACAAGGTTGATCAAGCGAGCTAGAAATGAGCCCTATGTTCTTCCAAGCCAATGTGAGCAGGTATTTTACTCAGAGGTTCCAGGTAAACCGGGTTGGTCATTTGTTGTTAGAAATGATCCAAGAGGAAGGCTGGTAAAGTACAATGTGGTGGAAGAAGAAGATACTAAAGAACTAGAAGACGATGTAGATGATGATCAGGATCAACAGTTAGTTGATGATGTCCCTGACGAAGATGTTGAAGAGGAGGAACTAGATCATGATGATGTAGGAGTTAATGTTCATGAAGATAATATCCATGTGGATGATGACATTATCAAAACTGATATCGATGATGATGATGATGATATGACCAATCCTTACAATGTTGAATCTAGATCAGATGATACAAATAAAGAGTTGGATGAAGAAGTAGATCAATGACATTGAAATGTATGAGTTATGCGATTATATTATCTATTTGATATTAATTTCTTGATAGAATTATATTTGAATTATGTAGCTACATAATTAATTCATGATGTTTTTAATTTTTATGCCATTACATAATTAATTTAATGATGTACTTTTTAATGTTTGAAAGGTCAAAAAATTAAAACATTTCAATAGTGATGTTAACAACCTTGAAATTAGTGTGTTTTATGTTTCATGTGATCATAAAAGATTAAAAAGTTAGTTGTAGAGGTGGTTGTTCAGTGGTTGACATGTAAATGTATTTAAAAGGCATAAAGTGATCATTGTAATGGTTGTTGATGGTTGAAGATTTAAAACACAAGCTCTTGACATTCAAAAATATGTGTTTTTCTTCAAAATTTCTGTATTTTTCCTGTTATGCAGCACTGTACGGTCACATGCAGCCATATTTTGATGTGAAATCAATTCTAGGTCGTGAAGATATCTGTTAGCTATGATTTGAATCTGATTTGAGGGCTTAAGGCATTGATTTGAGTTAGAAAGCTTCATTTATTTACATACAGCCCGGTTACCTTATTTTTGAGGGTTTTGTAGTCCAAACATGATATAAAGGGGCTCTTACACTTTTTGTGATTACTGTAGCTTGTGTAAGAGGCCCCATGGATACTGTTGTAGTTGTAGGATGCATGAATAGGGTGTAGGATGAGAAATAAAGAAGGTATAGCTGCTATCCTCAAGAGTTTTGTGAAGAAAAGCATGTGAAATGAGAGGTTCAAGCCTAGGTTTCAACAAAACATGTATGAGAGATATGATTTTATGAATTTTTATCCATGTGCAGACCTAATGGGTTATTTCTGAATACTGAATATAAATGATATACACACACACACACATATATATATGTATGTATGTATGTATGTATATGTATGTGTATATATGTAAAATGCAAATGTAAATGCAATTATTGGATGCTCTCCTAGAACAATAAATGCAACATATCATTAAAGAAATCTATATCTATGTATATAAATGTGTATTTCTAAATGCAAGTGTAAATACAAAGAGCATATGGTTTTTTAGTGTTATAGATACAACATATCCATAAATTAATGTAATTGAAATTCTAAAGTCTTCAACACATATAATATGAAATTGATCAAACTATTAAACCACATGAGAAATAAATGAAAACAGTAAATGCATATGTATGCGTATTTGTAAATGTAATTGTAAAATAAATAAGAATAATGAAAATTATAAAAGAATACAAGGAAAGTTTAGAGTTTAGAGTGGGAGAGAGATAGAGGGTTTAAGGCTTTAGATTTTAAGGGTTAATAGTTTAGGGTTTAGGGTTAAAGGTAGAGGGTGTTGGTTTGTTTTTTACACTATAACCAGGTTGGTCTTCTAATCTACAATGGGATTGCTAATTCCAATCAAGGGCAGCTCGAAGGAGCTCGACCAATTGACGAGGACTTTAAAAAGCCTCCTACACTTTGGGCTCTGCAAGACCCAGGAGGGTGATCCCTTAATGTGTTTACAACCTCTGCACCAATATCATAAACAATATTAACACATAATAGATAATCCCATTGAATAGATCAACACAATAGGATAATATCGAATAAAATTGGTTGTTCACCGATAATATCAACTGTGTGGATCATGAGATAACTACAACACAATCCATAGTAAAATATAGTCATTAATTCGCAATTTGTAGCAAGTTTTAGGCAAAGACAAACAATTATTGAACTACACAAATAAGTACAACTTAGATCAGTGCCATATATCCATTGTAGGAGTCAAATTCATAAGCATCTAAAGGTTTATGACAAATTTAATACATAACATATAACTTATAAGATCCTTGACAATATTGCATTACAATTTCATCAGTATGCATTCTCACCCAATACTACTAATCAAATCCTTATACAAAACATATATGCCTATAATCCCATTCAAGCATTTTAATTAATTCCTTGAATTAAAGCTAAAATAAGGACTATACACACCACAACAGTGAGATGAATGAGACAACCCTTAGTATCTTATTCAAAATTTGGATATGCATGTATAGTGGAGAGACATGAGTTTGAATTTATCATCTCAACTCAAATGCTAGTATTGTTATACAACATTAAATCCCCATGAATTCAAAACTGATTATAGAATAACTCAGAACCTAAATTGTATTTCTCTCTAAAACCATCAGACTTTACAATTTTCTCTACAACTTCACCTAGACTTGACCAAAAATTATCTAATTTGTTAACCCGTACTTCTGGGATTGAAATCCTTCTTATAGAAAACGAAGGAGAAAACAAGCATCGGGCCAGAAAGTACACATGTCACCAGCCAAATGAAGCATCTGATGATATTCCAAAAATCATTACAACATCCATCACCGTGGAGAATATTCATGTTCATCATGTCAGCTGAGGAAAATTGAGGCAACAACAAAAAACCACAAGAAACCCATGCCGAGATCACCATCAAAGCAAAACCAGAGGCCGTTGTAACTGCAACATCTGATTTACCACCCGTTAGTGATTCATTCTTTTATTCCTCCTCAGTCAAATATTTATTTACCCACCTCTGATATTCTTCATCAGTCAGCTAGTCAAAATTAATTACCTCATTCACCTTGGCATTATAAAGTGTGTATTTTACTGCTACCTGATTTGCATCTCTTTCAAAAGATTCCAAAAATGAGCTGGTACTAATGATTTTATCCATATAGCTCACCAACAAGTCATAATCTGAGTCATCACAAATTAATTTAATTTGATCATTGATGACCTCACCTACCTGACCCTGCCACTACTGGAATGACCTGATTTTCCCCTACTCATCAATTATATCAGGTAACAATGTGTTACCCCAATCATTGAAATTCTTCACCAACTCCCTAATCTTCCTACTCAAGTTATATGGTAAGGTATGAAAACCTTGCAATGATTTTACTAACACATGAGTAGGCTTTAATGATTGGGGCCTATTGTTTGTATCAAACCTTGAGGACTTATACATGACATCCAGATCACTGGCCCTAGGGATCCAATTTTCAATCAATGGTATCACTGCCTCCTGCTCCCTATCAATATTCTTTATTGCATCTAATAGCAAATAATATAAAGAATGTATAGATAGCAATTTATTATCAACCTTTTCATTCAAATACCTTAAAATAGTAGTAACAATCTTTTTTTTCTTTGAAAGAGATCCCTCCTCACTTACCATCAAAGATGCATGTAACTCATCAATTATTTGCAAGAGCTGATTCTTTGTAGGATCAACAGAGCACTTTGTTTCTTCATCAATTTCCTCTAAAGAAGGGGTGAAGGATGGATTCTGACTGGGAGACTCTAGTGTGGAAACAATTGGAGAAGCAAAAGGCATTGACCCTGCTGTGGAAGGTAATGTACTAGTACCTGGAGCACTTGATGTCTCCCCAATCTGTCTATACCTGAAACTTTCCACCTTAGTTTTCAACTCAACATTCCTTTGTTGCATCTTGTTGTATTCTTCAATCAAAAGGTTATACTTCTCCATTAGGCTTTTCTTTTTAGCCTCCTCCCTTTCAGCAGTCTTTTGGGCCAATTTGGCCACATTCACAGTTAAACTAGTGGCCTCGGTGGTTGAGGTCTTTGAAGCTCTCTTTATTATTAATCCCCCTCTGAAATTTGGATTAATGTCTGTAATATTTGGCTTTCTCCCTTGTGGGGCCAATGCCCAAATTTCCAAGGTTTCATACTCTTCACTGAAAACAGAATCTTGAAGTGTTGCCTTGACTTCTTCTTCAGATTCTTGCAAGGGATGCTTGGAATTCATAATAGCATTAAAGACCATTGCATATGCAATATACCATTCAGGAAGAATCAATACACAAGCCTGACTCACCAATTTTCTACCTTCCTTAGGAGTGATGTTCTTAGATTCTTCCATTAATTTGGCTTTCACTTCCTCATCATTCTTCTGGTCTGACCTGTCAGGTCTTAGTTCTTTTCTCTCCTTACATTTATTTTGATATTCTTCAAACTTCATCCTCCATACCAATTGCAATAATACATGAGTCTTTACAAATGCATTGTCATCTAGAAACTCCTTACATGCTTCCATTCTTGCATCTTGTACACTTTTGTCTTTCATATCTAAATAAGATAAAACCAATTCAACTGGCTTAGGAGGGGAAGACATACCAACCTGCATGTCTTGATCAATAACAATAATTTCATCTATCAAACTCTCCTGTGGTTGATCAGTTCTTTGCCTTTTAGGGCTTGGCTCAGATGGTGGTGATGGGGGACTATCTTCTGGTGATGACTCTAAATAAATGATCTTAATTGCCCCAGACACTTTGAATTTTGGACCTGGTTGTGAAGGCAACTTCATAATTTGCTTCCCCTTTTTGTCCACTTCTTCCTTATCACTGTTGCTATCATTTTTTCTCCTACAAATGGACCACTTTTCTATAGGCTAGTATGTTGGCCTTTTTTCAAATGGTCTGGCACCTTGTTCTTGTACACATACTCAGCTCTAAATTTACTTTTTTGGTTCTCAAAGTGCCCATAATCTCTTTGAAGTTCTCCATCAGAAAATCAATTTTCTTATGGTGAGGACTGAACTCCAACAGTGGATCATATTTTGGAACCATTTTGTGCACAATATCTAATAGCTTATCATAAGCTATCCATTTCTCCTTGTTCAACTCCTGCTTATTTAGGTTGAACTCATTTCTGATAAGGTCCTCAGGAAATTTGAACTCATGCAAAAACTTGCCAGCCTTTATTCTTTGTCTAAAAAGGGTAAAAAAACCCTCAAGATCATGCTGCCACTTTGGACCACATCTCAAATTATAATCCTCAAAGAATTTCTCAAAGTGCACCCAACCTCCTTTTGAAAAGGAAAAATCAGATACCACTGTATAATTAGGGAAAAATGTTCCCTTACCCCTCCCTGTGAGGTTGTCCTCATGGATGCAACCTATTTGCCACATAACTTCTGCAAACCCCATCTTGGTGGCACATTGTATGGTAGTATATGAGGGGCTCCTTGAAAACCATATACCCTCAAAATAGTGCTAACTGGGTATGGGATAATGTCACCCTAGTTATGGCTGACTTTTAATTCTGGCTTCCTCCCCTTTGGCCTAAGGAAATCATGTAATTCCTCAGGAATCCTAGGTACATTCACCATCAATCTAGCCCTCAATCTGGAAGCAAAACAATTATCAAATTGCACATAACTAGTGCTTTCCTTATTACAAGATAAATCTATAGCCCATAACTGTATTGGAAATATTTCTCTATCAATCAATTGCCTTAATTTCATCTTCTCAGAGAAGAAGTCAACATTCTTGAATAAAAACATATGCATTAGCATATAATACTAAAATAATTGAGTGCCAGTATCATTTTTCTGTAGCTTTGACAACCCCTCATGTATCCTCTCAGCCAAAAAAGAAGAAAAGTCATATGTGACAGAGAAGTTAGGGTGTTGTATTTGCACCCCCATGAACATGTATGCAATGGGCATCACCGCACTAGGACTGAAACCCAAAATCTGACACAATGAATAAAAAGTGGTTAGGAAATAATTTGCAAAACAATTTAATCTAAAAGGTTCCTGGTCACTGGGGTTGATATGAAATATTGAACCTCCTGCCCTAGACAAATGAGGTGGAAGCAATTTAGCTCTAAAAAGAGACTTCAACTTTGCATATTCCTGCTTCATTTCCTCAAGGTTGATAGGCACCAAGTCTTCACTCGGTTCACTCAAGTCAAAAATATGTTGAATATCATCTCTATTAATGCTTAACAAAACCTTTCCATCATTATTCCTAATTACCCGTGTGATAGGGTCATATCTTGCAGCTATTGCCCTAAGCAGGTCTACATTAGGGAAAACATTCGATACCACTAGCTTCCCCATATCATACATCCATCCATTTGAAAAAGGGTGAGGAAAATTCCTTTGTCCATACCACAATTTGAACATTTCCAAACCCGTGAGAGGAACCCTAGCATCGGCTATGTTGGAACAATTGTATACTAACCCCTCCCCTAGGATTTCCCTCACATCAGAACCAATCCCTTCTTTCTATCATTCGTTGGCAAGGGAAATTGATCTAGGAAATCATCATACAGGTTTCATTTTAAATAGTCAATCTGGCCAGAATCTTGCTTGGGTGGTGCCATCTCGGACAAACTAGGGCTTCTTATAACTTCACACTTCAAATAGCTAGGACTAACTAGAGATATGAAATTATAGAACAAAATATTGCAATTTCTCACAATTTAAATAAACTATAGCCCTAAAACATTTATCAACAAGCCCTATGATAAGTACAACAAATCTTTTCCTTAATTCAAGCACAGAGTGATCGGGAAACACAAAAATTAACTCATGACTCTTTTAAGAGAAATCCCAAATTCTAGCTGTCGGGGTTCACAACCTTGCTCTCGGCTCTGAAACTACTTCGCAAAATACTTGAATGCTTGTGACACACATAAAGCAGGAGAATTGATTTTATTTTGATCAAATTGTGCCAGTAAATGTCTCATCCACCATTAAAGCTCACTCGCACGCTGCACAAACAACTCCAACCATATTTGATGTCAATTTAAATTCAAGCTATCGATCCTTCATTTTGATCAAATCATCGACGACTACCTTCAAAATAGGCTGACACAATCGCCAACATGGCCATAAGGGGCCCACCATACCATACGCTATGAAGGAAGTCCACATGGCAGTTGCCCATGATATCGCAATCGGTAAAAATCCTACAACTTTAGATCATGCGATGGCTGGCAACCGTAGATCTTGAGCATCAATGATCTCGTTCCTTCAACACAGTCATCAGCCCTATCATTAACCCTCGAGCAGCTTTTCCATCAAGATTATAACACATCCATCGATTTGAATCACGTGCATCTTAAGAGCACTTTAGTAACCCGCCTTTTAATGTATTAAAGGCCGGATTAATGTTCTATGATATTTCCTTTATTCTTTCGGCTTCCTCAGATGAGACACGTGGCAACCGCCCATGATATCGCGATTGACCAAAGCACCATGGTGGGGCCATCGTGGGATGGTGGGGAACAACTGAGATTAAACGGTAGTTGATTAGTGGTCACGCAATTTCATCCCCCAGAAGGACACGTGGCGCCCATCTGCAATATCGCAATCGGTAAAAATCCTGTAGCTTATGATCATGTGATGGCAGACAACTATTGATATCCAAAGGAAATTTGATCAATGGTAGTGCGAATTCGATCCCTTTTGCAAAATAAAACATTCATTAAAAAGGACAAGGGGACATCACTAGGCCAACGGTAAACAGACATAAGTTGTTTTTTAAAAGATGAAACACGAGGCCAACCGAGACTTAGGAAATAAAACCCTGCAGAGGAAATAAAGTATCAAAATCAAAGGGACTTGGCCTAGACGAACCGATATGACATAAGTTGTTTTATAACCCCATCAAAAATAACAACGAAATAGAACCTAGCCAAAGCATGAAATAAACATTAGGGTTTTACATGAAGAAAAAGCTAAAACCCCAACCCTTAGAAAACTCGAACACCATGAAATACTAGAGACATAAGGCAAGGCATGAGTGAAAAACAAGGAGCAAAATACTAAAGTTCCATCAGTGGCTCCAGTTGGGGATGTTTATTCCACTGGAATGAAGCGAGAATCCAAAATCTCAGGTAGAGAAGACCAAGATGCAGAGACGACCAAAAAGGGACTGCTCAGGCAAAACAAGCCCAACTATGTACAAAATATATACAAAATATGCAAACCTAAACTACTGTTCATGGAAAAGAATAGTTCAAGTGAAGTATAACTTCAAGAAGTTTCCATGAACTGGTAGTTCCAAAAGATCTCCTATCATATCTTGGAAGAAGTACGATTCTTCACCCCACTTACCATTAATAAAAAATGGACCCAACCAGATTGCATCAAATTTCCCATGTTTCCCTTTATCTTCCAGTCTGGCATTCCACATTAAAACCAAATCTCCATCTTTGAAACTCCTTGTAGTTTCCCTCTTGACCTCCATGCATACAAACACAAGGATTTTCATTTATCATCTTGCAGCAGTGGTACCTAAGATGATGGTACTACCCCTCCCTTGGACATTGCTCTCTTCTTACAATTGGATACATCAGTCCTTTTGATTTTGTCAAAAATATATGAAATGATTTCTAAGCAATTCCTTATTGGGTCAATGAGATCACCAAAAGTCTAGGACTTGTCAAATGAAGGTATATTATTGACACCTATCCCTTTGCTATTCACTTGTTACGACTTAGTAATGACTATCCAAAGAGAAAATGAGATAGTGTCAACAACCATTTATATTATTTATCTCACTACAATCCATTTCATGGCTATAGTCATGTTGTCACCTAGTATAGATTTATTTTTTCAAATTCATAGATAACATGAAGACAAACCTGTAGCCTTTAATGGTACTGCTCTTATTCATGACTATGCTCTGTTCCCTTGAAGCACCATGATTTATGATGGTTTATATGCTGAATATCTTCATTAAAACACCCCTGTGCAAGTATATTCCCTCACTATTATAGCCTATTGCTGGAATGGATGATCAATGGTATGAAAAGGTAAAAATACAACCATGCTTTGCTTCCTTCACTACTTGTTGCTAATTGTTGATTGTTGTTCATATGTACTTGTACCATTGTAATGCTTGATGTCCTACATGAACCTGCATGGCTATCTTGTAGCATAACCTCATAGTTGTTGTTCATATACACTTGTACTATGGCCTTGGCTTCCAAAATGAGACCTCTCCTGAATCATAACTGCTTAATTATCATTTGTAACTTTTTGTTTCTTGTATGAAATCATGATCCATGTTGGATCAATCATGATGACCAAAACCCCTACATGAAAGGTTATGAGAATACCAATTGTATCTTGATCACATGATATGAGGGTTCCATTGCTGTCATAAACCTCTTGTAATGACATGTTTTCAATAGGAATATTATATGTGTCAACTAGAGTTGATATTTCTTGAATGTATTTTCCTATTATGCCTTTCCTTAACACATCATGCATTGAATGTTATCTGGCAACTTGTTCACCTAATGTTTGATTGTGAAGGCCTTGAATAGAGCATTGTGCAACTTTAGATTTTGTTTTTGTTGTTGTCCTTCATGAGACCATTGTAGCATGCATTGTTGGTTGTCCTTATCAATGACAATGGCCTTTACCTATTGCATTCACTTTCACCAGTACACCCATGAATGAATAATATCAATCCCCTTTGCCTCTTGTAGCTCTTGCAAAGGTGTTATCCTTGTACTTGTATCATGACCTTGATTCAACCATTTCTCTTCTTTTTTTATGTGTAATAAATACACACAGTTTCCTCATTTTATCTTTATTAGACAACCACCTATCACATATGTGGGTGACCTAACAACTCACCTTCCTATGTGATGTGTGAATGTCCAATTGGGTTATGGTGAGAGGGGCTTGACAACAACTTGAAATGCTTCCTCATTTTTTAAAAGATGCATAATTTAACTTGATGCATCTATGAAGTCACTTCCTTTATAAAAAGATCATGGATCTTCTTAAGAAGATTGAAGGACATATCAACATAGTATGTTGCATCTTTTAAACCTATCCTATCTTATGTTCCTTTCTTGTCGTGTCTTATGTTACTAGTCTTTTATGGTATTGGGAAAATCCTAAGGTTGGGGTTTTTTCTTTGATTGAATCCCTCTATCTCTCTCCCCTCTACCTATAACCTTAAACCCTTAAACCCTCTACCCTCTCTCTCTCTCAAGTCTCTCCCTCCTACCCCCTCTCCCTCTCTTAGGTATTTATCTATCTCTCACTCCCTCTATGTGTCTCCCCTCTACCCTAAACCCTAAACCCTAAACCCTTAACTGTAACCTTAAACCCTTAACCCTTAAACTCTAAACCCTTAAACCCTCTACCTTAATTTCTGACATCTCTCTCCCACCTCCCTCCTTCCCTCTCTCAAGTCTCACCCTTTACCTCTTTTTCCTCTCTCTCACTCACTCTTATCTCCCTCCCCCCCACCCTTAACCTCTACCTTCTACCCTCTACCCTACCCCTACTTTTATCTCTCCCACTCCTCCCTCTCTCTCACTGAACCTCTATCTCTCTCCCCTCTACCCTCTACCCTTAACCCTATCTCCCATCTCTCTCCCACTCCCTCCCTCTCTCTCTATCAAGTATCTCCCTCCTAGAACCACTCCCTCTCTAAGGTCACTCTCTCTCTCTCACTCAGTCACTCTTTCTCAAGTCTAAAATTTTGAGGAATTTTCTCTCTGCCACTTGACCTGGGTCTCCATTTTGAAACCCTTGTCCCCATGAATTAGTAGGGTTTTATTCCCCAGAGCAAGAAAATGTTATAATTTTAGGTTGACCTGCTTGGTTAGTCATCAACCCCTTAAGTCACCTCTTGAGCCATTCGGCATGTCAGTTCACCAGCCCCATTAGCCCGAAGAACTAGTCATTGTTTTCCCACCGCATTATGTCTTCTCCTAAAGTTGGGTTTTAATTTTAATCTGGTGACGTAAGCCTAAGCCATTAACCCCAGTGGTCATGTCACCGATGGCTTAGCCAAAGCCTTTCATTAAATACTAACCGTGCAATGTGTAGGTTTTTCAGATTCGAAGATATGGGAGAAGATCTCAATCGTACCCTGCCAACTCATAGACCTAAGGTGTCACCCTGTTATTTGGTGTGAGGTTAACAAAAGGCAGATGTGTGTCCTGTATGGAATGTGGGGCCCAATATCCACTATTGAGCTCATTACCCGTGGTTTTAGATCGACAACCATGATCGAAAGCTAATGGAAATCTCTGTCATTCCCCGCTAGCTCACAGGAGGAAGATGAAGGTTGGTTAAAAGCTACAAGGTCAATGAGATTGCGATGCGTAGCTCTAGCCGTTCAGTTTGCAAAGTGCATAGGACCTGCCGACATGGTAGTTGGTTTCTGAGATGGATTAATGTTATTGGTCATGAGGAAGGTCAAAGATGCTTCGTTGGATGTCAAACCGAGTTAGCCCGAGATAAACCGTTTGATCTGCCAACTCTTCAGGAGATCAGCGGGCAGTATTCAAAGTTGGAAAATAGCACACGGAGATCGTTTTATCGTACAAATGGTGAAGCATTAATGAATTATTGCTTGCTTGTGTAGTCACGTTGATCTCAATCTATGTGAAGATGTTGTTGGAAATCATGAAGGGTGATCTGCGGATTCTCATGCAACTCAAGTTAAATGGTGACAGTACATACGCCACCAAATTTCCATGTTTGCACATGCATTTTTACCAAGCATTGACGAAGGTTGCCATTACCTCACACAATAAATACAAGAGGAATTAACTGCTAATTGTGTCATTCTTGTAGCAGTTAGAGCACTTTCTGGGCTGAGTCTAATAAAGTTTGAGTGCTTGTCTGACAAGAGAAAATGAGTAAGTCAGTAAGGAGGTCTATTCGTTTGAGCTCACAAAAGCTCAGTCCTGCTATTCAGGAAGGTGCTTTGGTTGACAAGCCCAGGCTTGTGCCCACTAGATGCAGTAGAAGGTTGCAATTCTAGGATGTTGTTGCTCAACTAGTAGATGACAAAGGCAAGCAGTTGGTGTGCTCTATTACTAGTGTCAGTAGGAAAATAAGGTATGTGCATGGCTCCTTTGGATGCCAACACTCACCCATTGACCTTACGAGCAACACTTCTGATGGTGTAACTGAGACCGACTCCAACTATTGTCGGTATTTAGCTCGCTTCAATCACGGTCTACCCTCTGATGAGAAAGTGATATTTGTGGTGCCATTGGTGGTTAAAATACCAAGCGGATGGACTAGAACCATATTGGGAAAGGACAAGAATGAAGAGGAGGCTGAGGTTTCCTCTCCTCCTCTAGCAACAAATAGAAGTGGGCGTGTATACCGGGGTCTAAGTGTTGGTAAGGGCAGGGTGGTGAGTAAATAAGAAGTTGTTGTGTGGGATGTAAAATTTTGTGTTGATGATGTTGTTGTTGGTGGTGTTGGTTTTGCGTGTGTGGCACATTTTGGTGTTGATTGTGTGCCTTCGTGGAAATTTGGTTGCCTAGTTTTTTTGCATGGATAGCGAAAAAGGGGATTTTGATGACAATTTGCATTCCCTTTTCTGATGGTAGTTACAACTTTAGCTTTCCCCAGTTGCACTATGTTTTGCAGATTCAACGTGTGGGAAGTTTTGAAATGAAAGTCAAATGCAATGGAGATTTTGTTCAAATGAAAATTTGTCATGAAATTACATTTGAGCCCGAAGCTTGTTGCTCCCTTGTCATATAAAAGGGAATTCAAGGCTCATTTGTAGGGAGAGAACTGACGAAAGCTCTAGCTAGGTTTTGAGTTGAATAAATGGGTAGAAAGATAGGAATAGAATAGATAGCCTATTTTGAGTTTTGGATGAATATATGCAAATTATCTTAAATTGTATGCAGATATGACTTATAAGCATGAATAAACGTATAATTCTAATATATTTTCTCTCCTTATGCAGATTTGAGTGAATTTTGAATGAAATGTTAATGATGTTGTCATTCTTCTTTTGAGAATTTGTTCAATTATGTGTCTATGTTTTTGCTTTCATTCAAGAAAATCAATTAAATGCTTAAATGGAGTCATAAGTTTACAATTATTTACAAAGGATTTGATAAGTAGTAATATATCAGAGAATTGAGCTCCATAATGCAAGGTATTATATGAGTAGTCCATTCTATTAAATTCTTGGGTCATTTCTGCTAGGTAAATGGGTAACTAAGTATTTAACGAGGAAGAATAAAAAAGAATAATATGTAAATGGGTCCTCACTCACTCCTCTATCTCTCTCCCCTTAACCCTAAACCATAAACCCTAAGCCCTTAAACCCTCTACCCTCTACCCTTAACCCTCCCTTCCTTTATCTCTCTCCCTCTCAAGTTTCTCCCTCCTAGCACCACTCCCTCTCAGGGGTCTCTCTCTCACTCAATCACTCCTCTATCTCAAGTCTCTCCCTCCTACCCCTTCTCCCTCTCTTAAGTATTTCTCTCACTCACTCACTCCCCTCTACCCATAACCCTAAACCCTTAACCCTTAAACCCTCTACCCTCTACCCTCTACCCTCTACCTTCTCTCTCTCAAGTCTCTCCCTCTCTCAGGTCTCTCTCTCTCACTCACTCTCTCTCCCCTCTACCCTTAACCCTAAAAATTAAACCCTTAACCCTTCATCCTAAACCCTCTACCTATCTCTCTCCGGTGCTCCCTCCTCCCTCCCTCTCTATCAAGTCTCACCCTCCCTACGCCTCTCCTTCTCTAGGGTCTCTCTCTCTCACTCACTCCTATCTTTTGTCCCTCTGCCCTTAAGCCTCTACCTTCTAACCTCTACCCTCTATCTCTCTCCTCCCTCCTCTCTCCTTTAAATCTCTCTATCTCTCTCCCTTTACCCATAACCTAAACCCTAAAACCCAACCTTAAACTCTAAACCCTTAAACCCTCTACCCTCCTACCCTCCTCTCTCTCTCCCTCAAGTCTCTCCCTCTTACCCCTCTCCCTCTCTTAGGTCTCTCTCTATCTCTCACTCCTCCTCTTGTCTCCCTCTGCCAAATCCAAGGCCCTAAACCCTAGGCCCTTAACCCTTAGAGCTCTAAGCCCTTAAACCCTCTACCCTCTCACGGTTCAACCCTCTGCCTTATCTCTCTCCTCCTCCCTCTTTCCCTCTCTCTCTCAAGTCACCTCCCTGCCCCTCTCCTCTCTAGGGTCTGTTTGTCTCTCTCCTCACTCTTATCTCCTCCCTCTGCCATTAACCATCTACCCTTCCAACCCTCTGCTCTCTATCTCTCTCCCTCCCTCCTCTCTCTCTCACTAAGTCCATCATCTCTCTTCCCTCTACCCATAACCCTAAACCCTGACCCTTAGAAGCCCCAAACCCTTAAACCAATGCCTCACCTCTACCTCCTCTCTCTCTCTCAGTCTCTCCCTCTCTCAAGTCTCTCTCTCTCTCTCACTCTCTATCTCTCCCCCCTCTACCCTTAACCCTAAACCTTAAACCATTAACCCTTAAACTCTAAACCCTTAAACCCTTAACCCTTAAACTTTAAACCCTTAATATTAGGTGTGTATTAACATTATAAAAGTATAAATTTTTGGAGTTCTATTAGGAATTGAATGATAAATGATGATGAATGGGAAAATATAAGGCACTTTAATATTTTCAACTAAAAATTTAGAGTTCAATTAGGATTATTGTTCACTTAGGGTTAGGTTTAGGGTTCAATTAATGTTCAATTTGGGTTAGGATTGAGGATGAGGTTGGGGTTTAATTAAGGTTATGAATTCAATAAGAGTTCAAATAGGGTCAAGGTTAAGGTTCAATTAGGATAAGAATTAGTGTTAGGGTTAGGATTAGAGTTCAACTGTAGTTCAAAGTTAGGGTTATGGTACAATTAGGACTAGTGTTCAAGAAATGTTCAATTAGGGTTAATACTTAATTAAGGTTAGTTTTAAAGTACAATTAGGGTTTGGGTTAGGGTTGGGATTATGAATCAAGTAGGTTTGGGTTAGGGTTTGATTAGAGTTAGGTTTAGGGTTTAGTTAGAGTTAAGGTTAGGGTTAGGGGTAGAATTAAATTATGCTTAGTGGTCAATTACAATTAGATTTAGTGTTCAATTAGGGTAAGGGTTAGAGTCCAAATAGGGTTAGGGTTTAACTACGGTTAGGATTAGAATAGAATAAAGTTTTGTGTTTAATTATGATATGTAGAATTTAGTATAATTTTAGAAAATGAAATGATTTGGACACAAAGAAAAAAATTAGAAAAGTTGATTTTATATAGATCTTATTTCTTAATTTATTTTAAAATTCTAATTAATAATTGTTTAATTAATTTAAAATGAATATTTAATTTAATTTAATTTAATTGTATTAGATAATTAGTAAAACTAAATAGATAATAAATATTTTATGGATTTTAAAATTAGAATTTAGTTTAATTTTATTTGTAATGTGAAATATTAAAATTTTAGATTGAAATGCTTAATTTATTTTAAAATATTTATAATTAATGTTGAATTTATAAACTAATATTAAGACATTAATAAATATAACCCTAATAATATGTTATTAGTGTTGAAAAATGAGGTGTTTTATTAGAAGCTTGTATACATGAGAACTTCCAATATTGCTGATCTAAGTAAGCTCTTTCTTTGTTACATATATTCTTTGTGGGTGATTATCTTGATTTATTCATTTTCTTGTTGTAGAATGAAGAGATTGATAGAAGAACTAGACAAGATATTAAGAAGATCACACAAGATATAGTGGAGAAACCCTTTAGGAAAAACTCCACCAAGAATTATTCTATTATTCAATCTTTGAATTACAATAGCTCCAATTCTTGCTTGAGAATGCTTCTTTGTCTTTGTCCATTTGGGCATCCCAAACTGAAGCTACAACTCAACCTTCATTATGTTGATAATTCCAAAGCTCTTCCTCAAAGTTGGCACCCTTAAGTAATCCTACTTAATTGATCCTTCAGAAATATCTTATCATGCATGAGAGGTAAATCCAAGAAAGCATCTTGGGCACCAAGTTGGCTCCAAGTGATTTCTAGTTAACTGAAACATTTACTCAACACCATTCATGCAAGAATGGTCATCCCTTGTTAACTGGAGGTATTCCTTGTTATCTGTCATACAACTCAATGTTATTAGCCATGCATTCCAAGTTAACTGAAGCTAACTGCATGCAACTGAAAATAACCAACATGCATGCAACATGCACTTGCATGCAATTGAAGATAACTAAACCATAACTGAACTGAACTTAATTGAACTAAACTAAATTGAACTAAACTGATTCTGAACTGAACTGAACTGATCTAAACTGAACTAAATTGAACTAAACTAAACTTCAAACATGCAAACATCAAATCCTAACTCCTAGGATCTTTACATGCATTCAGAAGTGTTAACCGTTACTCTATATAGTTAATTGAACACAAGGTGAGTGTCACCTTACCATGTGTGCACCCACATGTTCCTATTATTTAGGAATAACTACAAATGTCAATTTCATGATTTATTTCATCCAAATAATTAATCTCATCCTAATCTTAGTGTTGTTGAACACATTCCAAGAACTTAAGAGATACATGAAATAATTAATGTTTAGGATTTGCAATTAAATGACATCCTATTTCCAACAATTAGGATTAGGGTTAGTGTTAGTATTAAATTAGGGTTATAATTATGGTTCAATTGTGTTAGGGTTTAATTAGGGTTAGTGTTCATTAAGGGTTAGGGTTTAAATATGATTCAATTGGGGTTAGGGTTCAATTAGGGCTAGGATTTAGATGGGCTTAGGGTTAGGGTTAGAAATAATGTTTAATTAGTCTTAGAGTTAAAATAGGGTTCAATTAGGCTTAGGGTTAAAATTACGATTCAATTAGGGTTAGGGTTCAATTAAAGGTATGATTATATTTCAATTACGGTTATGATTCAATTATGGTTAGGGTTTTGGTAAATTATAATTATCTCACATATATGAGTTTGGGGTTAGAGCTAGGATCTTGATTTAATTAAGCTCAACCTTAAGGTTAAGGTTAGGGTTTAATTAAGCTCAAGGTTAGGGTTAAGGTTAAGGTCGGGGTTTGATTAGGGTTATAATTAGAGTTAAGGTTGTCATAAGAACTATGGTTAGTGTTAAACTAAGGATTATGAATAACATTATAAATATGGTTAGGGTTAGAATTATAATTAAGATTATAATTAGGGTTAGAATGAAGGTTGGATATGAGTATAGATAGACTTGGGAATTTGGGATTAACATTAGGGTTAAGGTTAAGTTAGGTTTACTATTTAATTAGAGTTGGGGTTCGGATAAAGCTTGGAGTTCCAATGATAGGAGTTAGGGTTGGGGTTAGAGTTAAAGTTCAATTACAAGTAGGGTTAGGGTTCAATTAGGTTTAAGGTTAAGGTTAGATTAGGGTTATGATTCAATCTCAACAATAATTCTCACTCTAAATCTAACCCTAAACTTGTCGTCTAAAACTAACAGCGACTATTTTTAACCCCAACCCTAACTAAATATATATCTAACTAACCTTAATTCTATAATAACTTAAAAGTAATTCTAATCTTGTCTTTCATGTTGTATGCAAATGCTACTAGCATTTATATATTGTTATTAATATATATAAAAATCGTAAGAGATATGTGGTACCTATTTTATAATGAGTACAATAGGCATCAAAAGGATATCTCTAGAGCATATTTATATATATTATTAATAAATAATATATATGTAATAAGTATTTAATAAATAAAATAAAATAAATATATCAATTTTTTACAATATAATTAATAAAATAATTAAAATGAATGAATATTATTTTAAAATTATTATATATATATAACAAAATTCATTAATAAGAATTATTTCATTTTGTTCACAATTATTTTATTAATTGTATTTAAAGAATTGATATATTTATTTTTATTTTTTATATATTAAAGTCACGAAAAAAATTTATCCTTTAAAGGGTATTTTATTACATATATTTTAAAACTTGATCTATTATTATATTTGTTTTATTATATGTATATATCAATTTTTTTAGTGTATAAGAATTATTTTATCAATCATATTTTAAACATTGATATTTTTATTTTATTTTATTTATTAAATGTATATAACAAAATATGAAACAGTTACTTCAAAATTATTTTATTAATTATATTTAAAATAATTCAAAGTAAAACAAAATTATTTTTTAAAGAACAAAAATTTATTCTATATTTTTAAGAATTTAAATATACAACAATTTTTAAAAGTTTTTAAAAGTAGAGAATAATTTTTTAAAGAAAAAAATTATATTGAACATACTAAGGAAGTACGCAACAGCTAATTAATGAAATGTACATTAACTAACACTGACAACTGTTAACAAAAGTGTGGCAGGCATAAGCCATGTAGATGTCCATGCCTTTTTTTAGGTTGGGTAGCCATTGCCCCACCATACTACTCGTTGCCAAGGAGATCCACGTGGCGCCTGCCCGTGATATCACAATCAATAAAGAACTCACAACTTTTGATCACGCGATGGCGGGCAACCGTGGATCTCAACCATCGGCAATCCTGTTCGTTCAACATAGTTGCCAGCCTTGTTATTAACCATCGAGCACCTTTCTACCGAGAATATAACATCTCCATTGATTTAAAACACATGCATCTTATAACTGCTTTAGTAACCCGTGGCATAATGTATTAAAGACACATCAAAGTATTTATCATTCCTTCGGCTTCACCAGATGAGACACATGGTGCTCGCCCGTGATATCGCAATCAATAAAGACCTCACAACTTTTGATCACGCGATGGCAGGCAACCGTGGATCTCAACCATTGACAATCCTATTTATTCAACATAGTCGCCAACCTTGTTCTTAACCATCGAGCACCTTTCTACCAAGATTATAACATCTCTATTGATTTAAAACACGTGCATCTTATAACTGCTTTAGTAACCCACAACATAATGTATTAAAGATACATCAAAGTATTTATCATTCCTTCGGCTTCACCAAATGAGACACGTGGGGCTTGCCTGTGATATCGCAATTAATAAAGACCTCACAACTTTTGATCACGTGATGGCGAGCAATTGTGGATCTCAACCATCGGCAATCCTGTTCGTTCAACATAGTCGCCATCCTTGTTATTAACCATCGAGCACCTTTCTACCGGGATTGTAACATCTCTGTTGATTTAAAACATGTGCATCTTATAACTGCTTTAGTAACCCGTGACATAATGTATTAAAGACGCATCAAAGTATTTATCATTCCTTCGGCCTCACTGGATGAGACACGTGGCGCTCGCCCGTGATATCACAATCAACAAAGACAATGTGGTGGGGTCATCATGGGATGGTGGGGAACGAATGAGATCACACAACAATTGATCTACGGCTATGCAAACTTGTCCCTCTGCAAAATAAAAACATTTATTAGGGGAGAGGGCCTAGTAGTCGTGCGGGGTGCAAAATAAAAAAAATTATTAGGGGAGAGGGCACACTCAATCATGATGATAATACCCAGTCTTACCACATATTTATACTATATATTGTAAATAAACAATCCAAATGTAAATAAAGAAAAAACCAAATGTTGATAAAAAAAATGGACCCATACTTGAACACATGAGAACCTCTAAATGTTATATGAAAAAAACATAAATAAATTCATGAAGAAGTGAAATAAGCATTTTTTTGTTTCAAATAAAATATCACAACTCTCCACTATAAGTATATCATTTAAAAAATAAAATGCTCATTTAATAAAATAAGACACTCATTTAAACAA